>CM022703.1:45657347-46062347 GCA_012295165.1 Asparagus setaceus | reverse complement strand
GCCCATCAAAGTGATGCCTTTCTCCCTCGAGTATGTGGATCCCTTGAAGAATATGAGCTGGGTTAGGACCGCTCCCACGTTTCCACCGCCTCCCGTCATCCCAGATATCAGCCCCAACGCCCTGAGAGAGAGAGTGATTGTTCAGCTAGCGTCTTACTCCCAATTATTAGTTAATTCTTTTAGTTACTGATCATATATATATGTGGTGCTGTTAATTAATTAACAAATTGAGAGAGATTAATTAATCGTATGCAGAATATAAGTAGGTAGTCGTACCGTCTGGAGACAAAAGGGACGACCCCAAAAGTCAAGCCACAGGCAGCCTGAACGAAGAAAGAGAAGAGAAGCATGACGGCCACGGAGGAGCTGAGCGTTCCCATCCTCCCAAGCGCCACGCACAGCACTCCTCCGATGGTCTGAGTGATCCACAGAGCCCACAGCCTCCCCCTCATCCCGTACTTCTTTCCCACAGCGTCCGACACCCATCCACCCCCAGGCCTCGATATTATGTTGGCCAGTCCGAAGCTGGCGGCGATCGTCCCTGCCGTTTTCAGGTTTACATCGAAGCGGTCAAAGAAGTACTCGGCTATGATGTTGTCTATTGTTAGCTCCACGCCGAAGCAGTACCCGTATGTCAATGCCAATACCCAACCCCTGCATGCACAAATTAGACCCCACCCATAATTATATATACATCAATCATTCAGGAATTAATTGAGATAAAGCAACTGGTTTAAATGGGAATGTAATGTAGTAAAATAATTAATGTTCACTTCGCTTGTTATGTATGTATACATACAGCGTGATACGTTTACCTGTAATTTTTTACCCCAGCAAGGAAGACTTTGAAGAAACTATCCTTGTGCTTGTCCCCGGACTTCTCGAGCTTCTGGTAGTTACCTTCAGGCATGTCCTGACCCAGCACTAATACAGCTATGGCACTGACGGTCTGCATTAGCCCCGGGATAAAGAAGGCCACCCGCCACGCCACAAACCTCGTCGCCCCCATCTTGAGAATAAGATCAAACAGCAGTGGCATCAGAAGCTGTGTAGCCCCGCCCCCGAGGTTCCCCCACCCTCCAGCAAGGCCATTGGCAGTCCCCACTTTGGTAGAAGAAAACATGGAGCTCATCCAGAATTGGCAGGAGACAAAGGAGGCGAGGCTGAAGCCGGTGAAGAAGCGGGCCAGGAGGTAGGTTGCAGGGGAGTTGATAACAGAGGTGGCATAGACGGCGGGAGAGGTGATGAGGATGAGGGAGGCGGAGGCGAGGCGAGGGCCTACGAGGTCGCAGGCAGTGCCCATGAGGAGACGGGCGAGGACCGCACCGGACACGGAGGCGATGCCGGCATCACTGATCTCGGTGGCAGTGAGGTTGAGGTTGTCGCGGATGACGGGGAGGAGGGGAGGGGCGGCGAAGGTGGAGACGAAGCAGGTGAAGAAGGAGAACCATGAGAGGTGAAATGAGAGCATGTGAGGGGCTGCCAACGACAGCAGCTTGAATTCAGTGGCCTTGCTCTCTGAGTCCACCGACAGCGCGAACTTCCGCTTTGAAACTGTCGCCGATGAGGACTCCATTTCCATTGCTGATGATTTCTCATTGAATCCGTCACCTACTTCCTCCATTGGAATTAGAATATATTATTAATTTTGTCTGATTCTAATTCTGATACAAATTGATTTTGATTCTCTCAGAAACTCTATTTATGTAGAGAAAAATTTTAAAGGTTGTGAGTTTGGGAGGTAGCTTCTTAATTAGGTTTATATAGACAGGCTGCTGCTCTGCTCTTTGGGAAGTGGACATACGATACGTGATTAGAACAAACGTCTTAATCATACATGCGTTATATATGTGGAGAGAAACATAATTAATACCCATAACTTTATCACTGATGCATGCAGTGATGGAGAACTAGCTATAACCAGCAATTAATTGTACGTCTCTAAGTGTGTATAACTTATAATACATCATCAATCATAGTTACTAAATAACCCATTATGTAAGTACTTGAGAGAAAGATATGAAAAAAAAAAAAATTCATCTTTGATTTTGAGGAAATGAATTTCAAGGGGTTTGATAGGGTCTAGAGTAGAAGAAAAAAAAACAAATATTAAAGGTAATACTTTCCCTCAATTATAACCGCCTATTGTCCATGAGATGGTTCTGATTTATTTTAGCTGTAATTCGAATTCATCTCTGTTTACAGAGAAAACAAATCACAATAGTTCATTACATATCGAACAATCATCATCGAAAATGATTTCTTTAGTATTTTGTTACAAGGAAATTAATGATACGAAACTAATTTTAATGGGATTGTCGCATCACCAGACTAAAAACCTTTCGTCGCATGCATTAGCACCACCCATTTTGATCTTGAATAAAATGGAATTTAGTCTTATTTCTATCCCTATCCACGGTGAACGGGGGGTACGGTAAAACTGAATGAAGCGTACAAGAACAGCTAATAATAATGTATTATTGCTTTCAATTGGGAAAAGGTTGCGAGGAAAAAAATTTAAAAATGCAATTAAGTTGATATACTGAAAGGGAAGTGGGGAAGAGCATTGACTTTTAGGAATCTCGCCACAGCTATGAAAGGCCAAAGTTGTGATGCGATGCTGACTTTCTTGCGCTACTTTTTGGAATCCTGAGCAGGTCCAAAGGCTAAGGGAATTGGGTGATTCTCCCAGATTCATCGTCCACTGCTTAATTAATAATATAACTAATTAATGATCCACATTAACTAAATAAAAATAAAGCATCATTGGTTTGCGGACAAAGAGTGACCATTTCAATGAGATCATAAAAGAGTCACCAATTAGTTGATCTAGCTAGCATTGGATCAGTGCAAAACAATTGAGAGTTTTTCCCCACTAAAAAAACAACGGTTGACCCTACAGAGAAATTAATACACTGTCCAAATTAAATTTCATTGTGTTTGGTGCATAGGTCAACCATATATAGAGCAAGACTCCTATAAACTTAAGTTTATAGGGAATAGTATACACCAACTTTTGTATCCATTGATGTTGTATTGAGATCCGTGAAATCAAGAGATGCACAAATCTCAAAGTGGGCTTTATATCTTTCACGGATCCCAAGACAACATCAATGGATAGAAAAATTGGTGGATGTATTCCTATCAACTTAAGTTTATAGAACATATATATATATATATATATATATATATATATATATATATATATATATATATATATATATATATATATATATATATATATATATATATATATATATATATATATATATATATATAGGCTCCTATAAACTTAAGTGGATAGGAAATAATCATCCACCAACTTTTTATCCATTGATGTTGCCTTGGGATCCATGAAAGATATGAAGAGTCTTTTGAGATTTGTGCATCTCTTGATGGTACAAATCTAAACACAAGATGAATGGATAAAAATTTGGTGGACAATGTCTCTATCCACTTAAGTTGATAGGAGCTCATCTATATATATATATATATATATATATATATATATATATATATATATATATATATATATATATATATATATATATATATATATAAAGAACGATCTCATGCGATCGATGTCATGACGTGTGTTTTTTGGCAAAACCCTCCGACTCTCCCTCCTTCCTCTTCTTCCCCTTCCCTCCCCTCTCCTCTCCTCCTCCTGCTCTCCCTCTTTTGGCAAAAACACACTAATGCGTGCATCAGTGCGCATGAGATAGGTTCTGATATATATATATATATATATATAGAGCAAGGCTTCTATAAACTTAAGTTGATATGGAGGAGTGTCCACCAACTTTTATATCCATTGATCTTGTCTTGAGATCCATGAAATCAAGATATGTACAAATCTCAAATGTGGGCTTTTATATATTTCACGGATCCCAAGGCAACATCAATGGATAGAAAAGTTGGTGGATGACTATTCCCTATCAACTTAAGTTTATAGGAGCCTTGCTCTATATGTGTGTGTGTGTGTGTGTGTTGATATCTCAGTTCTCAACAGCGAGATTAGCAGGTAGTCCCAGATCAGCGAGGGAGCTTAGGGTCGGTATGTATGATGTGGGTTCTCTCATCTCTTTTGAAGGTCGTTCCCTTGTCTGTATAAGAGGGCTACACAATAACACTCGTTAGAGGACCGGAGTTGGGTTCTTCGGTGGTTCCTCCGACGGTCAAGTCAGTATTTGAGCTTGAGTGGAGAAGATACCAATGAACTGAATAAGTTCTTCATTTATTTATGCAGAAATTGCATACATGTGGCCCCTTGAGGGGGTCTCCAGATCCGCCTTTGATCATTGGGCGATGAGCCCCTATTTATACCCAGCTGAAAGGGGTAGAAGCGTAATTATGGCCGAGTCCAAGCAGACAGCTGGATGCGCAAATAATTTTACAAGTGCCGACTGCATATGCGATGAGTCACCCTTGATTGGATGTGATGGTGATTGATGGGGTATGGTGAGTGATGAGTCATGAGGACTCGTGTCATTTGCAATAATGATGATGGACAACTGTTGGCAAGGATTTCAAGGACAAACCGCCTTTCAACTCGTCTTTGCGAGAGGGACGACAAATACTGCCTTTATTGTCGGTCTCGCTAGTTGTCAACCCGACCTCCTAGGCAAATGAGGGGGTCGACTCTAGTGATGCAGTCGAGTGAGAGCTGGTCTCGACTCGGACCTACTTAGGGAAAGGACGAGTGTTCGTGGTGCTCGAGTTCGCCCTGACTGGGGAGTGAGCTGATCTGATGAGTAGTGCTAATGTAGGACACGTGTCGACTCCAAGAAGAGGGTTGACACTTGGGGTGATTATTGTCACAACAATATATATGAGAAAAATGAATATGCTTGGTACCAAGCATAAACTTGATTCTTGATAGTGAAGTAGCACATTCTCCATTTTGCAAAATAGAGTGTCAGCTCATATACATTTTTTTTCCATATGTATATTATTCCCCTAGAGATAATGGTAACACCTAGCTATGCCATCTGTCCAAATAGGTGAAGTCTAAAAGACGAAAATTTATATGAGCTGACATCACATTTTGCGAAGTGAGCTTCTAACCCATTGTCATGTGAGCCCCACACCGATGTAACTAACAGGGGGCCTCACATAGCATAGACTTGGTGGCTCATTTTGCAAAATAGAGTGTCACTCATATATATATATATATATATATATATATATATATATATATATATATATATATATATATATATATATATATATATATATATATATATATATATATATATATATATAAACTTAAGTTGATAGGGAATAATCATCCATCAACTTTTCATCCATTGATGTTGCTTGGGATCAGGTGAAAGATATGAAGTCTACCTTTGAGATTTGTGCATATCTTGATTTCACGGATCCCAAGGCAAATCGATGGATATAAAAGTTAGTGGACACTCCTCCCTATTAACTTAAGTTTAAAGGAGTCTTTATATATATATATATATATATATATATATATATATATATATATATATATATATATATATATATATATATATATATATATATATATATATAAAGGCTCTATTATGTTTAAGTTCATAATGAATAGTGGTGCTTACCTTTTCTAACCACTCATCTTGCTTTGGGATCCGTGAAGATATAAAGGCCACTTTGAGATTTGTGCATCACAAATCTCAAGGCAAGATGAGTGGATAAAAAGTTGGTCTTGTATCTTATTTAAGTTCATAGAGCTTCTCTATATATAATTCCCCTAGAGATAATGGTAACACCTAGCTACGCCATCTGTCCAAACAGGTGAAGTCTAAAAGGTGCACGGCAACGTCTGCTAAGCCTCTCTGTGATGTTTTGGAAGTTGATAAAAAAATATAACAACATAATTTGTTTTGTAGACAAATAGAAGCATATCGTACCCTGAATTTTGTTAAAGGATAGTTAATGTGAGCCGAAAACCAACAGTTTGTGGTCTCATCAAGGCTTTGGCTGTTTTTGGCTGCGGCAGGAATTAAGAGTTTCTGACGACTAGAAGACAGCTAGCATTAATTTCAAACTTTTATTTATTTTATTTTATTTTACTTTTTTAATAATATTTATTAAATATTAAGTTGAATCAAGATTTGGCTTCAATGAAGTGTTAATATTTTAAGCCCGGTATTAATCTCCTTCATATCGTTCGGATGTGGTGGCGATAAGGCGGCTGGCCGCAACGCCGTAAGTGTGCGCACTGACAAGTCATGTAGTAGCTGGAGGCGCAATACAAGGAAACAGAATGGTTACTTTTCGTCTCAAATTTCGCAAATCATGTCTCCCGCTGAGAAGTTGCATACCCTTGTTTTGGTTAATAATTTGTGTCCGGGGTCCGGCAGGTGTTACACCTTTAAATTCTTTTCACCTCAACCTTGCGTCATCCAATCCAAATTGAAAAACACGCACTTGGTGTTATTGAATGCGTCCACTCTTTTCAGGGTAATAAGCTGTCTCAAAGCAAACAAAGATGCCAAAAACTTGAATTAAGTATCTATAAGATATTTTTGCTACTAATTGTATTTGGAAAGCCTGTCGACCTAAGATTTCTACATAAAAATAAATACTAACCCGCATGTGGAAAGCCTCGCCTTTTGTAACTTTTGCAAGTTGTTATTTAGAAGCCTCTTGTAAGTTGTCACGATTCATAGGAAAAATGCGTGGAGGGCGTGGTTGGCTTTCAAGGCCAAGCTCCGGACGAGGCGACTTTTCTATGAATAAGGAACGCGGTGAACCGATATTTGTAAGTCTTCTCAGCTCTCAATTCTAAACCTAAATGGCATTGATAGATAGTCAATACCGTAAACAAAAAACAACATAGTAGACTAGTATTTTCCAAGATTCCCTTTGAATAATGCAGTGCATCCCATCTCACTGTCGTTATCCTCCCAACCAGCAGGAGTCATAGGAAGGATCCCAGTATCTCACCAATAATACCTTAGCCCATACAGAGCATATGAGATCTACGTCTTAGTAACCATCCCTGTCAATTACTTTCAGTTAAGCCTTCACCCACTGTAGCCATAACTAGCATATACTCACCACCCTAACCATGATATAGTTACTTGTGCATAACTGAAGCATTCTTCTCCTGATCATCATGCAAATAAAATACCTTAAAAGCTGTTAAGTAGGAGCTGATGACAGGTAAGACCTTAATCTATATTCCATTATTGTGTTTGTTATATGTAATAGGGAATTTCCAAAGCGATAAACTTAACTATACATTAACCTTTCTTCCAGTCACGATGAGGAGTATCTAATCTCATCTGTTGTATGAGATCAATTCACAAGAGCGGTCTTTATCAGAATCATAACCTTATTCTAAATGGATGCAAGAAGGTTGACCCTAGCCAGAACGAACTGAGCTTGAATCTTCTGAACTCAATCTGATCACATCTACTAACATCAAGGTCCTACAAACTATTACATATTGCGGCGAGCATGATATTATCACCTCAACAACTGGAGGTAAGAAACAGAAGGATAACCCAAAATGGGAATAATGTGTTAGTTAGTGGAAGATACACAGTAGTAAGGTAAATTCTATATTAGACCATACTACCCAGAAAGGATTAATTCAACCCCCATAACTGGTATAACCATAGCCACAAAAATGTTGGGTGACACCAGAATACAAAGTTTTTATAGGTTACTAACAAAAAAGACTCTCAGAATCTCTCTTAATTGACAACAGGGTTTTTTCCCCCTAGAAATCACCTTTAAAATAGGGTAATTATACGGAAACTACCTTTTATTTTCAATTTATACATAAACCCCCTTTAAAGTTGGTGTTTGTTTCAATCACCCAACTCCCAGTCAAATTCTTCACTTAAAACCCAAAATTACCCTTATGATGTGTTTGGATGGAGGTGAACAAATGAAAGTTAAAGTGAAATTTTCTTTTCACCTTGTTTGGGAGTTTTTTTGAGGGGTTAGAGGATGGAAACGGGTGTAAAATTTGCACTCATTTTTCTCCCCTCCAATTTGGGCGGTAAAGAAAGTAATGGAAATGGGTGTAAAATTTTACAATGTAATAAGGCAACAATACCCTTATCACACTAAAATCTATGGCCAAGATTCATTCTCATCCAATATATAAGGGTATTTATGTAACTTTGACTATATTCACTTTACTTCCATCCTCTAATATAGAACTCCCAAACAAGTTAAAATAAATTTACTTCCGTTACCCTGACTAAACTCCCAAACAACATTTTATCTTTTCACTTCCATTCCTTACATTTCCTTTCCATTATTTAACTTTCCGTCCCTTCCCTTAGTTAACTCCCAAACACAGCATTAAAAAACTCGCATTAAATGTACGTGAGTCATTTTTTTAGTGTTTAGGTCCCGTTAGGATACAACTCATGTACCTTTAACTTGAATTTTTTTTAAGCTTATTTTTTATTTTTTAGTGAAATTTTGACTGGGAGGTGGTTGATTGCAACAAAAACCTACTTTAAAAGTGGTTTATATATAAATTAAAAATATAATGTGGTTTCCGTATAATAACCCTATTTTTAAGGTGGTTTCTAGGGGAAAAACCCCTTGACAATATGCCAGAAAAATAACACATCTTCTATGTTAATGCATAGGTTTGCAGTCTTGTACTCCGACAGTTAAGAGACAAACCTTCTTTTGATTCAAGAGTTCTGTAGTAACCTAGATACCCCAATACGCATTAAATAACAAGTATCTTATTGACTGCTGGAGAAGATAACACAAATACATTAGCGTTTCCTCATTAAAAAAAAGAAACATTAGCATACAATTTATCGATAAAAAAAACACATTGGCATACACTTTATCGATCTGTGAGAGGAAAGGAACTGTTTAGGAAATATTAAAACATCAAAACTTTTATGGAGAAGAAATTTTCTGATCAACGGCAAAACCAAATGAGGCAAGAAATATTACTTTTTTTAATGAAAAATATTACGTAGACTGTCATCATGGTGAAAGAATGGATATGTAATGTATTATTCAAGCAGACGTTTGCACATCAAGAAAAGACATGTTAAAACCTTGGGAAGAGTCACTAGTTAAGGTCACTAGTTAAAAATTCTAAAAGCGCAGGAGAGAACAGACAAATTATCCTTATAAAGGGTACCAGTAATTACTCTGGTTTAAGAAGCTCAAAGACCACTGTGAATGCCTTTCAGGGTCTTATTACCATAATCCCTAACGCATAACATTAGGACTCATTCCATTCCATAGTTATTATGAAAACTCACTCCCCTTCACCATTTCCTAATTCATACCTCGTCCTCTTATGGTTGATCCCTTTTTCATCTAATTGTCTTCCACTCTTTTCTTCTTAGAGATCCTAACAATCAAGACGGAGCTAAGGAAGATACTAACCAGTGTTTGCAAAAGAAATTGGTTAGACATATAGCCTTAGCTGGATAAGCTAATTAATAACACGTGCTTGAAAAATCCCAGAAATTTCAAAACAGAAGTACAGCAATGGAGTTGACAGAAAAATTGATCAATTAATAGCAGGAGCTCGATAGGAAGAGCAAGAATTATTAGCTTTTGAATTAATACAAACACATAAACAGTTTTAAAAAAAAAGGACATCTTAAAAGGCAAGTATCTCCCACCTGGAGTTTGTTTCCAGTCTCTTTCTGCAACTACTGCAATATCTGACTGTACACCTAAATAGAAATTATATGTGGTTGTCAAAAAGAATCACAAAATGCTAAATATAAGTGTGAGAGAAGAGACGGGCGAGGGGATGAGCATAAAATCATGTTAAATGAAGGTTTAGTAATAACATAAAGCATAATAAGCAATGAACAAGTAAAATAGCCACTGAAGAGCGAAACCCTGAAATTCTGTGGAGAAAGGACAGCCTCGAGGCATTACAATGACAAATGTTTCAGACTCACTCAAAACAATGTTACAGCATGATTAACAATCAAGATGTGAAGGATGAACATTTAGTTAACTCCCTTGGTCTAATCATAGCATACCACAACAAAGTACACTGCAGTACTGCTCTGAAGTATCTATAGGCGCATGTGTAACAGAATTACAGCCAGAATGTACAAACGTGTAGAATCAGGATTACCCAGATCACGTTTTTTCCCCCGCAATCAAGGTAAAGAAGTTTGTTTAGAAGCAGAATACCTAATATGTCAAGGGAATGGTTTTATCCTAGAAAGACCTTAAAAATAGGGTCGCTATACAGAAACCACCTTTGAATGGCAATAATAAATAAACCACCATTAATTTAAAGTGGGTTTTTGATGCAATCAACCACCTCCTAGTCAAATTTTCACTGAAAAACCAAAAATACCCTAAACAACACACGTCCAAGGCACGTGATTTGTATCCTAACTAAACCTAAACATTAACTGAGTCATCTACCTTGAATGTGAGTTTTTTAGGGATATTTTTGGGTTTTTTATGAAAAACTTGGAGGTGGTTTATTGTAACACAAATCCCTTTTAAAGGTAGTTTATGTAATACTAACATTCAAAGGTTGTTTCTTTATAGTGACTCTATTTTAAAGGTGGTTTCTAAGGAAAAACCCTAAAGAGAAACATCAAGGCAAAATAATTACTCTGCAAGCACCAAAAAGAATCTATGCGTTGTCCAGACCATGTAGAAGGATGAAATTAACACTTATAGGAATTGGGACGTTGTCGTACTAACCCTTGTCTAATCATGTATATCCAAGAGAATATTTTCCAATAAAGATGAAAGCAAAGAATCTTGTGGGACGTGGGGATTTCTTGTTGAGAGCAAATAGTAAGTCTGCAAGCAGCAAAAGAATCTATGTGTTGTCCAGAACATGTAGAAGGATGAAATTAACACTTGTAGGAATTGGGAGATTGTCATATTGACCCTTGTCTAAGCATGTATATCCAAGAGAATATTTTTCAATAAAGATGAAAGCAAAGAATCTGGAAAAAAAGGATTTCTTGTTGAATTATGCCAACAAACATATATAACCATCAAGCTTCTCCCCAATGGTCGAGGTCACTTTATTCTGTTTTTTACGGATAATTCATCAATCATATAGAAAACAGATGCTAATTTAAAATTCACGATTTTCGTTGGGTTAGATTTCATGATTTTTGTCCATTTTCGTACATTTAGACCTGATGACAATTAATTTGCTTTCTTCAAAATTCACAATTTTAATGGGCTACCCATGATTTTTGTCAATTTTCATTCATTTCAACTTAATGGCGAATAAATATGTGTATTTCATGATTTTTATAGGTTACCATGATTTCTATCCATTTTGTCTATTTCGATCCAAAGGTAATTTATTTAGGCATTTCAAATTCAAAATTTTCATGGGCTATAACCTATGATTTTTGTCCCTCTTCGTTCATTTAACACAATGACAACTAATTATGAGTACTTCAATATTCCTAATTTTCACAGGCTATAACTACCAATTTTTGTCCATTTTCATTCGTTTCGACTCAATAAGAATTAAATATGCTATCTGGCGCATTTCACAATTTGCGATTTCATATAAACTCATGATTTCATTCTTTATCATTAATTTCAACCCAATGGCAATTAATTATCGTTACCACAAAATTTGCAATTTTCATAGGCTATAACCCACGATTTTTTCCATTATCATTCATTTCAACTCAATGGCATTTAATTTTGTCCTTCAAAATTTGCGATTTCATATAAACTCATGATTTCATTCTTTATCATTAATTTCAACCCAATGACAATTAATGATGAGTACTTAAAATTCTTGATTTTCATGGGCTAACAAGCGATTTACGTACATTTTCGTCTGCTTTTGTTCCAATGACAATTTATTTAGGCATTTCAAATTCAAAATTTTCATGGGCTATAACCTATGATTTTTGTCCCTCTTCGTTCATTTAACACAATGACAACTAATTATGCCTACTAGAAATTTTTGCGATTTTCATAGGATTATAACCAACGATATTTGTTTACTTTTCATTTGTTTTAACTCAATGGTAATTAGTTATGCATGCCTCAATATTTGTGATTTTTATGACTTATAACCCATGATTTTTATGACTTATAACCCATGATTTTTATCTCTTTTTATTCGTTTCAACCCAATGGCAATTAATTATGCGTACCACAAAATTTGCAATTTTCATAGGCTATAACCCACGATTTTTATCAATTTCCATTTATTTCAACCCAATGACAATTAATGATGAGTACTTAAAATTCTTGATTCATGGACTATAACTACCAATTTTTGTCCATTTTCGTCCGTTTCAAACCAAAGCAGTCTAACTGTGTACTTTACGAATCGGGATTTTCAAGGTCTATAAACAAGATCTTTGTCCATTATCGTTTGCTTTGAACCAATGACAATTAGATACACGTATTTTCTTTCGTTTTGATCCTAGGGCAATTAATTATGCTCACCTCAAAATTCACAATTTTCATGGGGCTATAACACACAATTTTTATCAATTTCCATTTATTTCAACCCAATGACAATTAATGATGAGTACTTAAAAATTCTTGATTCATGGACTATAACCACCAATTTTTTGTCCATTTTCATTCGTTTCGACTCAATGGCATCTAACTTTTTGTACCACATGCGATTCTCATAGGCAATCAAGTC
This sequence comes from Asparagus setaceus, assembly GCA_012295165.1. Classification (NCBI taxonomy): domain Eukaryota; kingdom Viridiplantae; phylum Streptophyta; class Magnoliopsida; order Asparagales; family Asparagaceae; genus Asparagus; species Asparagus setaceus. Next base: position 46,049,734 of record CM022703.1, on the reverse strand, counting down.
TGCGTTCAAAATTAACAATGCATAATTTTAAATTTGCATTTTTCATGATCTTTAACCGTGAATTTTGTCCATTGTCCTTCGTTTCGACTCAATAAGAATTAAATATGCTATACGCGCATTTCACAATTTGCGATTTCATATAAACTCATGATTTCATTCTTTATCATTAATTTCAACCCAATAGCAATCAAATAGGCGTACTTCAAAACTCTCGATTTTCCTGAGCAATAACCCACGATTTTTTTCCATTATCATTCATTTCAACTCAATGGCATTTAATTTTGTCCTTCAAAATTTGCGATTTCATGAGTTATAACTCACAATTTTGTCCATTCGACCCAATAGCAATTAAATTTTTTCTTTTAAAATTCCTAATTAGAAGGCTATAACCCATGAGTTTTGTCAAGTTATATTTGTTTCTACCCAATGGCAAATAAGTATATATATTTCAAATTCATGATTTTCATGGGCTATAACTACCAAATTTTTTCATTTTCAACGCAATGACATCTAATATGTGTACTTCACAAATCGCGATTTTCAAGAGCTCTAAACCATGACCTTTGTTTGTCCATTGTCGTTCACTTTGACCTAGCGACAATTAGATGCGTATTTTCTTTTGTTTCGATCCATGGTCAATTAATGATGTCTACCTCAAAATTCGCAATTTTCATCGGATATAACCTATGATTTTGTCCCTCTTTGTTCATTTGATTCAATCACAATTGATTATGCCTAGTTCAAATTTCACGATTTTTAATGCGATATAGCATACGATTTTTGTTAATTTTTCATTTGTTTATGTCAATGGCAATTAATCATGTGTGACTCAATATTTGATTGTCATGACTTGTAACCCACAATTTTAGTTCCTTTTGTTAGCATCAACTTAATGGCAATTAATTATATGTATCACATAATTGAGATTTTTATGAGTTATAACCCATGATTTTTCCATATTCGTTTGTTTGACCAAATGCTAATTACTTATGCATACTTCAAAATCCTTGATTTTTAAGGGCTATAACCATGATTTTTCATTTGTCTCAACCCAATGGCAATTAATTATGCTTACCTCAATATTTGCAATTTTCATAGGCTATAACATATGATTTTGTCCCTCTTTGTTCATTTGATTCAATCACAATTGATTATGCCTAGTTCAAATTTCACGATTTTTAATGCGATATAGCATACGATTTTTGTTAATTTTTCATTTGTTTATGTCAATGGCAATTAATTATGCTTACCTCAATATTTGCAATTTTCATAGGCTATAACCCATGATTTTTCCATTATCATTCATTTCAACTCAATGGCATTTAATTTTGTCCTTCAAAATTTGCGATTTCATGAGTTATAACTCACAATTTTGTCCATTGTCGTTCACTTTGACCTAGCGACAATTAGATGCGTATTTTCTTTTGTTTCGATCCATGGTCAATTAATGATGTCTACCTCAAAATTCGCAATTTTCATCGGATATAACCTATGATTATTGTCAATTTTTGTTTATTTTGACCAAATGAGAATTAATTGAGTACTTAAAATTCTTGATATTCATAGTCCATAACCACCAGATTTTTGTCCATTTTCGTTCTTTTCACTGATGACATCTAACGTGTACTTCAAAATTCGTAATTTCCACCTTTATATTCTCATGGGCAATCATAGGCAATCAAGTCTGCGTTCAAAATTAACAATGCATAATTTTAAATTTGCATTTTTCATGATCTTTAACCGTGAATTTTGTCCATTGTCCTTCGTTTCGACTCAATAAGAATTAAATATGCTATCTGGCGCATTTCACAATTTGCGATTTCATATAAACTCATGATTTCATTCTTTATCATTAATTTCAACCCAATAGCAATCAAATAGGCGTACTTCAAAACTCTCGATTTTCCTGAGCAATAACCCACGATTTTTTTCCATTATCATTCATTTCAACTCAATGGCATTTAATTTTGTCCTTCAAAATTTGCGATTTCATGAGTTATAACTCACAATTTTTGTCCATTCGACCCAATAGCAATTAAATTTTTTTCTTTTAAAATTCCTAATTCTGAAAGGCTATAACCCATGAGTTTTGTCAAGTTATATTTGTTTCTACCCAATGGCAAATAAGTATATATATTTCAAATTCATGATTTTCAACCCAGGTTTTTTGTACATTTTCATTTTCGTCTATTTCGTTTCAATGACAATTTATTTATGCGCATTTCAAAATTCAAAATTTTCATGGGCTATAACTCATGATTTTTGCCCAGTTTCCTTCATTTGACCCAATAGCAAATAATTATGCCTACTTCGACACTCGTTACTTTTATAAGATATAACCCATGATTTTGATTTTCTTTCGTTTTGACTAAATGGCAATTAATTATGCTTACCTCAATATTTGCAATTTTCATCACTTATAACCCACATTTGTTCGACCCAATAGCAATTAATTATGCGCAAGGTTCCAAAAAGCGCTAGGCAACCTAAGCGTTGGACCCGATGCCTAGATCCTAGGCGAGGCCTAGGCGTTTTCCTATTTTTAATTTTTTTATTACAATTACTGATAGCAAATCCTAATGTTATAGGAAGTTTATGTGCTGGACTAACACCTAGGTAGATTTCTTAAGTGGTTGTAGAGGAGGTTTTGCTGAAGGTCGAGAGAGGTAGAGGAGGTCCTAGAGCCTGCAATGGAGGAAATCACGATCAGTGAATAAAGTATGCAGTCTATGTAGGCAGATCACGCTCCCCTAAAGGCTCCCAAAATCTAGGCACACGGGCTAGTACCGCCTAGATGCTAGGCACTAGGTAGGCGACCATGGTACCGCCTAGGTCTAGATGTACGCCTAGGCAGGCTAGGCGAAGGCTTTTTAAAACATTGATTATACATACCATAAAATTCGTGGTTTTCAAGGGTTATAACCCATGATTTTTTCCATTTTTGCTTGTTTTAACCTAATGATAATTAATTATGAGTACTTTAAAATTCTTGATTTTCATGGGCTATAACTACCAAATTTTTTTCATTTTCAACGCAATGACATCTAATATGTGTACTTCACAAATCGCGATTTTCAAGAGCTCTAAACCATGACCTTTGTTTGTCCATTGTCGTTCACTTTGACCTAGCGACAATTAGATGCACGTATTTTCTTTTGTTTCGATCCATGGTCAATTAATGATGTCTACCTCAAAATTCGCAATTTTCATCGGATATAACCTATGATTATTGTCAATTTTTGTTTATTTTGACCAAATGAGAATTAATTGAGTACTTAAAAATTCTTGATATTCATAGTCCATAACCACCGATTTTTTGTCCATTTTCGTTCTTTTCGACCCAATGACATCTAACTGTGTACTTCAAAATTCGTAATTTCCACCTTTATATTCTCATGGGCAATCATAGGCAATCAAGTATGCATACTTCAAAATTCGTGAATTTCCTAGGCTATAACTCACCATTTTTGTCGGTTTTCTTTCATTACGATCAGATAGCAACTAACAATATCAAATTCAAAATTCACGGTTTTCATGAGCACCCACAAATTTTGTCTATGTTTTTTCAATTTTTTGTTTCATTTCGACCAAATGGTACTTAAATTTTCTTTCTTCAAAATTCCCAATTTTAAGAGGGCTATAGCCCATGATTTTTGTTAAATTTTATCTATTTCGACCCAATAGCAAATAAGTATTTGTATTTCAAATTCATAATTTTCATTGGCTTAACCTACAACTTATGTACATCTTCGTCTGTTTAGTTACAGTGATAATTTTATTTAGCCGAATTTCAAATTTTGAAATTTTCATAGGCTATAACATATGATTTTTGTCCCTCTTTGTTCATTTGATTCAATCACAATTGATTATGCCTAGTTCAAATTTCACGATTTTTAATGCGATATAACGCACGATTTTTGTTAATTTTTCATTTGTTTATGTCAATGGCAATTAATCATGTGTGACTCAATATTTCGATTGTCATGACTTGTAACCCACAATTTTAGTTCCTTTTGTTAGCATCAACTTAATGGCAATTAATTATATGTATCACATAATTGAGATTTTTATGAGTTATAACCCATGATTTTTTCCATATTCGTTTGTTTGACCAAATGCTAATTACTTATGCATACTTCAAAATCCTTGATTTTTAAGGGCTATAACCACCGATTTTTGTCCATTTTCGTTCTTTTCGACCCAATGACATCTAACTGTGTACTTCAAAATTCGTGAATTTCCTAGGCTATAACTCACCATTTTTGTCGGTTTTCTTTCATTACGATCGATAGCAACTAACAATATCAAATTCAAAATTCACGGTTTTCATGAGCACCCACAAATTTTGTCTATGTTTTTCAATTTTTGTTTCATTTCACCAAATGGTACTTAAATTTTCTTTCTTCAAAATTCCAATTTTAAGAGGGCTATAGCCCATGATTTTTGTTAAATTTTATCTATTTCGACCCAATAGCAAATAAGTATTTGTATTTCAAATTCATAATTTTCATTGGCTTAACCTACAACTTATGTACATCTTCGCCTGCTTAGTTACGTTGATAATTTTATTTAGTAGAATTTCAAATTTTGAAATTTTCATAGGCTATAACATATGATTTTGTCCCTCTTTGTTCATTTGATTCAATCACAATTGATTATGCCTAGTTCAAATTTCACGATTTTTAATGCGATATAACGCACGATTTTTGTTAATTTTTCATTTGTTTATGTCAATGGCAATTAATCATGTGTGACTCAATATTTCTGATTGTCATGACTTGTAACCCACAATTTTAGTTCCTTTTTGTTCGCATCAACTTAATGGCAATTAATTATATGTATCACATAATTCGAGATTTTTATGAGTTATAACCCATGATTTTTTTCCATATTCGTTTGTTTGACCAAATGCTAATTACTTATGCATACTTCAAAATCCTTGATTTTTAAGGGCTATAACCACTGATTTTTCATTTGTCTCAACCCAATGGCATCTCACTATGTGTACTTCACAAATCACCATTTTCGCGGGCTTATAAACCATGACCTTTGTCTATTGTCATTTTGCTTTGACCCAATTTCATGAGCCACAACCCGCATTTTTTATCCATTTTCGTTTGTTATGGCCCAATGGTAATTACATATGCATACTTCAAGCGTTTGCGATTTTAATGGGCTATTACCCACACTTTTGGTCCATTATCGTTCATATCAGACCAGATGACAACTAATTATATGTCCTAAAAAATTTGCAATTTTCATGGCATAACTCGCGATTTTTGTCCATTTACGTTCATTTCGAAATTTTCATAAGTCATAACTTTTGAATTTTATCTATTTGACCCAATGGAAACTAATTATGCGCACTTCAAAATTCGCAATTTTTATTAGATATAACACATGATTTTTGTCAAATATTGTTTGTTTGGACCCATAAGTTAATTATGCATACTATAAAATTTATGATTGTCAAGGCCTACCCTTAATTTTTATCAATCTTTGTTCGCTTTGACCTTATGGCAATTAATAATGAATGCTTCAAAAGTCGCGATTTTCTTGGGATATAAACCTATGATTTTTATCAATTTTCTATCCTTTCAACCCAGTGGTAATTAGTTATCCATACTTCAAAAATTTATTTTCATAGGCTATAACCCATGATTTTTATCCCTCTTAGTTCATTTGACCCAATGACAAATAAGTATATATATTTCAAATTCATTTCATGGACTAACCTACAATTTACGTCTATTTTCATCTGTTTCAATCCAATGACGATTTAATTAGGTGCATTTTAAATTTTGAAATTTTCATAGGCTATAACCCATGATTTTTATCCCTCTTCGTTCATTTGACCCAATGACAATTAATTACACTACTTCAAATTTCGTGATTTTCATGGAATATAACTAATGATTTGTTAATTTTTCCTTTGTTATGGCTCAATGATAATTAATAATGTGTGCCTCAATATTTACAATTTTCATGACTTATAACCCACATTTTTGTCGGCTTTTGTTCGTTTCACCCAATGATAATTAAGTAGGCGTACTTCAAAATTCTTGATCTCCATGGGCTATAACCATCGATTTTTGTCCATTTACGTTCATTTGAAATTTTCATAAGTCATAACTTTTGAATTTTATCTATTTGACCCAATGGAAACTAATTATGCACTTCAAAATCCTTGATTTTTAAGGGCTATAACCATCGATTTTTCATTTGTCTCAACCAATGGCATCTCACTATGTGTACTTCACAAATCACCATTTTCGCGGGCTTATAAACCATGACCTTTGTCTATTGTCATTTTGCTTTGACCCAATTTCATGAGCCACAACCCGCATTTTTTATCCATTTTCGTTTGTTATGGCCCAATGGTAATTACATATGCATACTTCAAGCGTTTGCGATTTTAATGGGCTATTACCCACACTTTTGGTCCATTATCGTTCATATCAGACCAGATGACAACTAATTATATGTCCTAAAAAATTTGCAATTTTCATGGCATAACTCGCGATTTTTGTCCATTTACGTTCATTTCGAAATTTTCATAAGTCATAACTTTTGAATTTTATCTATTTGACCCAATGGAAACTAATTATGCGCACTTCAAAATTCGCAATTTTTATTAGATATAACACATGATTTTTGTCAAATATTGTTTGTTTGGACCCATAAGTTAATTATGCATACTATAAAATTTATGATTGTCAAGGCCTACCCTTAATTTTTATCAATCTTTGTTCGTTTTGACCTTATGGCAATTAATAATGAATGCTTCAAAAGTCGCGATTTTCTTGGGATATAAACCTATGATTTTTATCAATTTTCTATCCTTTCAACCCAGTGGTAATTAGTTATCCATACTTCAAAAAAATTTATTTTCATAGGCTATAACCCACGATTTTTGCCCATTTTCGTTTGTTTCGACCCAATGGCATCTAATTATGTGTATTTCAAATTTTGAGATTTTCATGGACACCTTCATGATTCTCATTGGCAATCAAGTATGCATACTTCAAAATTGTGAACTTTTTAGGCTGTAACCCATAATTTTTGCCTATTTTCTTTCATTTTGATACAATGACAATTCACAATTGGGTATTTCAAATTCGCGTTTTTCAAGGGCCCACGAATTTTGTCGTTGTTTGAATGGGAATTAGGTACGTATATTTCCAATTTGGTGATTCCATGGGTTAACCCGTCATTTTTGCTCATTTTCATTTGTTTCAATGTCAATCAACTAACGTAAAATTCACGATTTTCCTAAGCTATAACCCACGATTTTTGTCAATTATCATTCATTTCAACTCAATGGCATTTAGTTATGCATATTCTAAAATTCCCAATTGTCATGGTTATCTCATGATTCTTGTCCATTTTTATTTATTTCGATCCAATGACAATTAAAATTCAAAAGTTTGATGGGCTACCAATGATTATTGTCCATTTTCATTCGTTTCGACCCAATGACAAATAAGTATATATATTTCAAATTCATTTCATGGACTAACCTACAATTTCTGTCTATTTTCATCTGTTTCAATCCAATGACGATTTAATTAGGTGCATTTTAAATTTTGAAATTTTCATAGGCTATAACCCATGATTTTTATCCCTCTTCGTTCATTTGACCCAATGACAATTAATTACACTACTTCAAATTTCGTGATTTTCATGGAATATAACTAATGATTTGTTAATTTTTCCTTTGTTATGGCTCAATGATAATTAATAATGTGTGCCTCAATATTTACAATTTTCATGACTTATAACCCACATTTTTTGTCAGTTTTTGTTCGTTTCGACCCAATGATAATTAAGTAGGCGTACTTCAAAATTCTTGATCTCCATGGGCTATAACCACTGATTTTTGTCCATTTCCATTCCTCTCAATTGTGCGTGCTTCAAAATTTTTTGTTTTCGTAGACTATAACATAGGATTTGTCCATTTTTGTTCATTTCAAGTCAATCGTATCTAGCTATATGTACTTCAAAATTCAAGATATTTATGGGCACATTCGTGATTCTCATGGGCAATCAAGTATGCATACTTCTAAATTCGCAAATTTCCTAGGTATCTTACGATTTGCCTCTATTTTCTTTTGATTTGATTGAATAGAAATTGTCAATTGGTACTTCAAGATTCGCACTTTTCATGGGCTTTAACCTATGAATTTTATCCATTGTCATTTGTTCCGACCCAATGGCAATTAAGGACGTATATTTCAAAATTTGCGATTTCATGGGTTATAACTCATGATTTTGTTCATTATCATTATCAACCCAATTGCAATCAAGTATGCATACTTCAAAATTGTGAAATTCCTAGGTTATAACCGATGATTTTTATCTATTTTAAGTTATTTCGACCCAATGAGAATTAAATTACCTTTCCTCAAAATTCACAATTTTAATAGGCTATAACCATGATTGTGGTCAATTTTCATTCGTTTCGACCCAATGACAAATAAGTATATATATTTCAAATTCATTTCATGGACTAACCTACAATTTACGTCTATTTTCATCTGTTTCAATCCAATGACGATTTAATTAGGTGCATTTTAAATTTTGAAATTTTCATAGGCTATAACCCATGATTTTTATCCCTCTTCGTTCATTTGACCCAATGACAATTAATTACACTACTTCAAATTTCGTGATTTTCATGGAATATAACTAATGATTTGTTAATTTTTCCTTTGTTATGGCTCAATGATAATTAATAATGTGTGCCTCAATATTTACAATTTTCATGACTTATAACCCACATTTTTGTCGGTTTTGTTCGTTTCGACCCATGATAATTAAGTAGGCGTACTTCAAAATTCTTGATCTCCATGGGCTATAACCGATTTTTGTCCATTTCCATTCCTCTCAATTGTCGTGCTTCAAAATTTTTGTTTTCGTAGACTATAACATAGGATTTGTCCATTTTGTTCATTTCAAGTCAATCGTATCTAGCTATATGTACTTCAAAATTCAAGATATTTATGGGCACATTCGTGATTCTCATGGGCAATCAAGTATGCATACTTCTAAATTCAAAATTTCCTAGGTATCTTCGATTTGCCTCTATTTTCTTTTGATTTGATTGAATAGAAATTGTCAATTGGTACTTCAAGATTCGCACTTTTCATGGGCTTTAACCTATGAATTTTATCCATTGTCATTTGTTCGACCCAATGGCAATTAAGGCGATATATTTCAAAATTTAGCGATTTCATGGGTTATAACTCATGATTTTGTTCATTATCATTATCAACCCAATTGCAATCAAGTATGCATCTACAAAATTAGCTATTTTCTAAGTTATAATCCATGATTTTTGTCATTGTCGTTCATTTCAACTCAATGGCATTTAGTTATCGTTCTTTAAAATTAAGCTATTAATTCGCTATTTTTATAGGTTATAGCTCATGATTTTTATCTATTTTAAGTTATTTCGACCCAATGAGAATTAAATTACCTTTCCTCAAAATTCACAATTTTAATAGGCTATAACCATGATTGTGGTCAATTTTCATTCGTTTCACCCAATAGCAAATAAGCATGTGTATTACAAATTCATCACTTTCATGGGCTATAACTTCGTGATTTCTACCTATTTTTGTTTTTATCCAATGACAATTTAATTAGGCACATAACTCGTGGTTTGCAAGGGCTAACACACAATCTTTGTCAATTTCCTTTGTTTCAACCCAATTATCGTGCTTCAAAATGTTCGATTTTCATAGGCTATAACCCATGATTTTTTCACTTTTATTGCTTGACCCAATAGCATCTAACCATATATACTTTAAAATTCACAAGTTTCATGAGCACCTTCAATTTCTTATGTTCAATCAAGTATCCATACTTCAAAATTAGTGAAATTCCTAGGTTATAACCGATGATTTTTATCTATTTTCTTTCGTTTCTATCCAATGGCAGTTAACAATGCATATACTTCAAATTTTGTGTTTTTCATGGGATTTAACCAATGAATTTTATCCATTGTCATTTGTTCCACCCAATGGCAATTAAGGACGATATTTCAAAATTTAGCGATTTCATGGGTTATAACTCATGATTTTGTTCATTATCATTATCAACCCAATTGCAATCAAGTATGCATCTACAAAATTAGCTATTTTCTAAGTTATAATCCATGATTTTTGTCATTGTCGTTCATTTCAACTCAATGGCATTTAGTTATGCGTTCTTTAAAATTCGCTATTAATTCGCTATTTTTATAGGTTATAGCTCATGATTTTTATCTATTTTAAGTTATTTCGACCCAATGAGAATTAAATTACCTTTCCTCAAAATTCACAATTTTAATAGGCTATAACCATGATTGTGGTCAATTTTCATTCGTTTCGACCCAATAGCAAATAAGCATGTGTATTACAAATTCATCACTTTCATGGGCTATAACTCGTGATTTCTACCTATTTTTCTGTTTTTATCCAATGACAATTTAATTAGGCACATAACTCGTGGTTTGCAAGGGCTAACACACAATCTTTGTCAATTTCCTTTGTTTCAACCCGATTATCGTGCTTCAAAATGTTCGATTTTCATAGGCTATAACCCATGATTTTTTCACTTTTATTGCTTCGACCCAATAGCAAATAAGCATGTGTATTACAAATTCATCACTTTCATGGGCTATAACTCGTGATTTCTACCTATTTTTCTGTTTTTATCCAATGACAATTTAATTAGGCACATAACTCGTGGTTTGCAAGGGCTAACACACAATCTTTGTCAATTTCCCTTTGTTTCAACCCAATTATGCGTACTTCAAAATGTTCGATTTTCATAGGCTATAACCCATGATTTTTTTCACTTTTTATTGCTTCGACCCAATAGCAAATAAGCATGTGTATTACAAATTCATCACTTTCATGGGCTATAACTCGTGATTTCTACCTATTTTTCTGCTTTTATCCAATGACAATTTAATTAGGCACATAACTCGTGGTTTGCAAGGGCTAACACACAATCTTTGTCAATTTCCTTTGTTTCAACCCGATTATCGTGCTTCAAAATGTTCGATTTTCATAGGCTATAACCCATGATTTTTTTCACTTTTTATTGCTTCGACCCAATAGCATCTAACCATATATACTTTAAAATTCACAAGTTTCATGAGCACCTTCGAATTTCTTATGTTCAATCAAGTATCCATACTTCAAAATTCGTGAAATTCCTAGGTTATAACCGATGATTTTTTATCTATTTTCTTTCGTTTCTATCCAATGGCAGTTAACAATGCATATACTTCAAATTTTGTGTTTTTCATGGGATTTAACCAATGAATTTTATCCATTGTCATTTGTTCCACCCAATGGCAATTAAGGACGATATTTCAAAATTTGCGATTTCATGGGTTATAACTCATGATTTTGTTCATTATCATTATCAACCCAATTGCAATCAAGTATGCATCTACAAAATTAGCTATTTTCTAAGTTATAATCCATGATTTTTGTCATTGTCGTTCATTTCAACTCAATGGCATTTAGTTATCGTTCTTTAAAATTAAGCTATTAATTAGCTATTTTTATAGGTTATAGCTCATGATTTTTATCTATTTTAAGTTATTTCGACCCGATGAGAATTAAATTACCTTTCCTCAAAATTCACAATTTTAATAGGCTATAACCATGATTGTGGTCAATTTTCATTCGTTTCGACCCAATAGCAAATAAGCATGTGTATTACAAATTCATCACTTTCATGGGCTATAACTCGTGATTTCTACCTATTTTTCTGTTTTTATCCAATGACAATTTAATTAGGCACATAACTTCGTGGTTTGCAAGGGCTAACACACAATCTTTGTCAATTTCCTTTGTTTCAACCCGATTATCGTGCTTCAAAATGTTCGATTTTCATAGGCTATAACCCATGATTTTTTTCACTTTTTATTGCTTCGACCCAATAGCATCTAACCATATATACTTTAAAATTCACAAGTTTCATGAGCACCTTGAATTTCTTATGTTCAATCAAGTATCCATACTTCAAAATTAGTGAAATTCCTAGGTTATAAGATGATTTTTTATCTATTTTCTTTCGTTTCTATCCAATGGCAGTTAACAATGCATATACTTCAAATTTTGTGTTTTTCATGGGATTTAACCAATGAATTTTATCCATTGTCATTTGATTCAATCCAATGGGAACTCATCTTTCTTGATAGAATCGTGAGTGAATTACTAAGAGAATATGAGCTAGAAGGGAATAAATAATCCATGCTACAACAAAAATGGCATACAATGACATAATTATTTCATCATGAGACAAGTTCCAACGAATCCAGAAGGCTTACCAAATCATGAGTAGATTCCAATTGTTTTCTAAAATTAATAAATTAAAACACCATAGAGTGAGTGTAATATGTTTAACGAGCACAATACACATGCTAACATTGTGCAAAATGAATTAGCTAAGCCGAAAGGAGTTAAAAGCATTCATGATTATCATTTGACCATGTCGAGCTTGAAGGGGTTCCACATTATATTTTTATTTTTTAAGTGATCCTTTAACTCCGCTCATATAGTTTTTCAATAAAGATTATAAGCCCCGTGCAGTTTGATTTCAACATATAGCTAATCAGGCTTGGAACATAGAGCTGGTACATAAGGGGGGAATATTAACCCCATAGACCTAATTACCAATGTTACATTAAACGTTGAAGCCTCTGGCCTTGGGACCTATGCCAGCTTAAAGCTATCTTGGTAAAAGCGGTTTCTAGGCGGTTTTTTTATTTTTTCTTTTTTTTACTGTTAATACTTGAAGATAAATATATATAAACTCAATCAAAGATGCATAAATAATAAATACCAACATATATGCTATCCAAAACTATAATAGTAAATCAAAGATGCATAAGTACTAGATAACAATACATATAATATCCCAAATCTAGAAGTTCAAGTCCCAAAATATCAGCAAAAAGATATTTTATATTTAACAGTGAAAATTACAGTAGCTCCATGTATACTTATACAGTTATAAATTCATGATTCATCTCAAGTTCTCAACAGTGAAAATTTCATTCTCAAACACAAATTACAATATGGCTATGTATGCAGTATACTTATCCTTCTCAACAGTAAAAAAATAGATATTTTATATTTAACAATTGTTACAACTCAAATTATAAGTTCAGTTGTTCAGGTTCGATGAGGCTTACAGATCTGAGACTTTGATGAGCTTGGAGGCTTCGATGAGGCTTCTGATTGGACGGAGCTTCAAGTTCGACGAGCTCGACGAGGTCGAAACTTCGACGAGGTCGAATCTTCGACGAGCTCGACGAGGTCGAAACTTTGACGAGGTCGAAACTTCGACGAGGTCGAATCTTCGACGAGCTCGACGAGGTCGAAACTTCGACGAGGTCGAATCTTCGACGAGCTCGACGAGGTCGAAACTTTGACGGAGGTCGAAACTTCGACGAGGTCGAATCTTCGACGAGCTCGACGAGGTCGAAACTTCGACGAGGTCGAATCTTCGACGAGCTCGACGAGGTCGAAACTTCGACGAGGTCGAATCTTCGACGAGCTCGACGAGGTCGAAACTTCGACGAGGTCGAATCTTCGACGAGCTCGACGAGGTCGAAACTTTGACGAGGTCGAAACTTTGACGAGGTCGAAACTTTGACGAGGTCGAAACTTTGACGAGGTCGAAACTTTGACGAGGTCGAAACTTTGACGAGGTCGAAACTTTGACGAGGTCGAAACTTTGACGAGGTCGAAACTTTGACGAGGTCGAAACTTTGACGAGGTCGAAACTTTGACGAGGTCGAAACTTTGACGAGGTCGAAACTTTGACGAGGTCGAAACTTTGACGAGGTCGAAACTTTGACGAGGTCGAAACTTTGACGAGGTCGAAACTTCGACGAGGTCGAATCTTCGACGAGCTCGACGAGGTCGAAACTTCGACGAGGTCGAAACTTTGACGAGGTCGAAACTTCGACGAGGTCGAATCTTCGACGAGCTCGACGAGGTCGAAACTTTGACGAGGTCGAAACTTTGACGAGGTCGAAACTTCGACGGAGGTCGAAACTTCGACGAGGTCGAATCTTCGACGAGCTCGACGAGGTCGAATCTTCGACGAGCTCGACGAGGTCGAAACTTTGACGAGGTCGAAACTTCGACGAGGTCGAAACTTCGACGAGGTCGAATCTTCGACGAGCTCGACGAGGTCGAAACTTCGACGAGGTCGAATCTTCGACGAGCTCGACGAGGTCGAAACTTCGACGAGGTCGAAACTTTGACGAGGTCGAAACTTTGACGAGGTCGAAACTTCGACGAGGTCGAAACTTTGACGAGGTCGAAACTTTGACGAGGTCGAAACTTTGACGAGGTCGAAACTTTGACGAGGTCGAAACTTTGACGAGGTCGAAACTTTGACGAGGTCGAAACTTTGACGAGGTCGAAACTTTGACGAGGTCGAAACTTCGACGAGGTCGAAACTTTGACGAGGTCGAAACTTTGACGAGGTCGAAACTTTGACGAGGTCGAAACTTCGACGAGGTCGAATCTTCGACGAGCTCGACGAGGTCGAAACTTCGACGAGGTCGAATCTTCGACGAGCTCGACGAGGTCGAAACTTCGACGAGGTCGAATCTTCGACGAGCTCGACGAGGTCGAAACTTTGACGAGGTCGAAACTTCGACGAGGTCGAAACTTTGACGAGGTCGAAACTTTGACGAGGTCGAAACTTCGACGAGGTCGAATCTTCGACGAGCTCGACGAGGTCGAAACTTTGACGAGGTCGAAACTTTGACGAGGTCGAAACTTCGACGAGGTCGAATCTTCGACGAGCTCGACGAGGTCGAAACTTTGACGAGGTCGAAACTTTGACGAGGTCGAAACTTTGACGAGGTCGAAACTTTGACGGAGGTCGAAACTTCGACGAGGTCGAATCTTCGACGAGCTCGACGAGGTCGAAACTTCGACGAGGTCGAATCTTCGACGAGCTCGACGAGGTCGAAACTTTGACGAGGTCGAAACTTTGACGAGGTCGAAACTTTGACGAGGTCGAAACTTTGACGAGGTCGAAACTTCGACGAGGTCGAAACTTTGACGAGGTCGAAACTTTGACGAGGTCGAAACTTTGACGAGGTCGAAACTTTGACGAGGTCGAAACTTTGACGAGGTCGAAACTTCGACGAGGTCGAATCTTCGACGAGCTCGACGAGGTCGAAACTTTGACGAGGTCGAAACTTCGACGAGGTCGAATCTTCGACGAGCTCGACGAGGTCGAAACTTTGACGAGGTCGAAACTTCGACGAGGTCGAATCTTCGACGAGCTCGACGAGGTCGAAACTTTGACGAGGTCGAAACTTTGACGAGGTCGAAACTTTGACGAGGTCGAAACTTTGACGAGGTCGAAACTTTGACGAGGTCGAAACTTTGACGAGGTCGAAACTTTGACGAGGTCGAAACTTTGACGAGGTCGAAACTTCGACGAGGTCGAAACTTCGACGAGGTCGAATCTTCGACGAGCTCGACGAGGTCGAAACTTTGACGAGGTCGAAACTTTGACGAGGTCGAAACTTCGACGAGGTCGAATCTTCGACGAGCTCGACGAGGTCGAAACTTTGACGAGGTCGAAACTTCGACGAGGTCGAAACTTTGACGAGGTCGAAACTTCGACGAGGTCGAATCTTCGACGAGCTCGACGAGGTCGAAACTTTGACGAGGTCGAAACTTCGACGAGGTCGAATCTTCGACGAGCTCGACGAGGTCGAAACTTTGACGAGGTCGAAACTTTGACGAGGTCGAAACTTTGACGAGGTCGAAACTTCGACGAGGTCGAAACTTCGACGAGGTCGAATCTTCGACGAGCTCGACGAGGTCGAAACTTCGACGAGGTCGAATCTTCGACGAGCTCGACGAGGTCGAAACTTCGACGAGGTCGAAACTTTGACGAGGTCGAAACTTTGACGAGGTCGAAACTTTGACGAGGTCGAAACTTTGACGAGGTCGAAACTTTGACGAGGTCGAAACTTTGACGAGGTCGAAACTTTGACGAGGTCGAAACTTTGACGAGGTCGAAACTTTGACGAGGTCGAAACTTTGACGAGGTCGAAACTTTGACGAGGTCGAAACTTCGACGAGGTCGAATCTTCGACGAGCTCGACGAGGTCGAATCTTCGACGAGCTCGACGAGGTCGAAACTTTGACGAGGTCGAAACTTCGACGAGGTCGAATCTTCGACGAGCTCGACGAGGTCGAAACTTCGACGAGGTCGAATCTTCGACGAGCTCGACGAGGTCGAAACTTTGACGAGGTCGAAACTTCGACGAGGTCGAATCTTCGACGAGCTCGACGAGGTCGAATCTTCGACGAGCTCGACGAGGTCGAAACTTCGACGAGGTCGAATCTTCGACGAGCTCGACGAGGTCGAAACTTCGACGAGGTCGAATCTTCGACGAGCTCGACGAGGTCGAAACTTCGACGAGGTCGAATCTTCGACGAGCTCGACGAGGTCGAAACTTCGACGAGGTCGAATCTTCGACGAGCTCGACGAGGTCGAAACTTTGACGAGGTCGAAACTTCGACGAGGTCGAATCTTCGACGAGCTCGACGAGGTCGAATCTTCGACGAGCTCGACGAGGTCGAAACTTCGACGAGGTCGAATCTTCGACGAGCTCGACGAGGTCGAAACTTTGAACACTTGACGACTTGTGTTCTTTTCGGCCGATGCTTTCTAAAGCCTATAAATACCCTTTTAACACGTGTTATCGGGGAGGTGAGGGAAGTCGGCGAGATCAAGAGGTCGAGAGAGGAGTCCTTTGGTGAACTGTGAGATCCAAGAGTGAACTCCTCCTCATATTGAGCAATCAAACCTTCCTACGGTTAGGATTGTCTCAAAATACACCTGAGATTCCTCGAGTTTAAGCCTTGCCTTATTCTTGAGAAGAGTAGATATCTTACCTTGCTAAGATATTTATCAAGTTCTTGTTTCCTTTGCGAAGCATCAACTAAACCCCGCCGATTCGACGATCGCCGCCGGTGGTCCACGGATTACGGCCCCAAGACAGCAAAGTCCCACAAAACAGGAGATCTACACTTGTAGTATCTTTTGTTCGAGTTTGTAAGAAAGTTATCTAAATTCTTTGTAACTGAGAACCAAAAGTGTAATTTTCTCTAGTTTTACAAATGGAATCAACTTTCGACCCAAACACGATGGCGACCACGCTGGGAGCCAACGGTCTCGAGCACGAGATCGTTGTGTCGCAGCCTTTGCAACATCGTGCCGACCTCATGGTTGATGGAATAGACTACTTCTTCGATCAAGCCAAATTGAAGAGTATCTCTCCTCTTCCTCGTCGAAGTCCTCCTCACCCCGCAAACATCGGAGGATCTCATCCCCAAGAGGGAGGTTAGTTACGTTGTGATGTGCAACGATCTTCGCTCGCTATGCATGAGGCGATTTCTCTCAACAAGATCTTAACCGATTCGACGAAGAGAGCTCGCCAAAGACGACGCCAAAAGATGGTTCGCCACCGCCAAGGCTCGAGTCAACGGATGGAGTTCACTATCGAACTCACGTGATCAAAGGCATCAACAAACCGCAATCTCTCAATCCACAAGACTCTTCCCAAGGAAGAATGGGTTCTCGCAAAAGGGCCCGATGGACAAAGAAAGAGCGCCAAAAGCATCGTGACACGGTTGCTTGTGCACGCGCATTATTCGCAAGGCGCAGAGTCGAAATCAACCGGGGAATTGACCGGGATCACAAAATTTGGGTCCCGAAGTCGACGTCAGAACCGGCTCAGAAGTTTGCCTCGCCGCTAATCTTCAGCCGAGACAGCTCAATCGCCTCGCCAGCCGAGACAAGATGAACCGCCAACAGCTGAGAGTCAATCGCCTCGCCAGCCGAGACAAGATGAACCGCCGCCGTAAGCGGCAAAGGTTTTGCCTTAGCAGAAATTGCACTTGTCCGCCCCTTTCTTCCACTTCTCCGGCCAAGGTATTGACCTTTAAGTCTGGAAATCCGACAACTTCAGTGTTTAGTCATCTTGGTCCACAGCCAGGAAATAAAGCCAAGCAACGGAAGTTGTCTCTCAAGTCAAAGAGTCGACGTCCCCAAAAGAAGACGTGTCCTCCAATTAAGGACAACGTTACACTTGGCGGTGGAAGTGCAATTTGTGATAAACCACACCAACCACATCATCGTCAGTGGCAACACACGAAAGAGGACGATCGACGAAATAGATTGTTCTTGCTCGTGTGCAAAATTGATTAAGACGCTGTTATCAGGATGTGCCTGTTCTGAGTCGAACGCTCATCCACAAAGAGCTTCAGTATTCGAACGCTTCCCTCGCGCCAATGTAAGATCCGCCAAAGTCAAGACGCGATCAAAGAAGAAGGAGATCATCCATTCAATTTGATGAGTTTCTGAAGTGACTATCAACATGGTGAACAAAGGAAAGGACCGGCGATGGATGCAGATATTGACTTTACTCCTACAGAAGAGTCAAGACCAGATTTCCCAAGCATGTTTCGGATGCATGAGGAGAGTCATCCGAAGATGAAGCCCGACACCAACTCGGCGATAGCTTCCGATGACACAATGTCAAGTGTTGGTTACCATCCTAAAAAAGCTTTTACCATTACTCCTGATGTCCTGGCTCAAATGTTACAGGAGGCCTTAGCCAAGCAAAGAGAAGAGATTAAGGCTGAGATGAAAATGGAGATGGAGCTAGTCATGCAACAGATGAGGGAATTGCAAAATCAAACGCCTCATCTACAGCCTGAATCCAGTCAACAGCCTGAATCTGGTGCTCAGGGTGGAAATGGTCCAATTCTTCCTATTGGAAATAATCCAAAACAAGGAGAAGATGATGTCGAAAGGATGAAAGAGCTTGAAGACAAGATCAATGCTTTAATGTCCACAAGATGAAGTCAAGAAGACCCAAGATTCCGTGTCCATACCCGAGAGTGGGATTCAATTCCTTACCCACCAAATTCAATTTGATTAACTTCACGCCATTTGACGAGGGGTCACCTTCACAACACGATTTACTTCAAATCACATTTGGGAGTGATCTCGAAACGAGCCTTTGATGGTTCGGTCATTCGTTGGCACTCTTCATGAGTCAGCTTCGACCGTATCAAGACTCAAGGCCGGAGCATTAACCGGGAGGACATAGAAAATTTGTTCCTCGGCAACTTCTTCGATGACGACACCTGGTGTCCATTGGAACTCTTCCGACGAAAAACAGAAGGATGGGGAGACAATTGACACTTTCGTCAAGCGCTTCCGTAACAAAGCCATGAACTGCAGGGATCCAGTCACCGAAAAGTTCATATTGGAGACTTGCCACAACAATCTTTCTATAAGATTGTTGGAAGTCATGGGGGTTGCACCACCAACCACTTGGAAGGAATTGAAACTCAACGGTGAACAAGCCGAACGTTTCCTCAGAAGAAAGAAAGCTGAAAGAAGCAAAACGACGGCTGACCCCTCAAGCTTCTAAATCAGAGTTCCACAGGACATACTCTTTCAAAGACGAAGAAGTTCCAATCATCTTCAAGCACCTCCTTGATAACAACAAAATCAAATTGCCTCCGATTACAAATCAAGAGGAGGCTGACAAGACTTCGGACCCTAAATACTGTGCGTACCACAGGAGGATCCTCCATCCTACGAAGGATTGCTTAGCTCTCAAGGCCATCATCCAAGCCTTGGTCGGCCTTTAACGCCAAAATAAGTCAATCGCCCCTTACCTCCGATGAGTACAAGAGGTTAAACCGCTTCACCTTTCCTACGACAAGTATAAGAGGTTAAACTGTTCCTTTAGACTCCGACAGGTATATGAGTATAAACCGCCCTCCGATTCCTCGATGTTTCCACTTTAAAAGTCAGTGGATAATCCATGAACGAGAGGTCCACTTCCACATTGAGCAATCAAACCTTCCTACAGTTAGGATTGTCTCAAAATTTCTATCCTGGTCAAACCTTCCTACGCTAGGACCATGGTCAAAATCCTCTCGATTCTTTCCATGAACGAGAGGTCCACTTCCACATTGAGCAATCAAACCTTGCTACAGTTAGGATTGTCTCAAATATCTGCCTGGTCAAACCTTCCTACAGTTAGGACCATGGTCAAAATCCCCTCTTGATTCTTTCCATGAACGAGAGGTCCATTTCAAGATTGAGCGATCAAACCTTCCGACAGTTAGGATTGTCTCAAATATCTGCCTGGTCAAACCTTCCTACAGTTAGGACCATGGTCAAAATCCCCTCTCGATTCCTTCCATGAATGAGAGGTCCACTTCAAGATTGAGCGATCAAACCTTCCGACAGTTAGGATTGTCTCAAATATCTGCCTGGTCAAACCTTCCTACAGTTAGGACCATGGTCAAAATCCCCTCTCGATTCTTTCCATGAACGAGAGGTCCATTTCAAGATTGAGCGATCAAACCTTCCGACAGTTAGGATTGTCTCAAATATCTGCCTGGTCAAACCTTCCTACAGTTAGGACCATGGTCAAAATCCCCTCTCGATTCCTTCCATGAACGAGAGGTCCACTTCCAGATTGAGCGATCAAACCTTCCGACAGTTAGGATTGTCTCAAAACTCTTATCCCGATCAAACCTTCCTACAGTTAGGATCATTTTTAATTTTCACTCCCACTTGGTCAAACCTTCCTACAGTTAGGACCACGGTCAAAATCCCCTCTCGATTCCTTTTATGAATGAGAGGTCTACTCCGACAACAGGGTTCGTTTTCGCCCCAAGAGAAGACACAAAGGGTTCATTTTCGCCCCAAAAGAAAACATAAATTCCACAAGCCTACGTATTCAAAATCGTAGCATAGATGTCATTATCTAATGACACCTAAACTATGCCTTCATGCATAGGGATGTTATCTCTGCCCCTTACCAGAGATAAGTCTGCATCTAATACATCTTTGTAGGGTAGTCAATTCCGTGATAATTGATCAAGTCTACGATTCAATATCGTAGCACAAAGTCTAAGAGAGTTCATTCTTTTAGCACAACGTAACATGTAGAACGGACTTAGACAAACTACATGCTAGCCCAACTCAAGCGGTAGTTGGTAAAGGCTCATCAAATCCGTTGATGGTGAGGGTTTGCCAAAATCCTATATCTATCATACAAATAATAACTTGCGACACCGTTCGCTCCTCCTCACGGATTAAGCACTTTCTCCCACCGTCATTTTAATGAACTTTGTAACTCATTGCTAGTACAAATGTGTCATTACATCGTCTCCGGAAGCTCAAGCACACTCGCATGCATTCTCAGAAGCCTTCTTCGGCGACAGCTCGAATCGCGCAAGATGCTTCTTCAAGCTAACAAGAGGATCGCCGAGCACACCTCTTTCAACAAGAACACCTTCGACCGCCGCACACAAAGAGAGGCACTAAAGCTGTCTCGACTCAATGGTTATTCTCCACACGAGATTTGAAGCGGTATATTCAAGGCAAATTAGCCCCATATCGATTCAAAAGCTTTCCGAAATGATGTTCGAGAACCGGATGACGCTTTTCTCGAATGATTCTCAAGGTATTTCAATCGTAACCCAGTGGTGACTTTCAAGATGAAGATGATCGGTTCAAATTGACTTCGTCATTTCAACCAGCCACATACAAAATGCAACGGCTATTGGTCCTAAAATCATGGTCACGACGACGCCAGTAGCCGTGGCCCAAGAGTTGAAGCGAGAGATAAACCTCTTCTATAAAGTCCAGCGATGGGCGTAAGCACGAATATCTTATCCAAAGTATTCCGGACCCTCGACAAAATACGAGTCCGAAAACTTTGGAGGGTATCTGTAGGCATAAAAATTGGCGAGGAACCCCAAATATAACTAAATCATGAGAAGATCGAAGGACAACGCCGCCTAATCTCAAGAAGTCAACACATCGAAGATTGTGTCTCGCCAGCCGAGACACCTTGTTGTGTCTCGCCAGCCGAGACACCTTGTTGTGTCTCGCCAGCCGAGACACCTTGTTGTGTCTCGCCAGCCGAGACACCTTGTTGTGTCTCGCCAGCCGAGACACCTTGTTGTGTCTCGCCAGCCGAGACACCTTGTTGTGTCTCGCCAGCCGAGACACCTTGTTGTGTCTCGCCAGCCGACACCCGTGACATGTGGAATGAGCTCTTGAAGGGTCTAAATCAATCTTTGGTGGGGCCCACTTGACTTTATCAGCAGAGACGTTCAAATACTTTAATGTGCGGTTACATCGAAGATACGCCACTAGGCGTGATTCTAGGGCATTTAATCGTGTCTAAGAAGCGTGAAAACCGCACGCAAATGGAGGGATCACACCGCCGCCAGATATGTAGGTAGCCCACCGCCGCCACGGTGGCGCCAACATTGCTCGTCCATATTGCTCGCCGCCGGTAGGTAGCAACATTGCCTCGCCTCAACAGGCAGCTACATGAGACAACTGAAGCCGCCAGGCTAATCGCAAAGTTTGAACACTTGACGACTTGTGTTCTTTTCGCCGATGCTTTCTAAAGCCTATAAATACCCTTTTAACACGTGTTATCGGGAGGTGAGGGAAGTCGGTGAGATCAAGAGGTCGAGAGAGAGTCCTTTGGTGAACTGTGAGATCCAAGAGTGAACTCCTCCTCATATTGAGCAATCAAACCTTCCTACAGTTAGGATTGTCTCAAAATACACGGAGATTCCTCGAGTTTAAGCCTTGCCTTATTCTTGAGAAGAGTAGATATCTTACCTTGCTAAGATATTTCTTGAAGTTCTTGTTTCCTTTGAAGCATCAACTAAACCGTCGATTCGACGATCACGCTTCGGTGGTCCACGGATTACGCTGCCCCTAAGACAGCAAAGTCCCACAAAAACAGGAGATCTACACTTGTAGTATCTTTTGTTCGAGTTTGTAAGAAAGTTATCTAAATTCTTTGTAATTGAGAACCAAAAGTGTAATTTTCTCTAGTTTTACAAATGGAATCAACTTTCGACCCAAACACTGGGCGGGCCGTTTAAGCGGCCCGCTTAGCTCTGGGCGGGCGCTTAGGCGCTCCCAGCGCCTAATGATCGCCACCCAGGACATTTTGAGACGGTTCGCAGCCGCCTGGCTGGCGCTGGCGGCTTGCACCGCTTTTAAAACACTGCTAATTACACAATCAGGATTCAAATCCCACCAACCACGAATTTACATGGTATCAGTGCAATCAACGTTCAAATTCCACTAGCCACGGATTTAAAAGTGGATTTAATAAAGAAAAAAAATATTGCTACGTGAGACCATACTTTGGTTGATCAAAAGGACACAAATTCCGGGGTATGTTAGAGTATCAAATTATAGCCCTAAACCTATTGGGATTTAGTCTTCTATTTCAACCCAAACGACAAGGGAACAAGTCAAAATAAGTCAAGAATCAGTGAAAGGCAGATCTGACAGTCAATAGATGGTGCCACAGTTTTATCTAGTTGATAAAACAATCTCAGACAGTGTTGATAGGTGTCTAATATGCTATGTAATTTAAGAAGAATAGAAGACCACCATAGGCGATGTGATAGGCGTCTATTAGGACGTTGATAGGGTATTTCAAGATATATGTTTGGGTAAGGATTCTTGTTTTGTTTTGTATTTAGGTTTAACCCTACAAATATGGATCTTTCAGGTGTAGGGTTGTGAGGAGAGCCAAAAGAGAGCTACGTATTGTAAAAGATGCATAAAGAAGAAACAAAAGAGAGGAATCTAGGGTTTGTGAGGAGTGCCAAAAGAGAGTTGCATATTGTAAAAGACTTGTAAAGAAGAAACAAGAGAGAAATCTAGGGTTTGTGGGGATCTTTTTGAGATTGAGAGAGGTTTTCTAGCAAGCTTCTACGCAAGATATGCTAGTTCTTGTATAATTTCTGGAATAAAGAAGACTTAAATCTCTGCCCATAGGCGTAGGTAATTGTCAAACCACGTAAATCCTAGTATTTTTGCATCGTATTTACTTTTGTGTGTGATTATTCTGTTTTCTATTTGTTTGAACATTGCTCTTGTCATTGCTTCCCTATCGAGGTGATTGATTGCCCTAGTTAGATCGAGGAGAGATAGTTCAGAAGATCAGGGCATAGCTTCCGTGATAACATTTGATTTCCAACAATTGGTACCAGAGACGATTGCCAACACAACCCTCACAATAGCTTTAGAGTTTTGGTGTAGTGGAAGGAACCATTGGTATGAGCAATGATACAATTCTACGTATTCCTAGGCCTTAGTTATGGATTTTACATGTAACTACACCAGTGTCCAGACCTACGTGTTTGTGTCAAACAATGGAAATGCTACAAACAGTTACATGTCAACTTCTGAAGCAAAACATATATTCCAGTTCCTAATTACATTGCAAGCTAACAGTAGTAGTTAAAACTTGGACAACTTTAAACATTTTCTAATGCTATATAGTATATACAAGTAAAAACATAATTATCTCTCTTCCTCCTCCTTATACATGGCCCTCTAGTACATAAGCCATTCTTCTATAACCCGTTATAGAATTAATGATAGAGACTCTATTGAGCATTCAAATACGACTACTAACAGATAATACATTAACCATTGCTTTCCATGGTATCTTGATAGACACCAGCATTCTTACAATGTTTACCCTCAGTCTGCAGAAGACTTAAATTTCATATACTGTATCGGGAAGAGAAAAATAAACTTTAGTACTGGTATTAGTGGTGACCGTGTACGACACCAAGTATTAGATATCTAATGCCAGGTGAATGGCAAGCTACAAAGCTAAAGCAACCGTGTAGTGTGCATAGGGGGAAATTTGTACAAACTAAGGACAAAGGTAAAGACCATAGCAAAGCATCAAGATAAGAGGTTCTGATACAAACAGCAGGATATCAGAAGAAGTAGTAGTAGAATATTAGGTAAGCACCCAAGATTTCATTATGCTAGTTAAAAGCGCACGTAAAAGAACATAAGAATACAGAGATGCAACATGTATAATAGCAATAGAATTCACCACCATCAACAGAAATTGAATAATAGAAGTAAGATTTGACAAACCTAGGCAGTCGAAATGTGTCCTCTCATACGATGGAAATCTTGGCTCCGACCTCCTCGAGCTGCTTCTTGGCATCCTCGGCCTCCTCCTTGGTGATGCCCTCCCTGAATTTCTTGGGAAGAGCCTCAATCAACTCCTTGGCCTCCTTGAGAGGCAGATTCGTAAGCGCCCTCACCACCTTGATGGTGGCTATCCTGGCATTGCTCGGGACCTCCTCGATGACAACATCGAACTCCGTCTTCTCCTCCACCGCAGCGGCTCCCCCGGCCGCGTCGGCAGCGGCTGGAGCGGCGGCGACGGAAGCGGGCGCGAAGGCGGCAGCGGAGACGCCGAGGTGGTCCTGGAGGTAGTCGACGAGGCGGCGAGCCTCCTCGAGGGTGAGGGAGGAGATCTGGGAGCCAAGGTCTTCGATTTTGGGGGAGACGGAGGCGCAGAGGGGAGGAGGGAGGAGGGCGGGGCGGCGGCGGCGGGGGGCGGTGAAAGTGGGAAGGGGTTTTGGAGGGAATTTGATTAGGGTTTGGGGATGGGGTGAGATTGAAGAGGAAGGAGAGACGACGAAAAGAGGTGCTGCTGCCATTTTCCTCGTCTATATTTGATTTGGATTTGGATTTGGATTTGGAGGAGGAGAGGGTGAAGCAAAGCGCTCAACTGTTGCTGATGAAGAAAGGATACGAGCGAATGATCGGGAGGATAAGATAAAGGGGGTGGAGATTGAGCGGGCGGGAGATGGATGGGCCCAAATCATCACTGACTGCTCATTTGCGGCCCAATCCCAAACAATAGAGCTATCGAGCACATAGGGCAAAATCTACAATGGGCCACTCAAGCACCCAGAAGTAGGTCAGGACTCAGGTATATATAGAACCACTTGAATGGGCCCATAAGCGGATGTCTGCGCCAGTGTGTTAAAAGTTAGTTCCAGAAAGCCAGAACCTGAATTGTCACCGATTCCATTTGGAGAGCAGGCTTTTTAAATAATAATAAGAAGAAGAACCTTTGAAAACTTTCTTCTCGCATTTGTTCCCAATATTGGCGCCCTTATCATATAGACTCCATAGATGGAAATCATTGAATTTTTCACATTTACTACTTTTGAGATATCAGAACATAGAGAAACAATGAGAATAATTAGATAAAAAGTTTGCATGAGCTTTCTTCAAGTAACAATATTAATTAAGAAACAGCATGGTTCTCAAACTATGGCATGTGAAAGAGGGTAGGACAAAAGGTGAGGGGAAAGGATGAGGTTATAGGTGTGTTGATATACTTTAGAGCAGAGAACCGTAGTTATTAAAGTAGTGCATATTTAAGACAAATCTTACTAGTCATAGTTAAGTTAGGATGGACTAATTATCGTGATGGAGGAAACTTTGCATGTCATCTATAATAAAAAAGAGTGTGTCTGTAGTGAAAATTATGGCTAAAAGTTGAGATCAGTGTATGATTGTGTTTTACATTATAGTTAACAGAATTCTTAATGAAGAGAAGGCTTCAATATCTTGACTATTAGGCCATGCTTGCACTGGGTAGACGTTCATCAACCCAAAATCACATATCTTAATTAGCTTAATTATTAATAGTCGTCTTACATGTATATGATCAATGTAACACATCTAAGAGGCTGATCATGATCATGAAGTTAGGAAAGGACCAATGGACCTATATATGAAGGAAGACCTCATCCTCATTTTAACTCCATAGCTATAGCCAATCACGGTCAGGGTGTTCGGAACACACTTAGCCAAATCTGCAGGTACCTACGGATCATCTCTATTTATTTATTTATTTTAATTTCCTCCTCATCCTTAATTCTATTTATTTATTTATTTAAGAAAATTTAAGTTTTTTTTCTTTGGGCATGAGAGCTACTCCTACTAATGAAAAAAAGAAATGGTTTAGTTGAATAATGCTCTCAGGATTGGAAAGGACGAAGCATGCAATTACGACAGGTTACGATTCTCTTCTAGGACCATACATTTGTTAAAGAAATCCATGTAAGATATCAAAGATTTTGTCTTCTTTCTCCATCAGTCATGCTTATAGTCCTGTCCTGTTTCATTTAATTCCGAATTTTAGCTACAAAGCCTTTTTTTTTTGTACTATTTGAGATGATATAGTACAGGTAAATACTTGTTTAAGAATTGTACGAGGCGAAACGATACAAAAATCAGCTCAAAAACTGATTTCAGCCTTCTAACCATCGTTGGTAAGCATTCACCATCGATGGTAGGAAGAGCTCATCGATGGTCAACAGTCATTAACAATTTTTACTCCAGAGATTTTTATATCATTGATGGGCCTCTCAACCATCGATGGGGCATCGACACCATCGATGGGGCATCGACACCATCGATGATCGAGAGCCACCATAGATGGTAAATATGTAGATTGCAGACTTTTCAGATTTAATCTTAGTCCTTCGTCATTTATTTTATCTCCAATCTCCACCAAGTTTAGCATATCTCTTTTCCTGACCTATTGGGGACTATATGTTATTGAGAGAGAGGGGAGGAGAGGAGAGGAGAAGAGGAGAGTTCTAGGGTTTTGATTTGTGAGAGATTTCATAAAAGGATTTGACCCCCTGAGCCTCGACAAACTCTCACTCGTCACGCACAACATCTTCAGATCGTTTCAGTGAGGAGAGTTATCCTTAGATTGATTCTCTACATTATTTTTCATCGAGCTACGCTTATAATCATCAAAGGACGGTTTGTTTAACAAAAGAACTGTCAAATCTTTCTGATATTCTGAGTTTTAACTGTTCGTGTTGGTTTTGATTTACACTTATTTTTACAGCGTACTCAAGCCGGTTGGAATTGAGGGTTAGGACTAGCTAGGGATATGTGTTACTCATTGTGGAAAGTTAGGCTAGATGACTGATTTTGGGTAGATTCAAGGGTGCGATCTTGTAAGCCTACTAAATCGGATTTGTGATTCATGAAAATTTTTTGCATAGTGAGGAAGCCTATTCGCGAGAAGGAAGAGTGAATGTAGGATTGTTATCCGAACCACTATAAAATATTGTGTGTTCCTAGTTTGATTATCGCTGATCGCTTTTATTTATCTTTTCCGCTACATATTCTTCGTTTTTTGTGAAAAACAATAGCAACCCTATTCACCCCCACCTCCCCCGGCTTGCATCTCAGGTCCAACTATTACTTCATCTTTGAAGTGTAAACACATCATGGTTCCCCGGGCCTGTTCGTTTACTAAAAACCATCAAAAATGGGTTTCTCGGAAAGAAACACAAATTGCACGTGGGTGGGCCCACATTTCCAGCTTTTTTAGCCCATTCCCTTCCAAAATGGCCGAAAATTATTTCTAGTTTTCTAGAACCCACTGCATTATTAACATCTCTGGGTATGAGTTCCATGCATACTGTTTTCTTTTTTTCCTTTGTTCCAACCAAACAAAAGAAAAGGAGGTGTTAGAGGAAATCTATTTCCTCAACACTCTTTTCCTGAGTTTGTTGCGAACCAAACAGGCCCTAATAATCAACAAAGGGTACAATAAACCTCTCAAGTCTTACAAAAATACGCAGTTCACGACAACAAATTCAACCCCCCACCCAAAAAAAAAAAAAAAAAAAGACGTACGAGTGCAATTGTAAATCCCTGTGTGTGCTCTGTGTTGTTGTCATGTTTATTAGGCTCCAGAATAACAAAAATCATCTCTAAATTAAATGATTTGTAGTGATAGGACGACTTCTTTGTACATGTAAATATTGAAGATACATCAAGCAAGCTGAGCCCAATGCAGATTGTTGATAAATACACATCTATGCAGTTTTCTCTTCCTAGCACAGATGTAAATCCTTTCTATAGTATGGCTGTAGCGTCTTTCTTGAATTTTATAATCCTCTACTACAATATTATAACAATACAGCCTCTTTCTAACAGAACTGCAGTCCCTTTCCACCAGTTCAATACTCATAAATCGCCATTCGGAGCCAAATACTACCTAACGTGACAGGTGAAAGATGAGAGTACCACTGGCAAATGGTAAACAATGTATATTTTGAAGTGATGCGGGTGCATTGAGAGCATAATAAAAGCATGTTAAATTGACAACATAATAAGAGAACATGTTTAAATTATTGAGAGAAAGAAGGTGCATGACTTGTACTATCATAAACTTGTCAAAAATACCCGGTAAGTCGAAATTGCTTGTTGCATCAGTTAGCTGGATAAGGACCATTGAGAACTTGACAATGATTTGCCCACATGAAGGATATTTCAGTTTCCTCAAAAGATACCTGATTTTTCTCACATCATTAAAGAAGTGAGAAATACTTTCATGATTTTTTTTTCAAGAATTTAAAGATATACGCAATAGATCTGGTACATTTTGTCATCAGTACGCCAGAGCATAAACCAACTTTTAAGTGTTTAATCCCATGTCGATTCAACTCCAAAGGGTATGTATGTGAAGCACAAACTCCTCCAAGTAACTTTATTACAGTCTGACGTGTAGGTAACTTCCAGCATCGTTCTTCTTTTGATTGATACTCAGTAAAATAATCTATTTTCTTAAATAAGTTAAACATTCCTTTTCAAATTCTTCAGAACTAGTGGGCTATATAAGTAGGAATAAAACAATGGCATCATATTCAATATAATTTGTTTTGCACGACGTCAGAAAGTTATTCAATTCAATGAAGTGTTTTTATTTAGAATTAGGAAGATGAAAAAAATCATCCGTAACTTATAAGCTGTGTCAATACACGTAAACATCCTGACTTAGCAGGAGAATCAATACATTCAAGATCTCAATATGAAAAACAGACTATCAAGAGAGAGAGAAAATGGAAGGAGGTAGATCTTTGATGAAAATAAAAGATTAGGGACAAGAAAGAAAAACAAATTCAGACAGGAAAAAGTTAATATACTCACTAATGAATTAATTGAGGCGCAAGCTTCATAGGATCCCACTGAAACCTTTTAAGCAAATATGGCCGTGGAGGCTCATTCTGAACATCCTGCCATTTCAGCCAAAACAATTTTTAGAAGCAACCAGCTGATTCCAATAATAAAAATTTAAAATTTAAAAAAAAAAAAAAAAGAACAATGACCCAGTGAATTCTCTTGTTACCATAATGAACTATGAAAGGTAAGACATTCGTGACGAACAAACTTACCAACTACCAGAATTATCTACAATAATTCATTGCAAAGCCAAAAACAAGAAATTTGTGTAAGAGGGTTAAACTCTTCATTTGGATATCAAATGGATGGAATTTTTTTTTTAATACTTCATTTCTGCAGTAATAAAAATTATTCCATTTCATAACACTATATAATATGGTCATGAAATGGATCAGCCAGCACTCAAAATAACTTACCACTCATCCAATACAAATGAAATACAGACTCAACGGGAGAAATATGTGTTGTAATACAATACGGATGTTATGCAGCAACTGAATATGGTCATCATTAACATAGAAGGTAGTACAAGCAAGTCGTTTCTGAATCTTTGAATTAAAGTTTAATAATTTTTTTAGGGTTAATTGCAGATAGAAACCCCCCAGTATAGCTGTTTTGAACTTACTACCCCTCTAGTTTTATTGTTACATGTAGACCCCCTGAGTGTATTCTTTTAGGACTCTTTTACCACCAGAGAAAGAATATTATTTTTTTGACAAATTGACCCTTTTGAGTCGTGAAACCCGTCAACGATTTCCAGAGGGTACCTATCAATATAATCCTCCATGGCCCATTAGACAACAGCTTCACATTTCCAA
The DNA here is from genome assembly GCA_012295165.1 of Asparagus setaceus. Taxonomy (NCBI): domain Eukaryota; kingdom Viridiplantae; phylum Streptophyta; class Magnoliopsida; order Asparagales; family Asparagaceae; genus Asparagus; species Asparagus setaceus. The sequence goes on along the minus strand of CM022703.1, from coordinate 46,018,964 downwards.
GAGCTTCCCAAACTGCACTGATGCTCTTGAACCCACTCCGAGCACAATCTGCCACATCCGATATCCCTTCCTAATCCTCCCTTGCTTCAATGTATGTAAGTTCATACCAGATAGAGCTTGACGACGTGTTACAAAATCGGTGAAGGTCATCCTAGATGCCTCCGCGTGCACCGCGTCAGCTGGAGGTTCTTCTCAAGCTCATTGATCACAGACCTCCTTCCGACATGGATACAAAAGTGACAACAAACAGTTTGAAATCAGGAATGCAAGGCCTGCCCTAGGGTATCAAACAGCTTCGTAGGAACAAGCATTGCAAAGAAAAGGAGCTGCTCGTTGATAGTAAGGACAATAGGGTCAAGAGTAGTAATGTTGGTCTTCAAAGACCCTCTGATCGTGGGCTTACCAATAGTCACCACAAGAACAACAGCCATCTGTGAATTGATGAAACCGATTAGTATCCCTCACAATTATCTCCCTCCTTTCGAAGCCTGAAACAAACTTGAAAAAACTGTGACAGTCACCACAGATCCTAAGGTTTTTAATGACCCGGAGAGGAGTCCCATGGGTTGTGTTTACGAGGCCAACTGCTAGTGCCAGCTTCTCGCTGTGGCCACACAGTATATGCTCTTTTCCTCCTGATCCTCCAAATCCTGCAACACAAAGTTCATACCGGCTTGTACCCAAGCCTTTTCATCTCTGTGCTCAGATTTTCTAGCCTCTCAATTATCTGCCCCATCTGTGGGTGGGACTTGTCACCAGCCAGCAGCATATGAACCTTGTTTTTCACCTCAATCCAACTGCAACCTACCTCCTTTTTCATTCCCATACTCTTCAGTTTATCCCTCAATCTGTCCACTCCACTCCACATGCCTTTAGAGGCATAAATATTGGAAAGAAGCACATAATTCCCAGCATTCCCTGGCTCCAGATAAAAGAGCTTCTCTGCTGCAATCTCCCCCAGTTGCAGATTTCCATGAACCCTACAGGAGCTGAGCAAGGCTCCCCAAACGCAAGCATCAGGATCAAAAGGCATCTCCTGGATCAATCCATAAGCTTCATCCAGCCTCCCCGATCGACCGAGGAGGCTAACCATGCAAGCATAGTGCTCCATTCTGGCTACAATACAAAAATCTTTATTCATTGCCTTGAAATACGACTTCCCCTCTTCAGTTAGCCCAGCTTGGCTGCAAGCTGATAGTATGCAAGTGAAAGTTATGAAATCGGGTTTCTGCCTGTTTTTGTGCATTAGTTCAAACAGTGCAATTGCATCCCTTGCCTTGCCGTGCATTGCATAGCCTCCAAGCATGGCATTCCAAGAAACAACATTCTTAGTTGGCATTGCATTGAAGATTGATCTTGCTTCTTTAATCCTTCCACACTTGGCGTACATCGATCAGAGCAGTGGAGACATAAACGTCTTCTGAGAAGTTCCCTCTGAGAGAAAAGCAATGAGCAGACCTCCCTTGCTTCAATGTATGTAAGTTCATACCAGATAGAGCTTGACGACGTGTTACAAAATCGGTGAAGGTCATCCTAGATGCCTCCGCGTGCACCGCGTCAGCTGGAGGTTCTTCTCAAGCTCATTGATCACAGACCTCCTTCCGACATGGATACAAAAGTGACAACAAACAGTTTGAAATCAGGAATGCAAGGCCTGCCCTAGGGTATCAAACAGCTTCGTAGGAACAAGCATTGCAAAGAAAAGGAGCTGCTCGTTGATAGTAAGGACAATAGGGTCAAGAGTAGTAATGTTGGTCTTCAAAGACCCTCTGATCGTGGGCTTACCAATAGTCACCACAAGAACAACAGCCATCTGTGAATTGATGAAACCGATTAGTATCCCTCACAATTATCTCCCTCCTTTCGAAGCCTGAAACAAACTTGAAAAAACTGTGACAGTCACCACAGATCCTAAGGTTTTTAATGACCCGGAGAGGAGTCCCATGGGTTGTGTTTACGAGGCCAACTGCTAGTGCCAGCTTCTCGCTGTGGCCACACAGTATATGCTCTTTTTCCTCCTGATCCTCCAAATCCTGCAACACAAAGTTCATACCCGGCTTGTACCCAAGCCTTTTCATCTCTGTGCTCAGATTTTCTAGCCTCTCAATTATCTGCCCCATCTGTGGGTGGGACTTGTCACCAGCCAGCAGCATATGAACCTTGTTTTTCACCTCAATCCAACTGCAACCTACCTCCTTTTTCATTCCCATACTCTTCAGTTTATCCCTCAATCTGTCCACTCCACTCCACATGCCTTTAGAGGCATAAATATTGGAAAGAAGCACATAATTCCCAGCATTCCCTGGCTCCAGATAAAAGAGCTTCTCTGCTGCAATCTCCCCCAGTTGCAGATTTCCATGAACCCTACAGGAGCTGAGCAAGGCTCCCCAAGCGCAAGCATCAGGATCAAAGGCATCTCCTGGATCAATCCATAAGCTTCATCCAGCCTCCCCGATCGACCGAGGAGGCTAACCATGCAAGCATAGTGCTCCATTCTGGCTACAATACAAAAATCTTTATTCATTGCCTTGAAATACGACTTCCCCTCTTCAGTTAGCCCAGCTTGGCTGCAAGCTGATAGTATGCAAGTGAAAGTTATGAAATCGGGTTTCTGCCTGTTTTTGTGCATTAGTTCAAACAGTGCAATTGCATCCCTTGCCTTGCCGTGCATTGCATAGCCTCCAAGCATGGCATTCCAAGAAACAACATTCTTAGTTGGCATTGCATTGAAGATTGATCTTGCTTCTTTAATCCTTCCACACTTGGCGTACATATCGATCAGAGCAGTGGAGACATAAACGTCTTCTGAGAAGTTCCCTCTGAGAGAAAAGCAATGAGCAGACCTCCCTTGCTTCAAAGCGGCGATATTTGCACAGGCGGGTAACACGCAGGGAATAGTTATGAGATTGGGCTTCACGCCGCCCAAAAACTGCATCTCTCGAAACAAATCCAACGCTTCCATATCCCACCCGTTCTGAGCGCAGCAAGCAACTATGGAGGTCCAAGACACGACATTCAGTTGGATGCCTAGTAGTCCTTGAAATCCTCTGAATGAAGCTAGTGCTTCCTCTGCCCGGCCATTGCGTGAGAGCCCGGTGAGAAGAGCATTACATGACCCAACGTCCATCATCGTTTTATAATCATCAAAAACTCGGATCATCTCCTCACTGTGGCAGCATTTCCCGTACATGCCAATGAGGGAACTCACAACACAACCATCCGATGATAAGAAACCGGCCTTGAGCGCATGCCCGTGAATCTGCGCCCCAATGATGACGGAACAATTTTCATCCTTCAAATCTGCGACAGAAGATAGCACGCAGGAGACGGTGATTCCATCCACCGAAAACCCTTGGGAACGCATCCTGTGAAGCACAAGCACAGCCTGGCGAGAGTGGCCGCTATGATTGAAGCCAGCAACAAGACCGTTCCAAGTTACCAAATTGGGATGGATGCCATCTCTCCGCTCCATCTCGTCGAACAATTCAAGAGCCTCACTGACGCAGCCACGGTTGGCGTAGTGGGAAATGATGGCGCTCCAGGTGACAACGTTTCGTTGGGGCATTTCGTCAAACAGCTGACGGGCGTCGGATGAGACGCCGCATTTGAGGTACAAGTGGAGGAGTGAGGACTGTACGAAGGGGTCCGAGGAGAGGCCCGTAACGGCGGAGATGGCGTGGAGCTGGCGGCCTGAGGAGAGGGACCGGAGGGCGGCCGCTGACTTAATGGCGGAGGGGAGGGCAAAGGGATCGGGTTTGGCTTGATGCTGGGATGATGATGATGATGAATGATAACAACGGCGGCGGACGAGGAGGAGGAGGAGGAGGAGGTGACGCTGATGGTTGTCGACCAAACATTTGTATTTGTTTTGCATTTGCCCTTTATAGTAACCTCTTGACATACACACGAAGATCTAGCTCACTGATTTCTGCCAGCGATTAGATAACATCCCCAAAATAAACCCATATAATTAAATAATATAGGCTAAACTGCACCAAAATACCCTACACTTTCGCCTAAGTTGTACTTAAATGCCCCCATTTGCAAACGTCTCCTCTAAAATATCCCATAGTATTATAAATAAATGAGTGGAGTGGTTTTAGTGCAACTCAAGTATAGAGGAGACGGGTCATGCGCAATTTACCCTATTATTTATACAAGTTATTATACTTTCAAAGAATAGCTCGATTAATTGGAGTTAAACTAGATTAATTGGTTCAATATCCTAAACGGCTAAACCCATACTAAATTCATTTATTAGTCGAATACAACGGTAAAAGAAAAGAAAAAGGAGGAAACAAATGCTACATGAATAAACTGTAGGCGTGCTATTAAATATTGAGCATTACGAAAACATTTTTGTTGCATTTTCTCAAAGGAAACAGAACGAATTTCATCATCCAAGGAAAAAAAAAAAAAAAAGAGAGAGAAATGGATATACTTAGTACCAAGCACAAACTGAATGCTCGATTGTAAGGTGGATGCATCTCAACTCTAGAAAATATCGCAACTTTGCATATTTATAAGTTGCAATTAATTAATTAATTAACTGCTGTTCTCTTGGGCTTTAAGAAAATTTGTTGAATATTAAGCTCTGCAATAGACTATAGTGCTAGATTATTGGAGGGAAGAATGAAATTGCCAATTACTAAGGCTTCATTTGGATACCATGGTGTTTTTCTTACTGTGTTTTTCAAAAGAACACTAAGGGTGTGTTTGGCAATCACTTAAAAATTGGATCAGGTTCAATCCTAGCCTAGTTCTTTTCTAAACCAGTTTAGAGTCGGACCAAGAGGAAGTTGGTCTAACACTAAACTGGTTTTAAGGTTTATTTTTGGCCTAAAAAGAACAGGGCTAGAACTGGCCCAGTTTTTGCTAATCACAAACTAACCCAAAACTTGGTCAGGTTCAGTCCTGACCTAGTTTTTAGAGTTTGCCAAACACACCCTAAGATGTTGTGTTTTACACCCAAAAATGCTTTCAAAATAACATGGTGAGTGTTTTTGGTCAACACTACTTTGACCCTTTATAACATAATTATTAATATATTATTAATATATTAAATATTAATTATAATAGAATATGTTATATTTAAAATATTATAATATTTATTTTACATTATTATGTAATTATTAATATAAAATATAATACAATATATTATTGTATAATGTACTATAATATTATATAGTGCTTTAATACATTATTATAATTATATTATATATTATTTTCAAATAATAATATGTTGAATTATTTTGGTATATCAATTGATATTCTTATATATTACATAATATTATTAAAATAATATCATTTTATTATTAAAATAATATCATTTTATTATTAATATAATATTAAACTATTATTAATATAATACTATATTAAATAATACTATTATATTATCACCATTATATTATTAATAAAATAATATATTACTATAACATTATATAGCATATTTTTTAATTTATTAAAGTTTATTAATAATATATTAAGAATTTATGATTTAATTATTACATTAACATTTGTTAACTATAAATTATATATTATTAATAAATTATCTTACTATATTATATTAGTTACAATATAATATATTAATATTTTCTATACTTTATGTTACATTTCTTATATAAAATACGCTATATAATATTTTATTATTATATTATAATTCTATTATATTTTTCATTAAATATATTACTATTGTGTAACATTTTATAATGATTAATATATTATATATTATATATTATAGCATTAATAATATAATAATAATAATCATATAATATAATATTTGTTTTATTGTATAGTATAATATTATATTATTGTATAAATTATTTTATAGTATTTTTATTAGTATATTTATATTTTATTATTATTTGTTATTATATTATTTTAACTATATTATTGTATAATACATATTAAATACTAGTGTTTAATATTTTATTATATTATTATTAAGATATTTTAATTATTAAGATATTTTATATTATTTACTAAATATAGTAATATATTAGATTAACTATAATGCATTATAATATGATATACTATAATAAGCTTGTTTATAATAAATTATCTTAATTATATTTAATATATTATGTTAGATATTATATTAACATGCCCTCAAACCCAAAGCTCAAACTAGAAACGTCTAAAATGTGCTTTTGAAATAAGTGTTATGTTTTTATTTTGAGGATGCTTTAGCTCAAAAGCATCATAATTTTCAAACACATAGTGTTTTATTTTTGGCAAAAACACCATGGAAATAAGAAAAACATCATGGTATCCAAACGCTATCTAAAGTAATGCATGGAAGTTTAATTATTTAATTAACTAATAATTTTGTTAGTCACTTCTAGTTGATTAAGTTAGTTAATTATTTTATTAAAAACAATAAAACTCATAAATCTACATATACACCTTTGAATATTCTTTATTTCACACGAGTTCTAACCCCATGCTCGCATGGATCATTTTGATTTTTTTGTTTATATATGTTGATTTTTATCTCAATTGGTTGATTTTCTAGATTGAATTTTGTCAAAATTTCTTCTTTTTTTTTGTCATTCATATTTCAGGGGTGTTTACAATTTTGGATTTTTAGAAGTTTGATTTGTAGTTTTCAAATCTTAAGGCTTGTTTTCATTTTACAAATTTTGTATTGGATTGTTGTAATTTCAGACTTTGGGGTTATTTGTAATTTTAGATTTTTCAGTGGTTAATAATTTTTCATAACATTAGTGGTCTATAATTTTCGGACCCTTCAGAGTGTTGTTTGTAATTATCAAATTTAAAGGGATCTATTTTTACTTTTGTCTTTTTAGGGGTGGTTTGTAATTTTAGATTTTAAAGGTGGTTATTTATAATTTTCAAATCTAAAGGGTTTTTCAATTTTAGATTTTTCAGTGGTTTTTTGCAATTACAGATTTTTCAAGAGGTTATTTATCATTTTTAGATGTTTAGGATTTTTGTAATGTGTTTATTTTTCAGAAGGTTGTTTATAGTTTTCACATTTTAATGTATTTTTGTAATTTTAGATTTTAGTGGCTCTTTAGTAATTTTAGAGGGCTCTATGTAATTTTTGATTATTTTAGGGCTTTTTTGTAATTTGGATTAAAACACTCTTTTTTTCTTCTTCCGTGATTGGCCTTGAGGTAGTTTTGTCCATGTAAAGTTATGGAGTAACACTATTGTGGGAGTTAAAGTGCAAAAAAAAAGAGAGTATTTTTCAGGGTTTCTCTGAAATTCCCAAAAGTTTTTTTGGATTAGAGGGGGTTAATGAGAGTTCTTAACTTTTTGGGGGTTTGTCGCAAAATACCAAAACTTATTGGGATTTTAGTGTAATTATCCCAAAAAATTTGAAAATAGGAAAGATGGATAGGTTTTGCAACACGTGATATTCGTTTGGTAAGAAGTTGTTGGTACCCCAAAAGATTTTTTATTAATCCCTATATGAAAATCAACACGAGTCCAATTTCACACCAAAACAAGCGGTGGAGTGAAGGGATCTCATTGCTCTCACAAGTATTCAATTACTACAATAGCAGATGCGCAGGTACCCGATCCGGTGCCCGGTAGGCTACGGTGTTGGCCTCTTTCTAGTAAATCGCTACGGCACCCATCGGTGCTACAAGAAACCGACTTCGAAGGCGGTCGTAGTCAAGCTTCCTCCCTCATTCGGCAATCGCGCTCTGATGTAGGCTTCGGTTGCTACGATGGCGACACCAAACGCGGTCCCAATTGACCGCCTACGGTGTTCGGCCCTCTTTCTAGTCGTGCACTACGGTACCGCTCGAGACATACGATGGCAGACACCAACGAGGTCTCAGTCGACCAGCTACGGTGTTCAGCCCTCTTTCTGGTCGTCTGCTACAGTACCACTCGGTTGCTAAAGTAGACCGACTCGATTGCTACAGTAAGCAGACACGAAACGCGGTCCCAGTCGACCAGCTACGGTGTTCGGCCCTCTTTCTAGTCGTGCGCTACGGTACCTCTCGAACGCCCGCGGAGGCAGGCTTCGGTTGCTACTGTGCAGCGACTCTTTATTGCGGTAAAGGCGACCGGTTGCTCTGATGAAGACCGACTCGAAGGCGGTGTTAGCGTCTCTTCTTCACGGTGGCCAGCACTACACTCTGTAATGGTTGACCTCGAGCCCCGCGCCAACAACAAGTCACTATCACAATTAATGCCACTGTCAACCCATCACTGTGCTAGCCACATGGCCTTTATAACCCATTACCCATGCCTCATCAATTGCATCCACTGTTTTAAAAAGCCTCCGCCTAGTCCGCTGGCGTCTTTCGTGAACTAGTCGGCCAGCGCTTTAAGGCATTACCTAGGTCGCCCACCTAGATTTTAGAAGTATTTAGGGGAGCATTGCCTACTTACGTGGACTGTACCCTTTAGGCATTGATCGTGATTTTTTGTGTTGCAGCCTCCACGTCCACCTACCTCATTCAAACTCCTTTCACCTCCAAATATGAACACCCCACTACCTCCTCCGACCTTCAGCGAAACCTTCTCGACCACCAATTAAATGAAGAAAGAAATCCGTCTAAACACCAGTCCGGCACCTAAGCTTTCTATAACATTGACATTTACTATCAATTATTGTAATTGAAAAATAAAATAAAATAACCTCCTAGGCTCTACGCGTCGGGTCCAACGCCTAGATCTCCTAGCGCTTTCTATAATCTTGTTAGTTATTATTTTGGCTATTTAGTATTTAAGTATGCATGGTTTATTGTGGAACTAAGATTGCAATCTTTTTTTTTGGGTAAATTTATATGAATTTAATTCATATTTTTATCAATTATTTAAATAAATAATTTAAAAAATAGCAAACGCCTAGGTGCTTGTATGCATTTAGCATCTAGGCTGGCCGCTCAAACGCCTAGTCCGCCTAGCGCCTTTTGTAACATTGATTGCATCCACATCAAATCATTGGTGACTCACTCCACACATAAGCTGACATGTGTAAAGTAACTTTGACTCTACCTAAAGTGACCAAACTGCCCCTCTCTCATTCCTACAAAGAGAGGAACTATTCTCAAGGCAAAGGTACGTCATTTTCTCCCTGCACACCCCATTAGAGAACTCCTACAGTTCATCTTCTTCTCCACTCAAGCTCACTTACTGACTTGATCGTCGGAGGTACAACGGGGGAGACCAAGCCCCGCCCTCTGACGAGCTTTCTACTTGTGCAGGGGGGAGATCGGCCGAGCTAAGAACCGGAGAACCCAACTCCAATCACTAGCAGTTTCTTTCTTTGCGCAGGACGCATCACCTCTCCTCCAGCCAAGCGATTCGAAGAAAGAAAACGAATCCCCATCATCATCATTATAAACCTCAAACCAGCTTTGACCGAGTTGACTGTTAGATTTCGAGCATCAACAGAAGTGACGTCCATCCTTTATCTATAAAGAGAAATTGATGAACTACTTTTAAAAGAACTAAAATATGCCATGATGTCAATCTATCTATCTTATAAGAGACTGATCTGTGGACACCTAATACTATCTTCGATAATAATCATCATTAAATTAAAACTATCTATAATTAAAATTTTCTATTAATCAAAGCCATCATTTCGATCCTATTTTCACCTAAGAATCCTTATCAAATTAAAACTATCGATAATTAGAAATTCTAATGTCAAATCCCTACTTTATATATAAAGAGTTTTTCGAGATTAGACATTTATCAACTACCCCTTTAAAATTCAAAACATTATAGCAAAAAGAGGTATTTATTGTCTCTTTTTCATGAGAAACTAATATATTAGTTAATAGATTATCCGTAAGTTATAGTCTATAAAATAAAATAAAATCAATCGTCTCTCTTATTACACAAGAGTAGATTAACATATTCAAGAGTCTATAAACCAACATAAATAAACCAAAGAAATAAAAATAATCCGTGCTAGCATGGGAATAATACTTGTTTTAAGGAACTGATACATGGACATTATTCGTGCCTTTAGAAGTAGTTCACTAATTAAATACAATGGAGGGATGATTAGTTCTAGTTAATTAGAGAACATATACTAATCATTATAAAATTTTAGAATTTAATATAAAATTTGAAATTCAAAGTTAGGACATCTAATGATATTTGAACTTTTCATCGAAAGAGATTTGATTGGAAAATAATATGCACTTTTAAAATACTTATCCCTTCCTAAAATATATTTATAATCAATTAGAATTTCAAACTAATTGGAAAGATGAGTACTTATCCCTAAATCTCAATTAATTGCCATGTGGCGACTTTTTGAGTAAGAACATTGAAGACCACGCAGCGACTTTGGTTAACCATCAATTACTCTTTGGCCATGTTTAGATTAGGGATTTGTTTTATCCTGGGACTAATTTAACTCACTATAATCCTGGGATATATTAATCCAGGAGACTATAGTATGTTAAATTTTTAATAATTTGTTTGGCTCCATTTGTTATTAACACATCTAATACCAATGACGTGTTTGGAACTTGTCATTGTAAAGATGTATATGATTATGAAATAATAGTAAATATCAAAAATGTCATTCTTCCTACCAAGAGTGAATTATAGCTTCTTAATGGTGTAACAAGCAAAATAACCTCGAGTTTTGGGTGTCTGACTTTCTTCTCAATTATGTTAGACATAATTTTTTTATTAATAATATCGTGAACCGATAGTTTTTTATTATTTGAGATAGATTTCTTCCCATTTGTTTTAGATGCAAATAGTTTTATGCTTCAATCATATGTTCTCACATATATTTGGGAGAGATGACGAGAGAGGATTCAGAGAGATGCATGAAATGTAGAGAGAGAGAGAGAGGATGTTTCAATCATATGTTCTCACGTACATTTAGGAGAGATGACGAGAGAGGATTCAGAAAGATGCATGAGAGGATGAGGGAGGGAGGGAGGGAGAAATAAAATGCTACAAAGAGAATGTGGGTGAAAGAAATAATAAAAACCCTAATTTTTTTATGTGGAAAAGTTAAGGAGTAATATGGTCATTTTAGGTATAATCCCAATAGGATAATAATACCAAGACTATAATAACACCCCCTTCCCCTCCTTTATTTAGTCCAAAATCTCTGGACTATTTCAATTTAAAGGACTAATTAGTCCAACCTAATCCCTCCTAAAATTTTGAACCAAACACCTACTATTTCATTTTAAAGGATAAAGGGTTATTAACTAAAAATAATACTCAATCCAAACATGGCCTTTATATATAAACGAGGGATAGCGGTATAATTAGAATTTGGATCATTTCCACTAAAAATAGTAAGTAGACCGCTACATTAATCATAGTCGTTTATTTATTTAGTAGGTGGTTATGGTCCATTCTAAATCTAGCACTGACCATATCCCCCATATGATTTGCACTCGTTTCTTAATTTACACTCAATGACAAATCACAACCACCCAATGAACTAATTAACAATTGAGATGTAGTAGTGATCTCTTCACTATTATTTTTATAGTGGAAAGGATCCGAATCCATAAAATTATAATAAATTCTAATTATAATCTTACTCTAACTACGAACCCGATATGAATTGTTTTACTATCCTACTTGACCTAGGATTGAAATTAGATTTTCCTAGTATTTTAATAAATTAAAAAAACCGCAACCTCTTACAATTTACCTGCAGAATCTTATTTAACTCATACCAAAATCCTAATAAAGTTTGGTTTGAAATAGAGGTGTTACTACATTATTAGGAGACCTAAATACATAATTAATTAATTAAGGATACATATAACCCAGTACCAGTAAAATTAGGTGTTGTAATAGGAAAGCCTAGGCGTAATTGGAATCGGGCGCATGCCTGTATAAAAGACCCTCCACATCGAATCTAAACGCCAAACCAGAAACCAAAAACAAACCTCAGCAATCTTTATCAAACAAAAAATTATAATAAGGCCTTAGCCATCCTCTCCCCCCCCCCCCCCCCACACCCACCCAAAGTAAACCCTAATCTCCACGGCCCTACGTTTTTGCGTGATATCGGTTTGAATAGCATGGATTACTCCGACGAAGAAGATCGATACAGCGATGATGCGGATATGGGATCAGAGGGCTACTACGATGACGACTATGATGGTGACAGCGATGATGGCAGCTTCGCGGAGGAAGACTCCAGTGATCGATTGATTCCTCGCGGGCAAAACTACAAGATCTTGAGCGAGGATGATATACAAAGACTCGAGGAGGAAGATATAAGAAAACTCTCACATACTCTCTGTATCTCATCCGGTGATTCTTGTGTTCTTCTTGTGCGCAACAATTGGGATGCCAACAAGGTGCATGACGAGTGGTTCGCGGACGAAGAAAAGGTTCGGAAATCTGCTGGTTTGTTGCAAAGCCCAGTCGAGATTGTGGATAGCGCAGAGAAGGAAGTGAACTGCCCCATATGTTTTGAAATATGGCCCGTGGGGGAGATGAATGCAGCTTCTTGCTGCCATCGACACTGTGTTGGGTGCTGGAGAAGTTACATTAGCACATCCATTAACAGCGACGGCCCAGGTTGTCTCAACCTGCGATGCCCCGATCCATCTTGCAATGCTGCTGTCGGTAAACATGTGGTCAACGCTTTGGCATCGCAAGAGGACAGAGAAAAGTATTCCCGCTTTCTTGTTAGATCTTACATCGAAGGCAATAAGAAGGCAAGGTGGTGCCCTGGCCCGGGCTGTGACTTTGCAGTTATTTTACATGGTGGCGGCGGAAGCAGCAGAAGCGCGGACACCGAGGTTAGTTGCAGATGTGGGCATGCTTTCTGCTGGAATTGTGGGGAAGAAACTCACAGGCCGGTGCCTTGTGAAACCGTGGCAAATTGGGTATTGAAGAACAGCTCAGAATCTGAAAACACAAACTGGATATTAGCCAACTCCAAGCCTTGCCCTAAGTGCAGACGCGCCATCGAGAAAAACCAAGGATGTATGCATATGACATGCACACCTCCCTGCAACTTCCAATTTTGCTGGTTATGTCTTGGAGGCTGGTCAGAGCACGGAAGCCGAGATTTTTATCATTGCAACAAGTACGCAGAAGCCAAGGAAAGTGGCGCGTACAGCGAAGAAGAATCAAGAAGGGAAAGGGCCAAAAACTCTATAGAGCGGTACACCCACTACTACGAGCGTTGGGCAACAAATAAATCATCGACGAAAAAGGCAATTGCGGATCTGCAGAGTATGCATAAAAAGCTTGACAAGCTTCGCGACAAGGTAAGCATGTCCCATGGAGAGCTCAACTTTGTGATTGAAGCCTGGGAACAGGTAGTGGAGTGCAGGAGAGTTCTTACATGGTCTTATGCCTACGGATATTACGTTGACCCCAAAGAAAAGGCCAAGAAAGAGTTGTTCGAGTACCTGCAAGGCGAGGCTGAAGCAGGTTTAGAACGGCTGCACCAATCAGCTGAGACGGATCTGCAAGCTTACATGGCTGATAATGTTGTTGAAATTGTTGGTGAAGATTTGAAGAAGTTCCTTGACTTCCGTGAGAAACTTGCTAGGCTGACCAGTGTGACACGCAACTATTTTGAAAATCTTGTTGGGGCTCTGGAGATTGGGTTGAAGGAAGTGGGCAGCACGGCATCATCACAGTTAAACAAGAAAGAAGAGGAAAGCATCGCAACTTCTGTAGACTATGATGATGAGTAAGGGAGCTGTAGCAACCGCACTCTTTCAAATTCTAGGCAATTTGATGAGAGTGCCAGGCGTGCGGGCAAGCTTTTAGATGGGCTGATAGCGTACAATAACGCACTGCAGTGTTTTAGGCTGGAGACACCGGTCCCGGCCTGGGACATGTTCGATATCTTCTTTGGTTTATTCATGGTACTTAATTAGTAGCGTCTCTCTGTTGCGGAATTTAGTTACAACGTTTGCTTCAATTTTATTTTGTTTTACCTTTTTTTGCTCTTTTTAATTGTAAGTGGTAGCCAATTTATATATCTCTCTCAGCTTTACGTAAACTACCTTTCAGGTTATTTTTTTCCCACTCTTGTTGTCTGGACGTTAAGAATTTTGTCCCGGTGCAGTTTGAAATTTGGATAAAAGTATGTGTCATTCATTGATAATATGCGTCATTCATTGATAATATTATTAGTGAATAATAATCAGCCATTTGCGTCAAATTAGGTGTTTTTTGCAATTTGTCATCTCTATCTTATACATATCATAGTTGGTTAACATTGTTAAACCCATGACAGTTGAAGTTATGAAAGACAAGCAAGTGACTCATATTTGAATTTTTTTTTCATATTCAAAAAGTCTATTTGCAACTGAAATGATCTATTCCATCCCTTTCCCTTTCCCCTCACCCCTCTCTCTTTCTTCCTCTCTCTTTCAGTTTCTTCTCCCCTCTTGGCTCTTGCGCATCATCAATCCTCTCTTTCCCCTAATTCAAACACCATCTTTCTTTGCTGTGTCGACAACCAAACCCGGATTACAAACTCCATCCTCTTATGTTTAGAAAGTTCTCCATGAATGCCTGTAAGATCTATACAGGGTAGAAAACTGTTATTTGGACTGGTGAGATGATGATTGCGTTCCATCAGCTCTTGTTTGTTTTATTATAATCCCTCCCTCCCGCACCACACGCACCAAAAAGATCCTCGTCTTATGATATAAGCAAAATAAGTGGCAGTAGACATCCAGGTTTCATAGCAAAAGTCATCTTCTGGAAACCATTGACTCGTCATGACATTCGCATCTCACTAAGATGAGAGGTCGTGGATGAGATTTAATTCATAATTCTGAGTTCATGATAAGGTTAAGACTCGCAGATTAAAACTAATGTTTATGACTTCATCAAAAAATAATAATAATGTTTATCACACTACAGTAGCTAAATACATGTCAACAACAAGCCTGTCCAAGGATACTACTGATTTTCAGATTAGATTCAGTCGAACTTCACTAGAGTTGCATAAACATAAATCAATCAGGGTATATACCAGTGATATCCAATACTGAATGTTTCCAACTCAGGGAAGTAGAGCATAAATAGACTATGACAGAAAGGTATGCATCATCGTTAAATAAAATACAGACTGCAAGCAAAACCTAACGACTAGGCAGAACTTTGAGGTTGTGTATATTCAGAATATCAAAACAAACCACTTCTTGAAGGGTTAGAAAAGCAGATTAGTGTTCTACAAGCTAACAGTGATGTGGTTGCATTGAAAAACATAATCGAGCATGATATATCATGTTATAGTTATACAACTACACTTCTAATTTATTGAGAGAAAGAAGGCACAAGACTTGCTCTATATCATAAGTTTATCAAGCATACCTGGAAATCGAAATGGCTTATTGCTTCAGTTAGCCGGAAAATGACCTTTGAGAAATCGACAATGATTTGCACGAGCAAAGGATTTTCAATTTCCTCAAAGGTACCTGGTTTTCCAAACATCAGTAAAGGATCTATCACATCTTCAAATAACTGAAGGATAAACTCAAAAGTGAAAGTTAGAAATTTTAAGGGAAATGTGACAGAAGAAACAAAAAGAAGATGATCTATCAATGTGAAGTCTGAGAGTTGTTTTTACAGGATGGCTCTCAAAACTTTCCACGAAAAAGTGATCCAGTAACAGCTTTAAATTTTCTGAGGACGACGTGAAATGATAAATACTTTCATGGGTTTCGTTGAGAATCTAAACATGTTGGCACTAGATCTGGTCAGACCAACGTATCAGTACAACCCAGTATAATACTATTTACAGTGTATAATCCAATGTTGATTCAACTCCAAAGGACATGCATATGAAGCGCAAACTCCTCAGCTGAGGACAAGTTTGCTTTAGGCATGCATTTGTCAGGTTGAATTCATATGCAAACTATTAAAACATAGCAGCAATAAAAGAAGTTCAATTATAGCTCATCATCAGTCAGTAAACCGCAATAGACAATTAACATAAAATAGGCGCTGACCAGACAGGAAAGATCATCCATCAACTTCAGCTGCATCTTAGCCATTTAAGTTAAATGTACCTTTTCAAAGTCTTCAGAACAAGTAGGCCATAAGTAGGGAGAAAACAAAGGCATTATATTCAATATACTTTGTCTTGTAGGACGTCAAAAAAATTTCCATTTCTCAATGAGGTGTTATCTAATTAGCAAGATGGAGAGAAGCATCCGTAACCTATACCTAAGCTGTGACAATATGAGTAACCATCCTGAAGCAGGAGAGTCTATACAATCTAGATCTCAACATGAAAACAGAACATCAAGACTGATTAAGGAGAGGTAAAATAGCAAGGAAGAATGGTTTAGTGAAAATAAAAAAATTAGGGACAAGAAAGATAATGGGCTTCACACAGTAAAATGTAATTGAACACAAGCTTCATAGGATCTCATTGAAACCGTAAAGCAAATTGAACACGGAGGCTCCTTTCGGACATACTGTAATTTCTGCCAAAGCAATTCCAATGCTCCATGCAACCAGCTAATTCCAACACAAAAAAATAAATAAAATAAGATGACCTAATGAGATCTCTTGTTACCGTCATGATGTGAAAGCTAAGAATTTGCGATAAACAACCTTACAGCTACCAGAATTATCCTGCGTATAATTCATTGACAAAGCAAAAACCAAGAGGAGTAAAGCTCCTATAAACTTAAGTGGATAGGAGCCATTTGTCCACCAATTTTTTTATCCATTAATTTTGCATTGAGATTTGTGCTAGCATGTGATACAAATGAAGGCACAAATCTCAAAGATAACATTAATGTGTTGCACAAATCTCAAAGCATAATGAAGAGATAAAAAGTTTGGTGAACAAGTGCTCCTATCCACAAAAGTTTATAGGAGCTTTACTCAAACAAGAGATTTTCTTATGAGGATTAAACTTTTCATTTGAATAACAACTGCGTGAGGAATTGATGCTTATGTCCTCTCTGTGGCACAGCACGAAGGCAAATTCCTTTGTTTCTGAGTAAGATAATGGCACTTCCACAGTCATAAAAATTTACGCCATTTACAAGATGACAAACAATTATACAATAAGGTCATGAAAGGATTGGTCAATGTCTCAAAATATATTACCACTTATCCAATACAAATCAAATAAAGTCTAAAATACAAGAAATAAGTGGTGTAATACAATAGGCATATGGTTGTAACATATGAATATGGTTTGCATTAACATAGAACGCACTACAAGCAAGTCATTTCGTGGTTTCTGCATGAACAATTATGATTTTATTTAAGATAATAGAAACCAAACCGGATTCTTACAACATGGTGCAAATCCAAGAAGTGAGCTTCAGGTCTAAAAAGATACTATTGTAATCTACAAATTAGAAGTTTCTCATGCAATATACCAGGATGCTAGATGACATGCAATTAAAATGGAGTTTATTGATGTTACCTCAAAGTCTCAGTAACATGCAAACTGGGCTGCATTTCAGGTCAAATGTGGAGAAAATTCAGTGAAAGGTCCAGCCAACCAAATAATAGTTCATCTCATCCAGAGGCAGCTGGTAGTTCAACCACCATTTTAGTGTCGCTGAAGTATCTTCAAAAGGCATATTACTAAAGTGCTGTGCGAAGGGGGGAAATAGAACCTGAAAGAAACTATTTCTGATGTCAAAAAAAAGTTTTAAAATGACTACAGCATAATATGTTCTAGTGCGTAGTATTGAATGGTTATAGAAACTTCAACAAAACAAAAGCATACAGAATAGGAATGACATATTTAGGAGTGCTTCAATTCTCACAATACATACAAGATTGTGCAAAGATGGGTATTGTAATCAGGAATTATAATTTGAGTTAAAAGAGATGGAATGGTTCAAGAGACGAATCGGAGAAAAAAAGTTGAACTTACAGTGTATGTATTGCGTTAAAGATACCTTTGAAGCCAACATGTCATTAAAGTTTAGATAGACCACAACCATAAAGAAAAAGAGCAATAGATTCTGTCACAGATACAAACACACACAAACAGATGTGTTATTCATATGAATAATTTCAATCAAATAAAGTTTGGGAACAGAAAATACCGAAACGATGTCAATAAATTTTTGTCCCAATAAATTTTAACAGTACACATGAAGGTAATATCGCCTGAGAAGTACTTTTACACTATCAAGGTACTAGAATAACAAGGACTCGCTTGACAGCGTTTCATCCACGACACTTGCACAACTGAGACACATAATGAATTATGGGGGTATGATATTATGAGTTTCACCATCATCAAATTAAAAACAGATTGAATAAGAGATGAACAAGAAAACCAAATTATGGATCCCCCAACGATGTGATTAGAGAAATCTTTCTATCTACCGAGACCACAATCTCATCATAAATCTAGCAAAAGAACTTCATGGGGGCAGCAGAGTGCTATTGCCGCGGTTGCGAGGCAGGAATCCCATCAACGATTTCGATAGGGTACCTATCGATGCAATCCTCCCAAGGCCCATTAGGCGACGGCTTCACATTCCTAAGAGCCTCCCACACCGCACTGTTGCACTTGAAACCGCTCCCGAACGCAATCTGCCACACCCGATTCCCCTTCCTCATCCTCCCCTTTGCCTCAATGTAGGCAAGTTCGTACCAAATAGAACTGGAGGAAGTGTTGCCAAATCGGTGGAGGGTCATCCTAGAGGCCTCGACGTGCACGGGCAGCAGCTGCAGGTTCTTCTCGAGCTCATCAATCACGGCCCTCCCACCGGCGTGGATACAGAAGTGCTCGAAAGCCAGCTTGAAGTCAGGAATGTAAGGCTTGACCTTGGCGTTGAAGAGCTTTTTGGCAACAAGGGTGGCAAAGAAGAGGAGCTGCTCGCTGATGGGAAGGACAAGAGGGCCGAGGGTAGTGATGTTGGTCTTCAGGGACCCGCCGGCAATGGCCATCAGATCTTTGGACAGCGAAACCCCAACCTTGCCGTCGTCGTCCTGCTCCTGGTAAACGCAGCGGAAAGAGCGCTCGTCGGCGCCGCGGTGGGTGCGGACAACGTGGAGCAGGCGGTACTTGGCGCGGCGCCGGTCGGAGGACCTGTTGGAGAGGAGAAGGGCAGCGCCCCCGACGCGGAAGAGGCAATTGGGGATGAGCATGGACTTCCTGTTGCCAAAGTACCAATTCTGGGTGATATTCTCGGTGCTGACGACCACGGCGTAGGTGGCCCTGTGCACCTGGAGGAGGTCGCGGGCGAGATCGACGGCGATGACCCCGGCGCTGCAGCCCATGCCGCCGAGGTTGAAGCTCTTGATGTTGCCCCTCAGCTTGTAGCGGTTGACGATCATGGCGGAGAGGGAGGGGGTGGGGTTGAAGAGGCTGCAGTTGACGACCAGGACGCCGACGTCCTTGGGCTTGACCCCCCGGGGGGAGCTGCTGCTGAAGAGGGCGTCGAGGGCGCCGAACATGACCTGCTCGGCCTCCTCGCGCGCAGCCAGCATGGAGGGGCGGGGGGGCAGGTGGTGCATGGCCTCGGGGACGTAGGTCTCCTCGCCCAGGCCGGAGCGCTCCAGGATCTTGCGCTGGAAGTCGAGGGCGGGGTCGTTGAACTCGCCGCAGAGGCGGGAGTGGTCCATGAACTGCTGGGAGCGGACCCGCAGGCGGTCCGGGGGGCGGTAGCAGGCGTAGTCGACGAGGAAGACAGGCCGGGGGCGGGTGACGGCGTAGAGGGTGGCGCCGAAGACGAGGGCGGCGGAGCAGATGATGACGCTGACGAGGTCGAACTGGAGGTGGGCCCACAGCTGGACGAGGTCCCGTGGGTCGGTGCGGCTGGCCTCCACGGCGACGGCGGCGATGAGGGGGAGGAGGAGGAGGGTGAGGAGGTGGGTGATGAGGTAGTGGTACCCCAGCTTCACGTACTTGAGGTTCACGCTCTGGAGGAAGTCGGGCAACCGCCGGCTAGGGCTCGGGGGTCGAGGAGGGGGATGAACCTCTTTTGAGGGGGGGATCGCCCGGCCGCCGCCTAGGTCGCCCATCCTTCTAAATGCTGGGTGCTAAAGATTGAAAGGGAGAGTTCAGTGGATCCGACGCGATCCAATCTAAGATCCGATCCAATCCGATAAGCACCGGAGAGGAACAGAGAAGACAAGTACCCCTCCCTCTCTCTCTCTCTCCCGCTTCAATCTCTCGGCCCTTTTTCTCAAACACAATGCTACGTTTCTAGATTTGTTAGGGTTTGGTAGGCGGATTGGGTGTGGTACAGCAGTTTTATATTCTACAAAGTGAGTCAAAACTCCAGAAGAGAGAGAGAGAGGGAGGGGCGAAGTTTCTTGTCGTGGTTCCTTACACGGAGTTTTACCCTCTTCCCTCCTCAAAATTCAGCACCACTCTCTTTTTCTTCTCTTTTCAACTCTTTCCGGATTATACATTATCTTCCTCTTCTTTCTTTTTCTTTTTTTTTTTCTTCCTTCCTTTTTATAAATATAAATAAAACACATGACTCATACCGCATAGTATTTTAAGGTATTGCTATTATTATTATTTTGTTGTCTTTCAAATTTATATTTCTACAGTAGCGAAACATTGGATTCGGATCCTCTCCAATTAGGTGGTAATTGGAGAGGGTCTAATTCCTCCAATCCTCACCCTATATCTTTAAATCAAAAGACGAGATAATGCCACATATAATTACTATAATTAAACTAGTGGTTTTGAAAACCACGATGGTGAATTTGGTAATATTATTTAATTTTAATAAATTCAAATATTTCTACAAGCAACTTTCTAATTAACCTCCCTAATTAGATGTCAACTAAACAACTCTAACTTAAATTTAAATTATTTATAATTATTTTTATTTTATTTATAATTCTTATATTCATGTGTCGATTTTTTCTTGTCAATGTGCATACAGAACACTTGGGAACATGATTTGAACCATCTATTAATGTGTGTACAGAACACTTGTCGAATTTTTAAATTAATTTATTTATAATTATTTTTATGACGTCAAATTTTAATTTCTTAAACTTTCTATTTGTTGGTTATTGACTTTACATGAATCGGATTGCTAAAAAATTATTCAATTAAAACAAACAATGCATATAATTAACTTATGATTAGAAATAAAGACACTTGGGAATATGATTTTGTTAAAAATTAAATAATATCTACCAAATCCACAATGGTAGGTTTCAAAACCACTAGTTTAATTGTCATAATCCTATGTGGCATTTATCTTGTCCATTAAATTAGAGATAAATGGTGGGGATTAGAGGATTGGACCCTCTCCATTACCACCTAATTGGAGAGGATCCGCATCCCGAAACATTATATTTATATGATATAAACGTAAGTTTATAATGTAGTGTAATTTATTGCGCATTTCTTATACACTCTAAAAGATCCTTTTTACTAATTTATCTGCATACACAAAATGATAATAGCCTTTTTCTACTTACTACCACAATACTTTTAAATTTTACAAATTGATTTAGATATTTACAAACTAACTCTCAATTATGTACATAATCTAAATCATACATACATGCACATGTTTGAGAATGATTAAGAGCATAATTTGTGTGAGTGCTAGCGATACTTATATTTTGTACAAGTCTTGTTCACTTATCGATAAGAGTTTCATTTTTTCAGCTTCCTCCACCTTCCAATATCCAACAATTTAATATCAAAGCGGGCGATCAAGGACCAACATACGTGGGGAGTTTGCTAGTGCACAATTTGAACCCGATTGCTCAGGGACTGAGCTTACTTGGTAGTAGAGAATATTATCAGGCTGCCATGACGGGTATTGTTACTTTGGCGAGCTACATTGAGAAGCTCAATAGCAGCAACTACAACACTTGGAGCACTCGCATGCAGTTTTATCTTGATCATCAAGATTTATGGGACATTATTGAAGGTAGCGACATTACACCACCAACTGATGTTATCGCGTTAAAGAAGTAGAAAGTGAAGTCAACAAAGCGATGTATGCGATGTCAGTAACTATTAAAGATGAGTTACTACTATACATCAAGAGTGCAAAGACACCGAATGAAGCATGGGACACATTAGCATCATAGTACGCAAAAATGAATGATGCAAAGCTCCAATGGCTTCAGAATGAACTCCTGTCAGTCTCGCAGCATAATATGACGGTGAGTCAGTACTTCACCAAAGTTAAAAATATTTGTCATGAAATTTCAAAATTAGACCCAGAAAATTAATCACAAAGACTAGGAGGAGCGCATTATTATTCACAGACTAGGACCTGAACGTAATGGTCTCGTCACAACCATCTGTGGTTAGGCCCAACAACCAACTCTAACTGAATTGAATAATATTTTGGTAAATCAAGAGGTATTAGACAAACATGTATCAAAGATCTCAATAAATGATAACAAGAAAGCCCTCTTCTGTAATAAAAGAACAGGACATGAAAAGTCAGGAGACCAATATGCTGTGAGAGGAAAAAGAAAATAATATGAAAGTTCTCAAACTGGAGGACCTCGTCAAAGTGAGAAAAGTCAAAGTCTAGTCCAAGAAATAGTGTACGTCCAGACATTGAGTGCTACGACTGCAGAAAGAAGGGTCATTTCGCTCAAGATTGTTGGCACAAGAAAAATACAGTAAAAGAAAATCTAGCAACGTCAAAAGGCTACCAAGATGTGACAAATAGTGAGAAAACTGCTAGAATAGTAATAATATACCCTTGAACATCCAATACAAATTATGTAATATTATTGTAATGTTAATAGATTTAATTGTTGCACATATAATTTGGGTTTCATTTATATAATTGTTATATATCTTTAGAAATTATTTTTGTTAGATCATGCACTGTGATGTGTCACTTGCATAGAGATGTGATCTAACTTAGAGATTTCTTTAACTCGTGCTTAACCTATAACTAGTACATAATAACTTTGTTATAACAGGTTATTATGCATGATACGGACATGTGAGATGTAGTGGTGGGTCTCAACCACCGGGAATGGGGATTCCCCGGGTGTATGTCATAAGCACGCATTGTGATGTGTGTAGCACTAGACCGCATTTGAATTTTCTAGGACGAGTCACCTAAGAGATAGAGAATTCAAGTTGTTACATGGTCTCTTTCACTTGATGATATTGTCATTTCCGATTTCATAATTTAGTATGTTTTGATGTGATGGTTAAGCTTGTTTAGCAAGCGCTACACAACCTGAAACGTTGGGTTGCTAAATTTTATTTAGGGAAATGATGGATATCTAGATAGGATCACATATGCTCATTATGATGAGTTAAGTTATTATGCATTCCCATAAAATTATTAAATTCCTGCCGGCAGGTGGTTTTGAAAAATATTTTTCAAAATTTACTTTCTTGTAAAAATAAAATATTTTGATGTTTCAAAATAATTTTTATTTATGTTCATGAGAATTGCAATTTAGGCATGAGTAAATAGATGAATTGTCCTGCTCGAAAAAGTTGCCTAAAATAAATGATATCGAGGAGACTGAATGTAAGATATTATTTATGAATAATTAATCCCATATTATAGAAGAGCTTTTATGAAGAGTTAGTCGAAAAGGATTTGATTGTTAAATTAAAATTATTAATTTGATTAATAATTGATTCTCGATATGGGACCCAATTGGTCTCACTAATGTCATTAGAAGAGGTATACATACAATACAATTCTGTTTCTATCCTTAATTGTTATGGAAAGAATATTCTATCTTTAATTGTTATGAAAAAGAGTTTTGAACAATTGAGAATTGTTTAAAATTAAAATCTATCGAGCAAGTCTAATCCTATATATAGGGTTCACATGTAGCCTTATGAGAATAAGAGAATAACAGAAGAGAAATAAAAATTTGAAAACCTATCTCTCAGTATTGCTCCTCTTCGGTGACGGGTGAATTTCAATTGGAGGTTTTTTCTCTTCAGAAAGCTATTTCAGATTGATCTTGGGACAGATTATTGAAGAAATTCGGAAAGCATTTCAGGTATTCTTCTGATTTTGATTAATTTTGATTAATAGTCATGATATGCATATTCCGCCTCGTTGTGTGTCATGTATCCTACAAAAACTTGGGATCTCCAAGCATCATTCGATACAATCCACCTTGGCCACTTGATAGAAGAAATGGTAGATTTTGACAAGGAAGATATCATGATCGAGCAAAATGATAAGGCCCTTGTAGTTGTAGACTCGGAAATCATTGACTATCATAATGATTGGATTGTTAATTCAGGCCACACCAAATATATAATAGGTGACTCTAGTCACAGTCAAGTACAATTGCATAATGTCTTTGATGAGGCATCATCATATTGGATGCAAAAGGTGACACCGGCGGACTCTAATTTAGAGATTGAGTTGCAGGAAAAATTACATACAAAAGAACAAGAAAATAGTCAATCACCAAGTCCAGAAGTGGTGGAGCAACAAGTCTCTCCAGAAGATGTTGCACGACCTAGCTCTTCTACAAGGTTGTGTCCAGAAGTCGTTGGGCAACAAGCATCTCTAGAAGATGTTACATGACTGAGCTCTTCTACAAGGACGTGTAGGATGGTAGTACATGAATCATCTGAGGTGCTTCGACCAAACCAATTAGAAAAGATGAATGATGAACCACAATAACTTTAGAATCAAGCATGTACAAGAAAACAGATCGCAGGTGTGCTAATGTAGATCTTGCATTACTGAAGGATAAGAACCAGTCGAAGATTAGTGTTCACCAGAAGATAACAGAAGAGCAGCACTCAATCCATTTAAAGGATACTGTTGACGAATCAATTGTTCAACTTTGAATATCGATAATGATGGGATAGCAAAATCTGAAATATACAAATGCATGCGTCATTTAAATCATGTTCGATACGTGATCGGGAAATTGTTACCGAGCAGGAGTATTGAAGATCATCAACAACTTCTAGAGAAATTTACTATTGTCATGGTAGATGGAATGTCCTAGACTAGATGTTCTAGAAAAGTTCTAGAAATTATTCTAGAACATATGTTCTAGAAACTTCCTCAATTGTAGGGATTTGTTGTAGGTTCTAGAGAATTCTCTCCCCTCCATCTTCATCCCTATAAATAGGGGTCATGGGTGTCCATTGTATCCATCCCAAAAACAAAATAGTCCTCAAATGTCTAGTGAGAGTGAGTGTGAGGTGTGTCCTTGTGAGGTAGAGTGCTCTCCTTTGTGAGTGCAAATCTTATTTATATATCAATATGAGTTTCAGTTTTTTGGGCTTCCACCACCTTCCAACATCTAACATAAATTTCATCTGTTCTTTATGATTAATCTTTTAATAATTGATGTTCATCTCTTTTCTTTTCTTTTTTCTTTTTTTTTCCCTCTTCTCTTTCCATTGTTGTTTTTTTCCCTTTTTTTTTTTTTTGCAATTGGTCATGCTGCTTCCCTTCTCATTTTCTACTCTAAACAAACACAAATTATTTTCCTCGCAATTCACACTCCCTCCCTCTTCATCCCCTTGTTGTCTATCCAAATACAATTAGTTCCATCATACTCCCTACATCTCGATCCCCTCCCCTTAAGATTTGTTCAATCATCTCCCCCGATCCTGATCCAAACATGATTCTTTCCAGGAGAGTACATGTTCTTTATGTCAAAGCGGAAGAGCAGAAGAATATTTATTCCAAAAGAAAGAAAATTAAAAAGTAATCGAAATTTCAGAACATTACATGAAGAAAAAAGAGAGTCGGTTTATATTGTAACCATTCAAATTCTATTACATTTAGAGCCAAATTAAAGAAATGTTGATAAATATCAAGTTTTGGAAATTAAATTAAAATCAAAAAAGTTTGAAGATATCACAAGCAAAATCCGAAATAATAGAGATGGTTAATTATAATAATTGATGGTTTCCAAATCTAACGGCCCCGCGGGTAGAGGGAACCGAAGACGCAAAGGAGTCTTGAAGTCCAGAGTCCAAGAGAGTAAAGGGGACACAAAAGAAGCTGGCATCTATCATTCCCATATAGTATTCCATATAATATTAGTTAGTTGATTATTATGAGTAATATGCCAATTGTTCAAAGTTTGAACAGGTTGTGCCTCGTTGGTAGCAGGCTGAAATCAGATAAGCTACATCCAAGGGCCAACTGCTGCTGCTACTTATATATTGTATTTCCATTTCTGAAGTCCACAGCAAGTGATTTATTAATTGATATACATTGCTAATTGTTGTTATGTGTTGTTGTTATCTTTGACCGTGATTCGGATCAAAGCCGTCGATCAAATTTGTTATGGACAGTGATTGAAAGGAACTGAACAAGAGAAAACTCCGTCTAGAAATCTACAGAATAATGACGGTCAAATGAAGGAACTGCCTAGGTCAAATCCAATAACCACTTTCATAAAAAAAAAACTGAACTAATTACAAGCCCGGTGCCTTGAGGTATGGTTTAATTACACCGGCACCCCTAAAATATGTGTATCTATAAGAGCAACCTTGAGGTTACTAATTATATTTACACAGGTAATCCTAGAAGTTGGTTGGTGTTTTATGTTTAGTAATTGGTTGATCTTCTTAAAAAATCTCCTAAAAAATAGTTGAACTAACAAATTATTGTCAATATGCATAACTTGCTGATGATCCGAATATTGAAACTTTTCCTCCTCAATTTTACTCTAATTTGTATTAAAAACAAAACTACTTATCTAATCTTCTTTTGATTCTCCTAACATTCCAATTGCGAACATCCAGGTCTACAATTATGTCATAAGAAGAGAAAACAGAGCTAATTTCCTCATTTTGTAATTCCATATGTATGAACAACATGTGTTTGTTGTCCGGTCTCATAGAACTTGAGCTTAGAGTTTATAAAGTGTTGAAGGACGTGTCTTTCTAAAGAGGTACCTTATTCACTTCTCTTTTTTTATTCTTTTAAATGACCGTTTAGCTTTTTATTTTTTGGGTTCTATTATGAATATTTTTGAATAAAAAATCATACATATTTGCTTTGAAGTAAGTATTCTTCTTCTTTTTTTCTTTTTGAGAATAAATAAGAGGGCACTTATATATTTTCGAGTCTTGGCCCTCCAAGACAAAATTTCTGGCTCTTCTATTACATGTAGATACACAGACTCCAAGATTAACCGTATAGTTACATCATACCTTAAGATACTATAATGTAATTAGTCCCAAAGAATTAAAAATTGGTGGAAAAGAATAAAGGGATGCTATAGGAACGCTTGTTTCATTTAGCATAAATCATCCATCAACGTCTAGAACGGGCTTTACTCGCTCAAATGTGGCTAATATGGGTGTCTTGACTTTAACTCTTGCTCAGGAGAAATTGGGTCATCAACTAAGAGTTAATAATCAGCGGGAGTTAGTGGACTTTAATCATGGGATATGTAGGAACCAAAATTATTATGTACTAGCCTCAACTTATATTTAAGTCCATTGTTCTTTCTTAGTTTTATTTGATATGAAACTATACTCAAACATGAAATTTGTAATAATCTCATCATTCATTTATGAGTATAAATCAATCAACGACAGAAATGATGGGTCCTTTGCTTACTTGATCTGAATCGACAACTATAGAGTGATGACATGACTACTCAATATTCGTGGGATCTTCCACCATCAATGGACTATCTGCTACATCATTATCACTATTGCACATAATCTTGGGCACCATTCATCCATGGGTTCACTTGATTTTGGGTCTAAACTAGTAACCATGTGGCGACAACATAACTACAACATCCATAAGACCTTCCAGCATTTGAGCTAACTAGATCTTAGCATGCAATAGCAATCATGAGAGCAATATGACATGCTAACAACCCTTTGATCTTTCTAATTTTAGATATTCTCCCGATGCCTTCAAGCTTCATGTTAGACCTAACTTTTTTTTTGGCTGTAATCTTGGTTCTGATATCACTTTTTAGGAACCAATATAACCAAAAGTTTAAGATAGTTGGTATTAGCGTCACCTCCTTTTCTAGTCGGTTATCTTTCTTAATCTATCTAATGTGAGGCTATACTGATATATGAATTACAACAAATCTAATCATTGATACATTATTTACCAAAGTAAGTTCTCTATCGGTACCAACTTATTTAATATACAAATTTAATGTCATTAAGAAAAAATGAGTGACCGATACGTGGCAAATGGAGAGATCAAGTGATATATATTGTTCAATATGTTGCCTTAGTTTTACACTCAACATGTTTTGTTAAAGGTAAGATATTGTTTTCAAGGGGATAATTTGCCTTTTAAAAAAAGTATTTTGTTTTCAGTGTGAATATTTAAAAAATGATAAACGTGGTTGGACCAATAAAACAGATTTGGAGTGTTTGTCCACGGTATTCAGCCAGAAGACCAAGTTTCAAATGTCGATCCGTATCAAGAGGCCTAAAAATAATTTTACCTAATAGATTAAAACAAATTGAGAAATAGAAAATCAAATTTACTTTAGTAAAAATATAGATAATTACACACGAGGAGTCGAGAGTATCAGTACAGTGATTCAAATTAATTGATGACTTCTCCTAAAATTTCTAGTTCCGAGTGACTATAATATTGTAATCAAATAGTATTTTGCTTCAATTCTCTCAGCAATTCATGTTGCGTTATGTTATGAGTTCCATTTGATTCGCGTAAAAATCATACTCCGTCTTCCACATGCAAATGCTAACTTCGATGAGTTTGTAGTAAAAAGTCTATGATTGCATTTATGGAAGGGTAATGCACAATAAATTTATTTAATATAATGAGAATAACTTTATCCTGTGCACTGAAATGCATGCACGAAAAGATGAAATGCATCATGGAAGACTTAGAAACTAAGCCGAATTTCATACAGTCATGTCCTCCACTATGGATAGGTTTCCCTCTGCATAAAGTGAAATAATTAAGTTTGAAACATGTTGCCAATTATCGTACATAGATGCACACACGTGCATATATATATATATATATATATATATATATATATATATATATATATATATATATATATATATATATATAGAGAGAGAGAGTAAAGCTCCTACAAATTTAAGTGGATAGAAATATTTATCCACCAATTTTTTATCCATTAGATTTGCTTTGAGATTTGTACAAAACATGAATGATATCTTTGAGATATGTGCATTGATTTGCATCACATGCTAGCACAAATCTCAAAGCACATCTAATGGATAAAAAGTTGATGGACAAGTGCTTCTATCAACTTAAGTTTATAGGAGTTTTACTATATATATATATATATATATATATATATATATATATATATATATATATATACACTAAAAATTGTGTCAATGCCCCAAATCTGAAAACTTGATGTGCCCAAGCACCTCCTACTTTTCCCTATGTGCTTCAGCCCCCAAATTTTGAAAACAAAAATGTGCCCCAGCCCCTCCAGCTCATTATTAGCCCAAATATTATATGTATTTCACCCAAAAATCTAATTTTACCTCTCTCCACCCACTCGAAATCACAATTCTTCTCTCCTCCTCCTCCTCCTTCAGATCCAAACAGATCTCGATCCATGCCGCCTTCTCCCCTCTCTCAATCTCTCCTCTTTCTACGCCGTCGAATCGTGATGTCATCGTCAGATCCGCCGCCGGAGAGAGCTCCGGCAGATCTCCGGCAAGAAGAAGGATCATTGTCTCTCCTCCATTAAAATACCCCCTTCTTCCTCGTCCTCCTCCTCTGTCCTCATCTCAACAGCTAAGCGCTGTGATCATCATATTTTATTACATTTTTATATCCTCATTATCTATTTTATTTAAATAAATATATCTGCTAATAATTATTTTTACCTTAATTTACAGGTAATATAGAATTATTGAATAAGAGCTCAAATGAAGATTATTTCAAGCCCAAAAGATCTCTAATGAAGCCCAGGATGCCTAAATCCAAAGTCCACGACTAAATTTAGAAGCAAAATCTCAATACTCATCACTTTCTTGGTCAGAATTATTAATAACTTGGCTTGCAATTGAAAATCAAATCAAATATGAAAAACATAAAGTCAAATTCGTGCTCAGGATGGTCAACCGCAAAGAAAAGGCGATATCTCCCAATCCAGAAAACAGAATTTAACATATTATATATGAAAATTACCTATCTCGACGAGACGGAGCCATCCAAATTACCAGATTCTAAATATTTTATCAGTAGCAGTGGGTTATGATAGAAATCCGAATTTAAGTGATATATATTCAATGATTTGAAGGCCAAGTTAAATTCTAATAAGCCCAAGAGCATTCAAGAGAAGCCCAAGAGTTTTAAATAAATTAAATATAAAAGAAATAAAGCCCACAAAACCCATCTCTCAAGTATTAAATCAATGATCTAGATTATTTTGAGAGATCCTATGGTTATGAGGGTTGCTTGGGGCCTAAGTCAAATCCTATGGTTGTGAGGGTTATTTGGGGGCCAAGACAAATCCAAATGTTATGAGAGATTTTTGTTATCTATAAATAGAGGGGTAGAGTGAGGGCTTGAGATTGTGAAATATTTTGTAAAAACTCTATTTGGAGAGAAGAATTACTCTTAATTGAGAAGACCTTTCAAAAATTATAACTTTGTTACACAATAAATAAAATTTTTCACCCCTTCAATTTCCTTTCTCTTCTTCTTGTCCAAGGACCAAAAGGAGGACGAGATGAAGATCAGGAGTTATTGGTTTTTCTTTTATTCCTTTTTCATTTCTTGTTCATTTATATGCTTTGTAGTTTAGATTTACTTTCATGCAATTTACTTTCATGCAATGTCTTTAATTCTTGTATTTACTTTCTAGTATAGATTTTTCTTTTTTTTAATTCACCTTGAGGCTAGAACCCTCTAGGGAATTATCCTTTTCTAAGTGTGGAGCTAATATTTATGGGATCTCTAGAGATTGTTTAAAACTAGCTAACAAATCCAACTTATTCCCATAAGATTGAGATAAGCTAAGTGGATCTATTCTAAATTCCTCATATCTTTAATTAATCCTCCATACTTTACCTTCTTTATTTTCCTCTTATCCTTGCTTTTCATTTGATTTTTTTTCTCCTCTCTTAATTTTTTTTTCTTTTTATTTGCACAAATCACAATCACTCTCCATCTCTCAAACTCATTTTCTTTTATTTTCACTTTACCACTTCCATTTTTAAATCCCTCCACACTCACTTTCTTCCTCGTTTTTATCACACACATTTTCTAATCTCTCCACTCTCATTTTCTTCCTCGTTTTATTAGCATAATCCACAACCACTCTCTAACCTCTTCACCACCACTTTCACCATGTTTTACTTTTATTTTGAATAACGCCTAATTGTCGCGCACATAATCTAAAAAGAACCAAACTTGGATAACTCCTACTTCACGTTCCTCGTGGGATCGATAACTTTATATTAGGGCTGTGCAATCGGTCGGTCGGTTTGATTTTGGCCAAATTTTTCTAAACCGAACCGAACTGTTTATTATTCAAAACCGAACCGAACCGATTCAAGTCGGTTCGGTTCGGTTCGGGTCGGTTTGTTCGGTTTTCACTTGGGTACAATTCTCTTGCACTATGTGCATCAATCGAGGAAAAAAATCAAGAAAAGGTTAGAATCAACATTAGGGTTTAAATTTTTACCTCCAAAGTGGATTGGTCAAAAGTAGAAGAAGCGAATAGAGAATAGAGAGGTAGAGAACTAGAGATGATGAGAAGCCCTAGAATTAGAGAGGACACCGTTGTCGGGGTATTTCGTCGTCATTAGGTTGCGTGAGAGAAAAAGATATTAGACTACTACGAAGCAACTCTATATGAACTATGACGGGTCGGGTTTAAGTGGATGCGGATAGCGATTAGAATGGGTAACACAATTCGGTTGGTTCGGTCGGTTCGGGCGGTTCGGGTTGAAAAAACTTCAAACCGACCCGAACCGAACTCTAGTCAAAACCGAACCGGACTGTCAAACTTCGGCCAGTTCGGTCGGTTTGTTCGGTTTGAATCGAACTATGCTCACCCCTATTTTATATACTATAACTTGATCAATGTTATATACTTGCAACTTAAAGGTAATCCCGTTTTTACCCTATCACGCCGCCACCCTTAACTACCCGATCCAAATTCTCACCCGCTGCAATCACTCCTCCCCCTCCGCCACCCTTGGCTACCCGATCCAAATTCTCGTCTGGATCTAAATCTAGATCCACCTCTAGCACCGCCAATACCTCCTCCGTTGATCCCCTCCTCCCCATCCACCACTACTGACCTCAAATGTATCCTCTATAAGTTCGACTCCAATGGTGACGGTAAGATCTCCTCCAAGCTCGCCGCATCTTCTCCTCCCTTGACCACACTCTCTCTACTTCTAAACTCTCATGCGTGATGGCGGAGACCAACTACGACAGCGAGGTATTCATGGACCGTGATAGTTGCTCACCACTAATTTGATGAAATAACTCACGAAACTTTCATTTCATAAAACAATATGATTGTGGTTAATGAGCAAGAACATGACAGAACAAAGACGGTTGAGCTCTTTCAATGTTAATGGGCTCTTTGATCACTTATGTTTTATGGGGTTGACTCACTCGTAATTGGATCTTAAATAACCCGATCATTTAGAAGCTTCTTGAGAAAGGCTATATGGGTTAAATAACCCGATCTTTCGATGTGTTTGACTCTGTTATATGTTAATTTTAGTCGATGTATATATGTTTATAGCGTAACTAATAAATTTGTATGGAACAGCTTAAAGGTTAACGATTAATCGATATAGTTCACATGTACTAAGTAAAACTTAACATTTAAAAGAATAAAGATAACAGTTACTCAATTTTACTTATATTGAACAACTAAACGCTAACAGTTACTCAGCTATAGTTCACATATACTAGGTAAAACTTGTCAATTAATTAACTAAACTTAACATTTAAAAGAAAAAAATTAATACTTACTCCACTGTACTTAACATGGAACAAGTAAATGTTAACAATTAACTAGCTATAGTTCACGTGTGTTAGGTAAAACTTAATAATTAATCTACTAAATATTTATACATGGCGGAGACCGACTACAACAGCGACGTATTCATAGACCATGATGGTTGCTCACCACTTATTTTATGAAATGTCTCACAAAACTTTCATTCATAGAACACTATGATTGTGCTTAATGAGCAAGAACATGAAAGAACAAAGGCATCTGAGCTCTTTCGATGTTAATGGGCTCTTTGATCACTCATGCCTTAAGGGGTGAACTCACTTGTAATTGGATCTTAAATAACCTGATCATTCAGAAGTTTCTTGAGAAAGGCTATATGAGTTTGTTGGAGCTAGGATTTATACAAAAGTTTCTTGCAACATTAGAACTAAAAAATTAAATAAAGAAAGCTAAAATTTAACAATTTAAGAATTAAGGAACCTTAATAGATACTTTGTGAGTTTTAATAGACATATATTAACAATTACTTGATATTTTACATTATATGGTCTTATTCTATTTCTCCCCTTCCTTTTAGTACTAATTGGTGGCAATATCGATATCATTTATAGTTTACAATCAATCAACTATAGCTATTAGGTAAAACATAACAGTTAATGTACAAAACTTAACATTTAAAAGAATAAAGATAACAACTACTCAATTATAGTTATATGGAACAACTAAACGCTAACAGCTACTCAGCTATAGTTCATATGTACTAGGTAAAACTTAAATGTTAATTAACAAAACTTAACATTTAAAAGAAAAAATTAATACTTACTCCACTATACTTAACATGGAACAAGTAAATGTTAACAATTAACTAGCTATAGTTCCGTGTGTTAGGTAAAACTTAATAATTAATCTACTAAATATTTATACATGGCGGAGACCGACTACAACAAATGACGTATTCATAGACCATGATGGTTGCTCACCACTTATTTTATGAAATGTCTCACAAAACTTTCATTCATAGAACACTATGATTGTGGTTAATGAGCAAGAACATGAAAGAACAAAGGCATCTGAGCTCTTTCGATGTTAATGGGCTCTTTGATCACTCATGCCTTAAGGGGTGAACTCACTTGTAATTGGATCTTAAATAACCCGATCATTCAGAAGTTTCTTGAGAAAGGCTATATGAGTTTGTTGGAGCTAGGATTTATACAAAAGTTTCTTGCAACATTAGAACTAAAAAATTAAATAAAGAAAGCTAAAATTTAACAATTTAAGAATTAAGGAACCTTAATAGATACTTTGTGAGTTTTAATAGACATATATTAACAATTACTTGATATTTTACATTATATGGTCTTATTCTATTTCTCCCCTTCCTTTTAGTACTAATTGGTGGCAATATCCCGATATCATTTATAGTTTACAATCAATCAACTATAGCTATTAGGTAAAACATAACAGTTAATGTACAAAACTTAACATTTAAAAGAATAAAGATACTGACTACTCAATTATAGTTATATGGAACAACTAAACGCTAACAGCTACTCACTATAGTTCATATGTACTAGGTAAAACTTAAATGTTAATTAACAAAACTTAACATTTAAAAGAAAAAAGTTAACACTTACTCCACTATACTTAACATGGAACAGGTAAATGTTAACAGCTAATTAGCTATAGTCTTCGGTAAAGTAGATACAATTGCCTCTCACTCCAGGAACATCTCGGCTAGATATACACGATTAAACGTAGACCGGTTGCTTCCAATGAACAAAGCATAATCACCCAAGCTCATCAACTCAATCCATGCAAGTAAGCCCTCATCCCACTGAAACACTCTAAACTCTTCTGCAAGATCGATTTTCAAGATTGTCCGAACTTCCATAACTGTAGGAAACTTTCCCAGGGTGGCACTACCAAGTATTTATTATATAAAAAATAATTTCTACTTTCTGGGCCATTTAAGAAAAGTGATGGCTTGGAGACCATGTCACTGCTGCATTCGGGGTCCCATGTGTGAACTAGTCCATACTCATCCACTATATAAAACTTTTTATTGTGATATATGGCGTCATAAAACAGAGGGTGTTCGTTAAACGTAGTGTAATCAGTTGAGAGTGGAACCTTGGACCATGATTGATCTCTGACTCGAGCGAAGTACAATTCTAAACGGATTAAGAGCATGACCACACAGTCCTTTTCCATGGGGCTTAAAGATAGGATGAATTTTTGGTAAATTTCTTCGGGCGAGGAGTTTGGGGGAACTCCAATATAGTGAAGGCTAGAGGGAGTCGGATTTGGGATTGAGTGATGGGATTGAGCAGTATTATCTCCAATCGGTCGTCGCCGGTGGCTAACCAGCCGTCGGTGGAGCCCATGCATAGTCGGCGGCTGATTGGAGGGGAGGAAGGAGGAAGGAGGATGAGGGAGGAGAGGATGAGGAATGAGAAGGAGAAGAGGATGAGGAAGGAGGAGGAGGAGAGATAATGGTGATTTTGAGTGGGTGGAGAGGGGTAAAATTGAGTTTTTTGGTCAAATATGGGCTAATCATGAACTGGAGGGGCTGGGGCACATTTTTTTCAAAATCTGGGGGCAGAAGCACATAGGGAAAAAGTAGGAGGGGCTGGGGCACATTAAGTTTTCAGATTTGGGGCCTTGACACAATTTTTCCATATATATATATATATATATATATATATATATATATATATATATATATATATATATATATATATATATATATATGCTCTTATAAACTTAAGTGGATAGGAGCGATCACCAACTTTTTATCCATTGATTTTGTATTGAGATATATGCTAGCATGTGATACAAATCAAGGCACAAATCTCAAAGCATAATGAAGGAATAAAAAGTTAGCGGACAAGTGCTTATATCCACTTTAGTTTATGGGAGCTTTATATATATATATATATATATATATATATATATATATATATATATATATATATATATATATATATATATATATATATATATATATATATATATATATATATATATATATATATATAGAGAGAGAGAGAGAGAGAGAGAGCAAGGCTCCTATAAATTTAAGTTGATAGGGAATAGTCATCCACCAATTTTTCTATTCATTGATGTTACCTTGGGATCCGTGAAAGATATAAAGCCTACTTTGAGATTTGTGTGCATCTTGATTTCACGGATCTCAATGCAAGATCAATGAATATAAAGTTGATGGACACTCCTCCCTATTAACTTAAGTTTATAGGAGTCTTGCTTTTATATATATATATATATATATATATATATATATATATATATATATATATATATATATATATATATATATATATATATATATATATATATATATATATATATATATATATATATATATATATATATATATAGAGAGAGAGAGAGAGCAAGGCTCCTATAAATTTAAGTTGATAGGGAATAGTCATCCACCAATTTTTCTATTCATTGATGTTACCTTGGGATCCGTGAAAGATATAAAGCCTACTTTGAGATTTGTGCATCACAAATCTCAAGGCAAGATGAGTGGATAAAAAGTTGGTGCACCACTATTCATTATGAACTTAAGTTCATAGAGCCTTCTCTATATATCTTTCACGGATCCCAAAGCAAGATGAGTGGATAAAAAGTTGGTGCACCACTATTCATTATGAACTTAAGTTCATAGGAGCCTTATATATATATATATATATATATATATATATATATATATATATATATATATATATATATATATATATATATATATATATATATATGAATGATTATGATAGTGAAGATATTATTTCACAAGTCAACTGGCATCAACATGAAAGTGAGTACAATCGGTAAGCAATGAGCGAAGCTAAACAAGAGTGTTGCTTATAAGATATCAGTATCTTTATTAATTTTGTAATATATACGTCTTTTCTTCGTTCTTTTTATTTAGGAGAATCTTGTACGTGTATATAACTGAAACGACTCATAAAACTCAATAAAATTGCAATCAAGAATATGAGAGCCCCAATGTGCTTTTGCAAGGAGAATGCTTAATTTGTTTTACAAATGTATCATTAATAAATAAATAAAAAAATAGATCGATCGACCATGCATGAACAGACATTAATTCATTCAGAGCGCGCGCTAGCTAATTAGTAGCAACCATCATCGTAAATTAGTTGTTACAAACTAAATATATTAACATGCTAATTAGCCCTTGGATTGATTGGCTTAAGCAATTATGCTGATTCACTATTCCTTTCAATTAGAATTAGAATTGATAGGAAGACATGAATCCTTTTACAGCCTGTAGCTAGACAAGTTGTCTTGTCATAATCCAATCATATAGCAGCTTTCCTGGTTCTAATTAATTGATTAATAACACTTGATTAATTGCAGCTTAATAATTAATTAGAGAGCCAAAGTCATATGAATTGTTTCATTAGTTATGTGAGTCGCTAATCCTAACGCACCAAATGGTCTTCAAGAATTAGGTAGAGAGATCATTACTTTTCCTGGCTTGTTCGTGATAAAAATGCTCCAATTTAATTATCTGACGTCATAGAACTTTCATGACAGAAAATGACATGATTAAGAAGGGGAATCTTCTTCTAAATGAGTCCACATGACATGTGCGTTTTAATTCCCATGGCCATGGGACGTCTTTATACATCGTAATATATAGCTGTATTCAGGTCTGGAGATGCGTTAATTTAATATATATATATATATATATATATATATATATATATATATATATATATATATATATATAAAAGTAATTTCACCGCTGAAAACGAACTAGACCTGCCTTGGGCCCATACATGTATTATTAATTTACCCAAACATTTTTATTATAGCTAACACAGGGTGTATAGTTAAGATAGAGGTGCTCATGATAAGACAGATGCTTAATTAGGTCACCAAAACAAAATTACAAACTGAAAATGTCACACATCTGACATATAGCAAACAAGTTTTGATCATATCAGAAATCTAATTAACTAATTTTCCTTTATTTATGCTCCTTGTGATTATACACAAAAGGTCGTTACTAAAAAGAAGACAATAAACTAAGGCCCTGTTTGGTAAAAGATGAAGGATAATGGATTAAGAAGAATAATTAATATAATTAGTCCATTTGATAACCCAAAGGATTAAATTATTAACCCGTTAAATAAGTTTTATTTTAGCCCCTCCGATCATTTTTAGTATTTAGGAATAACGAGGATTTTGACTATTTTCCTTATAAATACAGGGGTTTAATTCTTAATCATTCTAAATAGGTGTAATAGTAAACCCCTCATTTTGAAGGGTTAATTCATTTTAAGTCCTCTAGAGGAGTTAGTTTAACCCTTCTGCATTTTTTGAGTTTGACAAATTATGGAGGGTTAACTTACTTTTAACCATTTGTATAGATTTTTTTTTTTTTTGAAAGCGGTTAAGTCTCCTTAACCCGTTGCCAAATGACACCTAAAGATTTGATAGGAGCATAAGACTTCTATCATAAATATGTACAAGATTTATTTCTTTCCTTCTTCTAAATCAACCCCAACCACCAAAAAAAAGAAAAAGGAAAAAACCCCACACGCTAGCCCTCCACGCAGGGGCGGATCTAAGTGGTGCCCGGGGTGGGCAGCTGCACCCCTGGAGATCTTACTTTTATAGATCATGTCGAGAGCTTTCTGAAAACATATTATAATAGTCATTCCGATAACCGAGTCAAAAGTTATGGGCCGTGCAAGTTTCAGCATCTGTGCATGTTTTCAGCCTGCTACTAATTGTTTTGACATTGTCTTGTTAAAACATTTATATCACAAGCTATACATCTCCGAATTGAGTTCCGTTTATTTCTGTAAATAGATACTTGTAGTCCGCCCCCCAAGAAAATTTTTCTGGATCCGCCACTGCCTCCACGTGACATCAACATGCAAGGGTTCTTGAAAATTAACAAGAAGTACACAACTGAACTACATTATATAATTAGTTATCGATCGAATTGTATAAGTGATCTGAGTATCATACGGCGGACACATTTGACCACGATCAAGTTGATAGAGCAGACCCATTTTGGTCGGCACGTGAGTAGCAGTTCGAATACTAATTGGTACTCACAAGTTGTTATGTACAAACTCCAAATTTCTTTTCCTCGCATTATATTTAAGGGAAATTTGCTTGGAGGAATTAAAAAAAGTTAGGCTATGCATCCCCCATCCCCATAAAAAGTCAACTCCTTGTAAACACTTTGACCCAAGTTTCTAAGTTAAAACACTCCAAGCCTAACATTGTATATGTACTTTATACCGTATTTTGAAGTATTGTCCACTTTACCCTTTTGAACCCATTTGGTGGAGTGTGTAAAATATTTTATCTTATTGGACAGCCTTCCTTCTCTTTAATTCGGAAATGACATCCCAAAGATCTCAAGAGAAGTGGCATTAATGGCTGGAATGGTTTTTTGGAGGGAAAGTAAAAATTAGAAGGAAACATACTAAGTTCCCTCCAAAATAATACCCAAGTCAATGTAATATCTTCTTCCCTCTTTACATTCTACTCAACAACCTTCAACAACTTTCAACAACCAAAATATTCCCCACTTTTTCCTCTTAACTTCTCCAACAATCAAAATGGAAGATTCTTTAATGTGTGTGATTTCATTTAACACAAATGCAACCCTCATTAAAGTCAATTCTGCAATAAGTTTAGTTGATTTGAAGATGCAAGCTGCACAGAATTTAAAAGCATTGTACGAAATTTTGTTCATAAGTTACTCTCTTGAGAAGTTTCCCAATGTCTCATTTGAGATTTCAAAAGATGAAGACATTCTCAACATGATAGATTATCACCGTTCAATAGGGTTAAGTACGATAACCATGACTGTTACTGAAAGAGATGAAGGATCCACGCTTGCTATAGGGACAGAAACAGAACTTAAGTAACTATTCAAAAGATTATTTTCAGATTCTGGATACACGTTATAATGGGAACTGTGATATTTATTCTTTATATGTGACCTGAAGACATTGCACATGACATTTCGACTTTATTTGTGACATATACTAGTTAACAGTTATTTATAATTGTCACACGTGACTTATATGTATGTTATATTCAACTTGCAGTCTTCCTAATGTAAGCTCACACTCATCGGAGAATATCGAGGAACCTAATGAGAGGATCCCTATCGAGGAATCAGCGAGGATCCCAAATGACAATCCTAAAGGAGAGCATGTGTGAGTGATGAACGACATAGTAAATGACTCGATAAGAATCCCAGCATGGTGGCACGAGGCAATTACTGGAGAAGGACAGCAATTTGAAAGAGCAAAAAAAGTTAGAATGGCTCTTATATACTACTCTATAGCTAAGCAGTTTGCTTTTAAATATGTTAGCAATGAGCCAAAACACATTCGTGCTAGTTGCATATTCAGAAAAGAAACACAATGCCCATGGTTGTTTTTCGCTTCGCCAATGAGTCATGTGTCGACCTTTGCTATAAAAAAATTTATTCCTCAACATACTTGTGGACAACATAACAGCACAGCTGGTCACTCCAGAGCATCGAGAAGGTGGATTGCGAGTATGCTACAATCAGTAATGAAGAGGCGTCCATATATCACCCCAACTGACATTAGAAAGGAATTGCACTCTCAATATAGTATAAAAGTTAATTATTCTAAAGTTTGGCGTTCTAAGGAGACAGCAAAAGACCAAATATTTGGTTGCGCAAGGCATTCATATGATTTACTATCCTGGTTAGTCCATTAATTTGTTGATGTATCCTTTAGAACTTATATGTAATTTGTTAACCGTAAATATGACATGCCAGAAAGCCATGTGACATATAAGCGTAGCATGTGATACTTCAACTACATATGTGACACTTCAGATCTCAATTTGACTCATCGACCTTATATGTGACATTTCGATCTATATTGTGACAATTAAGTCTTACGTGTGACATTGAGACCTGGTTTGTGACATTAACGTATTATACGTGACTGCTAGAACTTATTCATCATTTAACAAGTTATTTGTACTTTTAACCATCATTTAAAGGTACGAAATGAAGGTGATGAAAACAAACCCAGACAGTGTCTTCGTCATCAAACAAGAAGAAAGGAGATTCAAGTGTTTATTTGTGTCCTATGGTGCATGCATACAGGGGTTTCTCAAAAGATATAGGCCATTACTCTTTTTAGATGGGACCTTTCTGAAAGATCGTTACAAATGGATATTATTAGGTGCGACTGCTTATGATGATAATCAAGGCATATATCCACTCGCATTTTGCGTTTGTGACCAAGAGAATGAAGCGAATTGGAGTTGGTTTATTTAAGAGTTGCGACATATTTTGTACAATCGAACAGAACCATATAGTCCACCTCATCCTCTAGTCATATGGTCAGATGCTGACAAAGGAATAAAATAATTTTTAAAAAATATATTTCGGATCGTACCATTCGGATCGTACTTCATCTAGTTGAGAATTACAAATTGAAGCTTAGAGAGATGGGGTTTGCCGCAAGTGCTACTCATCGGATTTTAAAATTATTGGAGTTTGTTGCATACAAGTATACGGAAAAAGAATTTAACGCTATTTTACATGAGATTAGAATGATCGACCAAAGAGCTTACCAAGTAGCTTTCAGTTATGGTCCAAAAAATTGGGCGAATTCTGTATTTCTTGGTATAAGGTACGCCAAATATTGTGATAATATCGATTTAACTGTGATCTTTAAACTTTATATGTGAAGTAGTTTTGTTATATGTGACGTTATACTTTAATATGTGACTATAATCTGTTATTTGTGACAGTAAACTGTTATATGTGACATAATAAATTTACGTGTAACTTTTTTCCGTTACATGTGATAGCTCCTTGTAGTATGTGACATTTATGTATTGTGTGTGACATGTGATAATTATGATATTTCGCTGTCCCATGTGATAGTTCATTTTCATATGTAACTATTGGCTGTTACATGTGATATTTCCTGTTCATATGTGACTCTTGCCTATTACATGTGATAGTTCCTTGTCATATGTGACATTTATGTGTTGTGTGATACTTAAGTGTTATTTGTGATATTTCGCTGTTACATGTGACGGTTTGCTGTATTTTGTGTGATGTTGCAGTTTGGTTTGATACATATACTATTTATTTACAGATATTATCATATCACTTCCAATGCTGCTGAATCATTTAACAGTTGGATTCGTATGGCAAGAACACTTCCTATTTGTGATATGATTGATCACATTCGTATGTAAATTATGGAAAGGATGAATACTCGCCGCGAGATGGCGACAAAATAGAATAGCTATCTTTGTCCTGAAGCGAAAAAGATTCTGCAGGAAAATTGCATGAAGGGAAGCACACTTGAAGTCTCACATTCGACAGCTGAAATCTTTGAGGTATTATCTCAAAAATCAGTACAAGTTGATTTGGAACACAAAACATGCACATGTCGTGCGTGGGATATATTGCGGATAGCTTGTAAACATGCGTATGCTGCTATTAACTTTATGCATAGAGATGTGTACATGTATTGCGATTGGTTCATGACGACTGAAGCTTTCAAGAAAAGTTACGAACCAATTCTCTTTCCGGTTCCGAATTTTGATAAACCAGATGTCACGGATGAAACAATTGGCATACTTCCGCCAAAGACGATAAAAAAGCGTGGAAGAAACAAGAATAGACGTATCAACAACCGATCTGAGAATAGACGTACAATTAATGCTCAAGGTGTCACGCTGAAGGACATAACCGAGCCACATGCACTGAACCCATCCAAGACTAACGCTTCCGGGCAGATTTTAAAATCTTTTATGACTGTTATCTGTTATATGTTACTTTTGACATTCTGTTGTGATATTTTCGAGTTAAATGTTATATATTACCCGTTCATTTGACTTATTGGTATTAACTGTGACACCTGTAAGATCTATTTTATTGTACATTTCATCATTGCATAAATGCTAAAGAAATTTACAAACTGGTAATGAACATCCAACATCTAACAAAGAATTATATTATATGTGTTTGTCTAATACTTTCACTCAATCAATGGCAAATCACTACCCACAAAATACAAAAGATATTCGGGATCATCTACATCTAACTTCAGCCGCAACTTCTTCCATTCTCGGCCTTCACATATGAACTGAGTAGCAAGTCGTGCTCGTAACGTTACAGACTCCCATTGCAAGGCTTCAATATTCATAGCCTCCCTTCCTTCTAGCATCGCTTTTATGTAAAAATATATATGTATACCACAATCGTACCTAAATAGAAAAAAGATAAATGTCACGGATAATGAGAATGTATCACAACAAAATCTATAAATGTCAGAAGCGTATACTGTCACACAGAATGCATCAAAGTCACATACAACAAACATATGTCACATAAAAGCAGGTAATGTCACACAGAATGCATCAATGTCACATACAACCAGCATGTGTCACATAAAACCAGCATTTGTCACACAGAATGCATAAATATCACATAACAACAATAAATATCACATGAAACCAGCATATGTCATATAGAATGCATATATATCACATATCA
Source organism: Asparagus setaceus (assembly GCA_012295165.1). NCBI lineage: Eukaryota > Viridiplantae > Streptophyta > Magnoliopsida > Asparagales > Asparagaceae > Asparagus > Asparagus setaceus. The sequence goes on along the minus strand of CM022703.1, from coordinate 45,975,589 downwards.
ACAGTAAATGTCACATTGAACTAGTATATGTCACATAACAACAGAAAATATCACTGACAAAGAGTACATATCACATATAATGTATAAATATCACGGATAAGCAAGTATCACAACAATGAATAAACTGGTAATTATAAGCTGTTTAGAGAAACTTACGATCCTTTTTGCAGGTGACAAGGAACTGCTTCATAATCGAATGCTCTGAATGTCGACGTCTAGTCGAATCCACTTACCATCCTATCTAAAAATAGCTTGAATCTCAGCACGTTTGCAGTCCATGTCTCGTGGCCAGCGGAACTGTAATGTCTATATTTTTTTGCCCCAAATTGACCTTGAGGACATGCCAGTGATCAGCGTGACATATCGAAAATATCAGAACACTCTTCTCGTCATCTATATGCTTCTTTATATACTTTTTATAGATATTTTTCTCATCCAAATTTGAAGCAGTTAGCAACCAAATCTTAAAAAAAAATAAGAGGAAGAAAGTCAAATAACATATAAATGCAATATAACTTGTAAAGAGTATTATGATCGATATTACTCACACTACAATACGATGTGATAATAGCAAATTTCCTTTCCTGCTCCGCATTTTTCGACAGCTTGAGCCAATTTTTAAGGCTTGCGATCAATGCTTCAACGGTCTAACGATTGCAATTACAATAAATCAGGTAAATATTAAAAACTTGAATAACACCACAAGTTAAATTAAATCTCACCTCATCCTTCAATCTTTCACCACGTAGAAGCTGAAGCATATCATATCTGCTTATAATGTCAGTGCCATTCTCATAAACAGTCCTCTTCCTACATAATATGCACAGTACAATCAACGTATAAGTATCACTAATTATCACAGAATAATGTAAATATCACAACAAAATACAAAAACTCACAGGAAAATAGTAAAGGTCACAGGAAAGCAGTAACTATCACAGCACAGATGTAAATATCACAGGAAAACACTAAAGATCACAGGAAAGCTGTAACTATCACAACATAGATGTAAATGTCACAAAAAATAATTACAAGTAACGCGAAACCACTAATTATCGTAAAATAATGTAAATATCACAGGAAAATACTAAAGGTCACAGGAATGCAGTGACTATCACAGCGTAGATGTAAATGTCATAGGAAATCACTAACTATCACAGACTGTATGTAAATTTCTCATATGAAATTCATAAATAAGTACTTAATACTTACTTGTCCACTTTTAACGTCAAAAAATATTGGAGCCGCTTGTTTTCATCATCTGATAAATCAGGAACGTCCTGGACAGTGAAATTATGAAAAAAATCCTTCCTCGACATCTCCCGGGAGCCTGATATCAAAGTCTTGTGGAGAAGGAATGCCCACATTCACCATCCCCAATAATTTTTTTTCTTCTCCACTTTTCTCCTTTCTCCATAACCCTTCTACAGTTGTTCCTTTCTCTTCTTCCTTCCCCCTCTTGTCATCGTCATCCTCCACCACCACGACAGCTTTCTTCCCTTTACCTCTTTTCTTAGGGATAATTGTTTGGAATGGAGATTCTAAGAACTTGGGCTTCTTTGTTCTTCTCTGGCTCTTTGCCCGTATCTCCTAAATAAATTCCTTCAACGTTTCATCTTTAGTCTTCCTTCTTTTCCTTCTCTTTTTCTTTTCTGCCTCTTCCTCAGTCACTTTCTTTCCTTCAGACTGTATAAAGAGCACACATAATGAGTGTATGTCACAGAAACAGGATATAAGTCACCGAAATAAAGTAACTGTCACAAATTCAGGTAATAAAGTAACTGTCACAGGCAAAATAGAAGTATCACACATAATGATCAAATGTCATAGGAAAAATTCATGTATCACACAATATAGTCACAGAAACAAAGAACTGTCACAGGAGATGAGTATATATCACAATATAGATGTAAATATCACAGGAAACATGCACGTATCACAGGAAATTACTAACTGTCACAGAGTATAATTAATTGTCACAGGTAGTATTGAAGCATCATAGAAAAGTAGTAATTATCACATGATTCAAGTAAGTGTTACCCCCTCCTCAGTGCCCACGTCTGTTCTGTTATCCTTGACTTCCTCCATTTCTTTGTAGCCTTCTTCTTCTTTCTCTGCCTCATCCTTTCCCTCTAACTGAGGCTGCATAAATGTCAAAATAATAAATAAAACTTTTACAGAGAACGAAAGAGCACATGAAAAAGGAGAAATTTTATTACCTCCTCATCCTTTATTTCTCTTCCTTCTTTTTGTTGAGCAAATTGTTTCTCAACATCGGCCTTAATGGCCATCGTATCAGCGCCAAGAGCAACAAGTGCTTGCTCGTAGGCTTGATTCAACATTGACAGCTTCTCATAAGCTTCAGTCTACATTATAGATAAAGTTTTAGTGAGCAAACATCACATATAAGATGGTCACACGTAAATTTCATATAAAAACTACATCTATCACAATAAACTGATAAATGTCACAAGGAATAACTAATTAGCACAGATAATAGGTAAAAGTCACCGGCTAACAATGTATCACAGTCTACAAGTAAATGTCACAGAAAATAGTCAAAAGTCATGGAGTTACACTTAGTATCACAGTCAACATATAACGGTCACATGCAATAAACAATAATCACATAAAAGACTATTATTACTGTCAAAATATAAATAATAATCACATAAGAGTTAAACTTGTCTCACCAATGCAACACTCGATTGACTTCCTTCCTCCTTTTCAACTCTTTTAGCCGTCGTTCTTGTAGGCTCCCTCTTGATCTCCTCATGGACATACCTCGGAACATCTTACTCGGGTAAGATGTGGACTGCAGATTCTGATTTCTTCACAATCGTCGCATGCCGAAGTGAACCCACTTTCTTACCTTCCAAAGTTCAATTTGTCATCGGTGGCTTGGACTCGTTCACTCTGGCTGGCTTTTTGATGTGGGTAATCTCATAGTACCAGAGCTTTAAAAAATCAACATTCAATCAATGAAGTCGGTATCATATATCACATATCCAGGACAAATGTCACATATGGGCAACAAAGGTCACACATGGTGGACAAATGTCACATATCAGGATCATATATCACATGTAAAAGATAATTATCACATATAAGGAGCAAATGTAACATATGAACTACAAATAGCACAAATAACTCACCGATAGCAAGGGTGCACATCCACTAAGGTACGTCATTTCCTTTGTAGCCTTCTTGGCAGCTTTAAGGAAATCCCACAGTTCATTGTAGATGATGGTCGCCCATGAGAGATGATCAACCACATCGATCCGAGTCATGTACTTCATCATACTCCGCGGTGCATTCATTCTAGCCGTCGGAGTCGATATCATTATCAATTGATATAGGATTTGAAGCATAACAAAATCGGATACAACCGATTTCTTTTTCGACTCAACAAGCTTATCCAATAAGGCCTCAAGGTATTCTCGGCCACTCTTATGAGCATCTTGTTGCTTTTCGCTGAAGTACATACTCCATATCCTATTCTCTGTGTCGCGGTTTCCTTTCGGTATCTCCCCTTCATTCTTGAACCGTGTATGTCATTGCACCCAACCTAAATCAAATGTGTAGGCTTGCTTATTCCCGGTTTGACTATCCTTGGAAAAAAAATTCCCGCAGTCAAATCTAGGTGATCAATTAGGAGCATGATCATGACTTTATCGGAAGGAATTGCCCCAAAACTAATATAGTTTTTGAAATTGGAGGATCCATAGGCCTTCCAATGTTCAGGCCTCATTCGTGGAACAATCGCCTCCATAAATTCACAATATTCATGTATGTTGCAGCATATCCTAATATCTCTCTTCCTATAAAACACAACACACAACACAAGAGATAAATCTATCTAGGGTTCTGTCACAGTAGATGAGCAAATATCACAATAAAGAATCCAATGTCATAATAAAGAATCAAATGTTACAAATTGGAGGTGGGGAGTGCATAACTTTTTAAAAAATGCTCTAAAATTAAATGAACAAATCTAGGGTTCTGTCACAGTAGATGAGCAAATGTCACAATAAAGATGACAATGTCACAAGTTGGGGGTGGGGAGTGCATAACTTTTTCAAAACTGCTCCAAAATCAAATGAATAAATGTGGATAATTTAGTTGATACTTACATCTTAGCTGGTTCAGATGTCTCAGATGATGCAGATGATGAATTCACCATCATGTATTTTTATCAAATTTAGGGTTTGGTGTTGATGAAGAGGGACTTGTCGGGGCGAGCGCACGACGGACCGAAGACGAGCTTGCGGTCGGATGTGGACTTATAATGTGCGATGATGACGACCTTCTTACGGCGTAGGGGTGGCAGCAGACGAATCGACCAGCGGCCTCGGCGAAGCGGATCGAAGCTATAAAGGTCGACGACGGCCGCCTTAGGGTCCGCGGTCCGGGTTCGTCGGCGGTGGAAGAGCGAGATCTTGAGAGGAAGAGGGTGGTGAGAAAATTGGTTGCAGAGGATCTCGGAAATCGTGCTCAGAAAGGGAGTTTTTGGGAACAGTTTTGAGGTTCATTTTTAAATGAGAAGGGTATTTTCGGAATGGCCTTATTGGTAGTGGGATTATATGGTATTAAGAGGGGTAGTTGCACTAAACTTTACGTATAAGGGTTGAGAAGAATGGACTTTTTGACTGGCGTGGGGGATGCATAGCCCAACTTTTTTTTGTTCCTCCAAGCAAATTTCTTAATATTGTAATCAATTAATAAAGTTACGACAGCCAAATAACTAAAGAAAAGACTCCCATCAGTAAGGATGGGTCCCAGGTGCCCAATTCCCTGATTTCCTAATAATAAGAACGAAACAGATACAGATGTGCATCAGATAAATAATTAATTGTTTCCGAGGAAGTTAATAAGGCAAAAGCCTTGAGGGGGATTCCCTAGCTATCGTTCTCATCTTTTCTACTCCACCTTCACATTTATGAACGAAAGCCAACCTGATGTGTTATATTCTTCAATCAAATTGCCAACAAAAAAAGAAAAAAAAAAAGAGGGTGTGTCATAATATTAAGTACAACAAATCATTAATAACTACATTAATGGAATATGCACCCGGGAGAAGTATCTGTATGGCCCTACGATTATAGTGACCTGGTAGGAATAGAAAGTAATTAAACATTCACCCACATAATCAGCAAAAATTGCAGCTCTACTCCTTAAGCAACATGTGCTGCCCGATAATTTGTACGTGATTTGTACCATTGAATGCATATATACCTTGCATTTTATTAGGCCTTCTTGTATGAAAATTAATAATAGCAGCTAAACCGCCCCCAACTAGGCCGCACTGCCTCACCTATGGCCCAAAACCCTTTTGTCCAGGTTAGTGGCCCAATAACTTGAGACTTACCTCAAATGGTTATTATATATATATATATATATATATATATATATATATATATATATATATATATATATATATATATATTATAAAGGAATTTTATAATTATGAATTTTATCTTGTTGATGTATATAATCACGCACACTAACTTCGGGTGAGTTTAGCTTTTAAGAGAGCGGAGTCCGCCATCTCTCCTAATGTCCGGTGATGTTGCTCCTGTCAGGGGGTTCGCCTACAGCAAAGGGGGGACCTGTGGAAGAGGCGGAGTTGGGATCTCCGGTGGTTCCTCCGACGGTCAAGTTAGTAATGGGGAGAGAAAATTCAATGGAGCAGGAATTCACTTAGAGAAAAATCACTTACTTGGTTTGCTGTTCACGTTGCTACTTATACCTAGGGTTGTGGGGGTATTTTTGTCTTTCCATCGGCTAAGGAATCACCGATGAGTCAGCCCTCTCTTCCACGTGTGAGCCAGTGATTGGTGAGCATCTCTTTATGCGCTATGGTGGTGGCCTTCTGGATGTCAAATTACGGGTAATTTGAGGGTTTGTGTGGTCTATTCGCCATTAATGGGATGGGATTTGACGGCGCCTGTAGCTGCATGGGTCCGAGGTGCCTTAAATACCGTGAGAGACGGGGGAGTTAAGGGGCTGTCAGTGCATTTAATGCGATGTTGATGGGCTCGAGTATTGTATAATCGTCGTTCGAGTGGAGGGAACCACGTAGGATGAGAGAGGGGGGAGCTGAGGCCGGGTGGCCGACTCGCACGGCCTCTTGAGGCGTCTCTTGGGGTAATCAGTTGAAGGGGACGACTAGTACCGCTTTTCGCGTCGTCCCAGAGGACGGGTGGCTAAGAAGAGGGGGCCTAGATTCGCTTCGCATTGTCTGGAGAGGCAGACGACTGGTTGGAAGGAGTTATAATAGGTAACAGGTTGGAAGGACGACTAGCACCGCCTTTCGCGTCGTCCGAGCGGACTAGCGGTTGGAAGGTGATAGCTGGTCGTCCCCATGTCGTCCGGGGGGACGAGCGACTTGGAATAACTTCGGCGATCAATTGGGCTGGCGGACGGCTATTCTGACCTTCGCGTCGTCCGAGCGGACTAGCGGTTGGAAGGTGATAGGCTGAGTCGTCCCATGTCGTCCGGGGACGAGCGACTTGGAATAACTTCAGAAGTCAATTGGGCGGACGGCTATTCTGACCTTCGCATCGTCCGCGGGAGAGAGTTGTTGATGGGCCGACCTACCCCGCCTTTCGCGTCGGCTATGGCGATAGTCGTTTAACGGACCGTGGCGGGGTCGGTAAGTGCAGGCCGCCCGGTGGGTCAGGTGTGGAGGTTCGTGTCGCTCCTCATTGGCAAGCAAGTGTTTACCCATGTCGACACTTGGTTTTTCTCTTTGATCACTGATTAGTGGTTATGACCATAACAAATACTATTTGAAAATCAAATTTTTTTAGCAGAATAAATATACTTTGATATTCGATAAGTATTCGTGAATATTCATGAATATTTATCAAATACAAAGTATTCGAGTTCGAATTCGAAAAACTCCATATATGAATATTAGAGTCCGCATTCGAATTCGATAATTTTAAACAAATACAAATACGAACACATTAGTATTCGATTCGATTCGATCGTTTACCACCCCTAAATTGGAGACTAGCAATAAAATATTGGACACGGAGACATGCAGTAGGATATCCGGCATGAAAACAAATAAGAATCTCCTACGCATAAAAGAAAACCGATAGGATCTCCGATACATATCGAATATTTACATCTCCGACAATGATGGAGAGATCACACTAGACAACGATGAGGGAATAGAGTAGGTTGAAAAGGAAAATCAATAAGAACAAATGTCTAATGGTTGTAGGAGAAAATTTAGAGTTGTGGATGATTACACGCTGCAATTTGTTGATTAATATATAGGACGAGAGTTTCTCGAACTCAATAACTGAGTTGTTCTTAATATATCATGTCAAAGGGACTCGCCACCCACCCTGATTTTATAGTGGAAAGTTGTGAATTAATACAAGGGGGAAAAACCGGAATATTATTCCATAATAAGAAAACAAAATAAACATCTTTTTACTGCATTTAATAGGAAATTAAAAGAGGGGATGATCTCGGTTCTCGAAGAGGGACAGCGAGATAGAAAGAGAGTGACAATACATCGCTTGGACTAGAGTACTACACGGATCAGCTCTCCATCCTTAATCCAATTTTAAAAATTTTAATTTTGTGGGTTATATTATATTTTTTTCCCTCGGTACTTTTTTCGGGTCTGCTGCTTTGCCTTGATCGGGTCGGGGTTCGCTAGAGAGATCTAGAGAGAGAGAGAGGGCCGGGCATCTTTTGGAAAGCGGCAGTCGCCAAAACCAATTTGGTCTCGCAAAACAGTGACGCCAATCTCTAGACCGACCCCATCACCACTCACTCTGTCCTCAGTCTGTCGGATTATTTAACCCGGCCGGCCCCACTTGCCTTTTTGACGACGATCTACTTGTCACAATCCCCTACTCGCCTCACAACACCAAACACCACAACATGAATGAATATCTCTAGTGCTCGACTTTTTTCCGTCCACCCAATTAATTACGCTGGTCGCCAATTACTGCTCCTCCTTTGACTCGGGAAACAGACGACGAAAGCATCTCTAGACTACAGACTCACAGTATATCAACAGCGTACGTGTTGGACATGAATTGAATGATTACTAGTGTCGCACATGCATATGCAGTGACTATATTATACTAGAAGTTTGACACGCGTGTGACATACACGAAAACATATTGTTTTTTCATAATATTTGTGTTTTTAAAAATATGAAAATAATTTCCTTTTATTTACAGAGAATGTTCATTTAATTATTAGATAGGTTGAGAGAGTGATCGTAAAGTATTTTTTTAAGAAAAATATATCTTTTATCTTTATTGTTGTTGTATATAATCACAGTCACTAACCTCGGATGAGCTTAGCTTTTTGAATAAGCGGAGTCCGCCTTCTCTCCTAATGCCCAGGGACGCTGGCTCCAGTCATGGGGTTCGCCTACAACAAAAAGGGGGGACCTGTGGAAAGGACGGAGTTGGGATCTCTGGTGGTTCCTCCGACGATCAAGTTAGTAAAGGGGGATGACTTAATGGAGCAGGAATTCACTTAGAAGAGATCACTTACTTGGTTCGCTGTTCACGTTGCTACTTATACTTAGGGTTGTCGGGGGTATTTTCGTCTTTCCATCTGTTAAGAGACCACCGATGAGTCAGCCCTTCCCTCCACGTGTGGGCCGGTGATTGGCTGACAATCCCTTGGTCTGCTATGGTGGCTGGTCTTTACAAGTATCAAATTGCGGGTAATTTGAGGGTTGGTGTGGTCTATTCGCCATTAATGGAATGGGATTGACGGCGCCTGTAGCTGCATGGGTCCGAGGTGCCTTAAATACCGTGAGAGATGGGGGAGTTAAGGGACTGTCAGGGCATTTAATGCGATGTTGATGGACTCGAGTACTGTATAACCGTCGTTCGAGTGGAGGGAACCACGTAGGGTGAGAGAGGGGGGAGCTGAGGCCGGGTGGCCGACTCGCACGGCCTCTTGAGGCGCCACTGGGGTAATCTACCGAGGGGACGACCGCACCGCTGGCCGCCTGAGGATGGGTGGCTGAGAAGAGGGGGCCTAGATTCGCTCTGCATTGTCGAGAGAGGCCCACGACTGGTTGGACGGGGTTATAGTGGGCGACGGGTTTGAAGGACGACTAGCACCGCCTTTCGCGTCGTCCGGGGAGACGAGCGACGTGGAATGGACGAGCGACGTGGAATGGCCCCGAGATACTCAATTGGCCGGGCAGACGGCTGTTACCGCCTTTCGCGTCGTTCACGGGGGAGAGTTGTCGATGGGCCGACCCGCACCGCCTTTCGCGTCGGCTAGGGCGACAGTCGTTTTATGAACCGCGGCGGGGTCGGTGAGTGCGAGCATACAATGGGGCGAGGCGTGGAGGCTCGTGTCGCTCCTCGTTGACAAGCAAGCGTTTATCCATGTCAGCACTTGGTTTTTCTCTTTAATTACCGATTAGTGGTTATGACCATAACATTTATTATTTGAAGCTGGAATCCTCCAATATTGATTGTCTTATTCTCATAATTTAATTCAGTTTTAATTTCTATTTGCACAAGCAACAATATGCTAGTAAATTTGTTTTAAAAAAAATCAATTGAGGCTCCTAGTTTTTCATAACATCGAATGAAATAGAACGTTCTAGAAACAAAATGAGAGCATAACAGAATTTATTCATTGTAAAATTGTATTTTTATCCTTTCAATTATAACTGTAAAGTAGGATATGTCCTCCATCACTCATTCAACTTCGCACTATCCTTAATTGATTTTTTATATAGTAGTACAGATGTTATTACTGTAGTTGCTTGTTCATGTTCGCTTGCTCATTGATGTAGGACGCTTAACGAACAATCTCATGGAGGAGCGGGACAATCACAAGCTAAACGCCGACTTATACATATTATTGGCTTCTATAAAGAAACGATCATATCTTTTGATCCGGGAGGTAGATTCTGACAAATTATATATGTAAATCGCCTATCTCGACGAGACGGAGCCAACTAGATTGTCAGATTTTTATAATCTTATCAGTAATCCTCAATTTTGGCTGAAATCCGAAAATAATCAGCCTTTAGTTTATTTTTAGTAATAAAGTTAGAGTCAATTTAGATTAGGAAATAAAACCAATTTTGATTTAACTAGGACTGATTTGTTTCCTATATTATAGGAGTCTTTTAGGGTAGGATTTAATACTTTCAATTTCTTTATAATTCTAGTATTAGTAGGAGTCTTATTTGTTATTCCATTTAAGAAGAGGCATGTAACCCTAAGAAATATATCTTTTTATCAATAAAATTTCCTCTTTAATATTTTCTTCGTGGATTCGGAGATCGTTCTTTGTGGATTCAGAGAACAACCATTGATGGATTCCGAGGTTATCACTTCACAAGGCCAATTGGTATCGAGCCTTGTTCCTCCAACTGGCGGCGTGATGAAGCCCATATTTCTCGGCTGAGTTCGATGAGTTGAAGACCGATGTTTTTCGATTAAGACTATCAGATCGACTTGCGCCGCACCGAACGCCCGAACACGGTAGGAGTTTAAAATCGCGTTGATGATCGTCAACGACGTGATCCGACTCCACAAGATGAATTCCACAGCGACAGCGGTTACTATGAAGCCCCACGCCACGGTTATGATCGCAGAGACCGCCGTCGACGGGACAATTATGATGCTGGAGGATTCAAGATGAAGATGGATCTGCCATCTTTCAACGGGCAACTTCATATTTAAGAATTTCTTAACTGGATTGCTGAAGTGGAGAGATTTTTCGAGTATATGGAGATCCCAGATGAACGGAAGGTTAAGTTGGTGGCCTACCGACTTAAGGGTGGAGCATCTGCTTGGTGGGAATCAGTATGCATGAATCGATCTCGTCAAGGAAAGCCGAAGGTCGATAGGTGGGAGAAGATAAAAAAGTTATTAAAAACTCGTTTCCTTCCAACCTATTATTATATGTTCAACCAACATCCTAGTTCACACTCCAACCATGGTCATAGAAGGATTAAGCAGCCCCAATTTGACTACGAGAAAGAGCTTAGATTTGTGACGAGCATTGAAGTAGCAACAACGAAAGAAGAACCCACCCTTGCCGAAATTCCCCCTAAGGTGCAAACACTCGTTATGCATGAGATACATGGTGCTGATGATGATATGATAGTGAAGATGGATATTAAGCATGATATTCCCAAAGAGGTTGTGAGTGATATTGCACTTATTGATGTTGTCCCGATGAAGGAGAAGGATAAATTAGCGAGTGAGACAATTGATGATATGTGTGAATTGCTTGGTGGAGGGCTCGAGGCAAAGGAGGTGAAAGAATTGTGTATGGAGTATGAGGGAGAAAATTCTTCTTTGGAAGCAATGACCATCAATAATTTTAACAATAATGAGATGACACCACCGGCACTAGAATATGAGGACCAACACGAAAAATATTTGGAGGAGTTTTTCATGTCAACTACAGAGCCACATATTGCCAGTTACATATACATGCCGCCAAAAAGATTCGTACACAAGTTTAATGCAGAAGAATTCCTAGCCGAGAAGGTAAAAGAACAAATGGAGAAAATCAATGCAGAGTATAAGGCAGATGCTGATCAATACAGGAGAAGAAAAATATTTATCGATGGAGCTACTATTCAAACAAATATGAGCTCGGGGACGAGCTTCTTTCAATAAGGAGAGACTGATGTAGGACGCTTAACGAACAATCTCATGGAGTAGTGGGACAATCACAAGCTAAACGCCGACTTATACATATTATTGGCTTCTATAAAGAAATGATCATATCTTTTGATCCGGAGGTAGATTCGACAAATTATATATGTAAATCGCCTATCTCGACGAGACGGAGCCAACTAGATTGTCAGATTTTTATAATCTTATCAGTAATCCTCAATTTTGGCTGAAATCCGAAAATAATCAGCCTTTAGTTTATTTTTAGTAATAAAGTTAGAGTCAATTTAGATTAGGAAATAAAACCAATTTTGATTTAACTAGGACTGATTTGTTTCCTATATTATAGGAGTCTTTTAGGGTAGGATTTAATACTTTCAATTTCTTTATAATTCTAGTATTAGTAGGAGTCTTATTTGTTATTCCATTTAAGAAGAGGCATGTAACCCTAAGAAATATATCTTTTTATCAATAAAATTTCCTCTTTAATATTTTCTTCGTGGATTCGGAGATCGTTCTTTGTGGATTCAGAGAACAACCATTGATGGATTCCGAGGTTATCACTTCCGCGCTGCGTCAATTGGTATCAGAGCCTTGTTCCTCCAATCCGATGGCAGGTGATGAAGCCCATATTTCTCGAACTGAGTTCGATGAGTTGAAGACCGATGTTTTTCAGATTAAGACTATCAGATCGACTTGCGCCGCACCGAACGCCCGAACACGGTAGGAGTTTAAAATCGCTGATGATCGCCAACGACGTGATCCGACTCCACAAGATGAATTCCACAAATGGCCGGTTACTATGAAGCCCCACGCCACGGTTATGATCGCAGAGACCGCCGACGGACAATTATGATCTTTGGAGGATTCAAGATGAAGATGGATCTGCCATCTTTCAACGGGCAACTTCATATTTAAGAATTTCTTAACTCGATTGCTGAAGTGGAGAGATTTTTCGGTATATGGAGATCCCAGATGAACGGAAGGTTAAGTTGGTGGCCTACCGACTTAAGGGTGGAGCATCTGCTTGGTGGGAATCAGTATGCATGAATCGATCTCGTCAAGGAAAGCCGAAGGTCGATAGGTGGGAGAAGATAAAAAAGTTATTAAAAACTCGTTTCCTTCCAACCTATTATTATATGTTCAACCAACATCCTAGTTCACACTCCAACCATGGTCATAGAAGGATTAAGCAGCCCCAATTTGACTACGAGAAAGAGCTTAGATTTGTGACGAGCATTGAAGTAGCAACAACGAAAGAAGAACCCACCCTTGCCGAAATTCCCCCTAAGGTGCAAACACTCGTTATGCATGAGATACATGGTGCTGATGATGATATGATAGTGAAGATGGATATTAAGCATGATATTCCCAAAGAGGTTGTGAGTGATATTGCACTTATTGATGTTGTCCCGATGAAGGAGAAGGATAAATTAGCGAGTGAGACAATTGATGATATGTGTGAATTGCTTGGTGGAGGGCTCGAGGCAAAGGAGGTGAAAGAATTGTGTATGGAGTATGAGGGAGAAAATTCTTCTTTGGAAGCAATGACCATCAATAATTTTAACAATAATGAGATGACACCACCGGCACTAGAATATGAGGACCAACACGAAAAATATTTGGAGGAGTTTTTCATGTCAACTACAGAGCCACATATTGCCAGTTACATATACATGCCGCCAAAAAGATTCGTACACAAGTTTAATGCAGAAGAATTCCTAGCCGAGAAGGTAAAAGAACAAATGGAGAAAATCAATGCAGAGTATAAGGCAGATGCTGATCAATACAGGAGAAGAAAAATATTTATCGATGGAGCTACTATTCAAACAAATATGAGCTCGGGGACGAGCTTCTTTCAATAAGGAGAGACTGATGTAGGACGCTTAACGAACAATCTCATGGAGTAGTGGGACAATCACAAACTAAACGCCGACTTATACATATTATTGGCTTCTATAAAGAAATGATCATATCTTTTGATCCGGAAGGCGGATTCTGATAAATTATGTATATAAATCGCCTATCTCGACGAGACGGAGCTAACCAGATTATCAGATTTTTACAATCTTATCAGTAATCCTCAGTTTTGACTGAAATCTGAAAATAATCAGTCTTTAATTTATTTTTAGTAATAAAGTTAGAATCAATTTAGATTAGGAAATAAAATTAATTTTGATTTAATTAGGACCGATTTGTTTCCTATATTATAGGGAGTCTTTTTAGGGTAGGATTTAATACTTTTAATTTCTTTGTAATTCTAGTCTTAGTAGGAGTCTTATTTGTTATTCTATTTAAGAAGAGGCATGTAACCCTAAGAAATATATCTTTTTATCAATAAAATTTTCTCTTTAATATTTTCTTCATGGATTTGAAGTTCTTCGTGGATTCGGAGATCGTTCTTTGTGGATTCAGAGAATAACCCTTGGTGGATTCCGAGGTTATCACTTCCGCGCTGCGTCACTCATATATATGTGTGTGTGTGTGTGTGTGGGTGGGGGGGGGCAAACAGCTTTTTTTGTCATATAAGCCCAAAAAATATAAGTTAGGGTAACCCATGTTATTTTTTGGTGGCTTATAAGTCACTTAGTTTGACCAAGCACAAGAACATTATACCCCTTAACATTTAAGAAAATACAAAAGCTCTCTATTATCTATCTCCAACTCTTTTTTGGTTATTTTGACAATAAGGATGGATTATAAGCTACTCACTTGCCAAACGTTCTACTGTTGGAAACAGAATATAATCCATTAAGGGCTTGTTTGGTTCCTTTCCTCCATTTTCCCCCAAAATCGGGGTTTTTAGTCCGGAAAATTTTCCGAAAAAAAAACTGTTGATGTATATAATCACAGTCACTAACCTCGGATGAGTTTAGTTTTAAAGAGAGCAGAGTCCGCTTTCTCCTAAAGCCAAATGACGACTCCACCAAAGGGTTCGCCACAACAACAAGAAGGACTGCGGAAGAGGCGGAGTTGGGATCTCCTGGTTCCTCCGACGGTCAAGTTAGTAATGTGTGATAACTGTGGAGCGGAATTCACTTGGAGAAGATTGCTTACCTTGTTAGTCGCTCACGCTTTATAGGTAGGGTTAAGGGGTATTTCCGCCCTATCACTAGTTTGGGAACCACCGTGAGTCACCCTCCACGCAGCGCCGAGGATTGGTGAACATCCCTCCACTGCTAGAGTGGCCGGTCTTACAGTGTCAAATTGGGCGACCGAGGGCCGGTGTGGTCTATTCGCCATTAATGGGATGGGATTGGCGGCGCTGTAGCCGCATGGGTCCGAGGTGTCTTAAATACCGTGGAGAGATGGGGAATTAAGGGCCGCTGCATTTAATGTGATGTCGATGGGCTCGAAATCTTGTGTGGCCGTCGTTTGAGTGGGGAATCACACAGGTGAGAGAAGGGGAGGTGTGGCCGGATGGCCGACTCATGCGGCTCTTTAGGGCGCCCCTGATGATTTGCCGAGGACGACGATTGGGAGTTCCTCATGCGTCGCTCTAGAGGACGAAAGTGGCCGAGAAGGGTAGGCCCGGGTTCGCTTCCACATTGTTTGGAGGGTCGGCAACTCGTAGGAAGGGATTGCAACGGGCGGTCTGGAGGGACGACCGCCACGCCTCCGCGCCGCCTCGAGAGAGAATCGCCGATGGGTCGACTCGCACCGCCTTCAGCGTCGGTCATGGCGATAGTCGCCGATGGGCCGGACTGGCCTGGTGACATGTGCCTACGGCGGCCGAAAAGGAGGTCCTTGTCGGCCCTCATTGGTAAGCAAGCTTTCGTCCGGATCGGTGTTGGCTTTTCTCTTTAATCACCGATTAGTGGTTATGACCATAATAGCTGGCCCCTTTCGCTGGAGTCGGTTGGAAACGAGTCCAAGTGAAATGAGTAGGCCGCCTCGCCCGAGGGGTTCGGAGGGTTGAATTATCACATCGATGGGGCGTGGTGGCGTCGTGGCGATTTCTTGGCCATTGGCGCCGCCTTCGGTAGAGGTGGGAGCCCTCTGGGGCTGCTTTTAGCCTCGGCGGTGCCTCGGGAGTGGGGTTTTAATCCTCCCCGCTGATCGCGAAGGGAGCGCCGCTGGGTCCCACCAGATAAATAGAGAGAGGTGACCGGGAAGGCATTCGCCTTCCTCGCTTCACGATTCAGCGATCTTCCGGCGGGTGGTAAAGATCCGGCATGGATTCCGACCGTCATAAGCAACTCGATGAGTTCCGCTCGAAGGTTACCCAGACGCAAATGAGGTCTTTGCGTTCGGATTTTGACATACCGGAGGCGTACAAGTTGGAGGCTCCGGCGAAGTCATCTCCGGTATATAGCCACGGCGAGCGGAGGGCTCCTCAGATCTCAAACATTTGGAATGCGGCCTCCGGTTGCCATCGCACCCTTTTCTTGAAAAGTGTTGATGAGTTAGGTGTCTCCCCGATGCAAATGACGCCAAACTCGATAGCCATATTGGTTGGCTTCACCGTCATCTGCCGTTGGCTCTCGATTCGGCCGTCGATGAGCGTGCTGAGCCACTTGGTCGGGCCACACCCGTAAGACGCCACTATTACCTCCGGATGTCGGGAGAATTCAAGGTTATCCTTGATCCGCCCAAGTCGATCAAAGGGTGGAAAGACAGTTCGCTCGGGTCACCGGGGACGCACTCAACTTAGGGTGTGCGTCTGGCGAGATTAGGAGAGAAACCCTAGAGCCTATATCCTTGCTCCACCGAGCACCATACAGCCGGGAGATCGCAATTACACGGGTCACAGACGATGGACGCTTTGCTCGGCAGTCGGTCTTGCGGCTTCATGGGATTTTGTCCACTCCTCCTCGCCCTTCTGATGAGGCGAGGGCTCATGACTTGACTTTCGGGGGGACGGTCGGGAGAGTACGGAGGGCTGGACCCACTCCGGATGAGGAGCTCCTGGAGGAACCCGAGAGGGTTGGCTCGGCCATCCAAACGGCCGAGGAGCCAGTCGCCTTGAGGGAAATCGCCCATTTAAGGAGGTGAGAGGGCCGACGGGGACGATCAGAAGGGAAGCGGTCGTGACACTGTAAAATGTCAGCCTGGGTGGCGGGTTCGGTTTCTGAGGACCCGCAAAAGAAAACTAGCCATGGTCCCCGAGGTGCTAGACGGGCAGAGAGAGTATGGAGCATCCGATAGGAGAGGAGTTGCTAGAGTCGAAGAGTGGGAGGACGACCACCATCGACCGAGGAAGAGGGGAGGTCGGCCCCAAGGTACCGGGTGCGGCTTCAATCTATGCCGGGAGGCTCCCATGGGGGCGGTATTCCATGTGGGATCGACGAGAGCCGGGCCGCTGGGTCGATCATCGGGATAGCTCATCACCGGCAGGGAAAAGAACCACCGTGGTCGTGGAGCGGTTTTGCTCAGGCGGGTGGCCCTCCCCTATCGCGATTGAGGGTGAGGATTGGAACAAAGCGCAGTAGGCCGATGATGGGGCTCTCTCTCCCTCGGCGTTATGATGGGGAGCCGGATGCGAGCATCGGCATAGGCCGGCATGGTACTCGGATGCTCGCCGCCGGTGTTAAGGTCGAAGCTATGTACAAGGAAAGGCGCAGAAAGCTCACGGTTCACGGATCGAGATTTTGACGGCGATCCTCGACGCCGCCCACATCATCCCGCGGAGTTATTTGACCAGGGATGTTTGGTGGAGGGCGAAGCCGCTCACGACCGCCAGGCCATCAAGCCTATGAAAGGCTTCGAGAAGCATCTGCTACGAGGCCTTAACGAGGACCTAGACCGAGCTATTAAGGAGCTTTCAATTGCTGTGCCGAGCTTGATGATTGGCGGCGTGAGATGGAGGTTAAGGATCAAGTCATCGTGGATCTCAAAGCGCCCGTGGAGAGAATGTTGGTCGATATAGCAGATTCGACGACGCTTCAGACGGGCGGGACGCACCGGGTCGTCCGACGCTTATAGAGAGCTGACCTGACTTCCAAGCAGTCGCTACTGAGAGGCAGGTCGCCTAAAGACGCCAAGGCTCGGTTGGCGGAGGAGTCGGTCGCCCGTGAGCAACCGACAAGGGAGTGTGCGCGACTTAAGGAATCCTAAAGCGTGGCGGAGGAAAGGGCTAAACATCTAGAGTCGCTCGATCATCGCCATCCCCGAGAACGAACCGACCGCCATTATCGAAGAATACCGACAAAGCACGATGGGGAAGGTCGAGGTTGCTCGCCTGTATGGGGTTGTGACTTCATAGTTAAACAACTACCGTCCGAGTATCGGGGTCCTGTGCCGCTTCGATATCCTCCGGTATAGCCTACGCATGCATCTCCTCTCGAGATTTGAGGCGGCGGCGCAGATACCACTCCAGGCGACAACGACGCCGAGGAGGGAGAGGAGGACGGATCATCAAGCGGCTCTTCGGTGATGCCGACCGGGTCCGTAGTTTAGGATTTAAGCACTCGCTTGTAATGTAATCGGTGGTGTATTTAGTACTTGTCAAATGAATGAATGCAATAAGAGTGTTTTCAGAAGTTGTGTTTTGCGCCGCTTTTATTGCCGAGGTTATTTGGTGAACTGACTGGCTGGGATGGTCTTCCATTGGGCGGCCGCCCCAGGATGGCCTCTCGCTAGTTGAGTCGGCCTTTGGGGTCACTTGTTCTTGTTGTTGGTTCATTGGGCGGTAGGAGAGTCGGTCCGCCCTGCATAAAAGACGGCTTAGTTTTTGGGCGCAATGTGGGCCATCAGGTGATAAGCCTTGACGCCGCCGTACTTTAGCCGCCGGGCGCTCAATTTCGAAGAGACGGGCCATAAAGGCGGCTTTTCGCTTTTCAAGTGGCGGTTCGCTTGAGCATCAATCTCGACCGTTGTCGCCGCCAGAACCGACACGGGTAATCCGGGTGTCTATATGTACCCTTGCTCCATTTGGGGATTTCTTTTGCACTTTCTAAAGACCTATCCTCTTCTTCTTTCTCAAAAGCAAATTTTCGCCATGGTCGCTTCTACTCCCGCCTCGTTGATGTGATCGCCAAGCTCAAATCTTGGCAATCGGCGCAGAGAAGAGGACTCGAGGGGATCCACGAACCGCACGATCTTCCCTGGTTCACGCTTCTTCCAGAGAAAGACAGCCATTGTCGATCATGGCGGATAAACTACCACCAGATATGGCGACTTGGACAATGGGTTGCGCCTCCCCTGCCGGCGTTAAGTGAAGAGGCTATGCGAACGCTCGGGTGTCTCCGATGCGCTTTGCCCCTAACGCCATCGCCACGATAATGGCGTTTGGTGATTTGTCACCGCTGAAGGTGGTGCCGACTCTTCAACTTTTCTAAGAACTCGCCACGGTGAGGCGACAAAGAAGGACGCATTTCTTCTTCTGCATGTGGGTGGTCGGTTCGTCGACATTCCGCATCAATAAGGACCGGAAGAACAAATTGCCTGGTTTTGGCCGACGCCAATTGGCTTGCCGCTCATGGCCGAGATTAACAAAGGCGGCTGAAGAATCTTCCTCTCTCGTGGATCAGAGGCGACCGACAAGTTCCGCCATTATTCGTGGTCGCGAAGGGCTATAATTTGTTTGATAACGCCACTGAGGGTAGCGGGCTATCCTTCGCTCGACCGACCGGGTCGACGAGGACAGGGAGAAGGAGCCGCCGAGGCGCTTCACAACAAGCCGAGGATCCCAAGAGTGGGGGCTCTAGCCCCACTGTGGCCGCTGAATCGCGACTCGTAAGAAAGTCGTGAGGGTTGCTTCACGCGAGGCTAAAGCAGTGGAGGAGAAGTTTGAAGAAATGGCGCTAGGCTGCAGGTGAAGAGGCCTCTTCCTCCATCCGGGCAACCCGACCAAGAAGAAGAAGAAGAAGAAGACGACGGCGAGTTGGTGGGGCCGACCTTGGGGAGGCGGCCGAGAGGGTGGTCTCCGAAGGTGCCGAGGACGCCATCGGGAATTCCCGACCGCTGGGGAGAGTCGCCCCTGCAAGTCCTCCCTCGCCTCGCCCGGGCGAGGTTGTGTCGGAGGGTCCCATCCCCGTGCCTGGGCAGGCTCCTAGTCGGGCTGGCTGTCAGCTGCAAGCGACCGAGGGGCTCCACACTGGGAATGATGGAGACGCCTCGAGGAGCCTACTCGAGGTCGTGGAAGGAGGCACTGCTTAAGAATCGGCCCGAGTCGGACCTCGCGAGCCCGCCAAGGACTTGGGCATAGAGCTTCCTTCCGCCATCGATTGCCGAGGTGGGTCGCTGAGGTGGAGAGAGCTGCGATCCCAGCCTCATTGGCAACCTGTGGGAGGGGTACTGCAAGGGGAGCCTTCCCAGCGCATGATTCATCCCCAGCATTCCCTCCTTAGAGAGGGCACGGTGCTTCTCTGTGGTGGGGACAGCCGTCAGCCTCAGAGCAATTCACTCTCCCCACGACAAGGATCTCTGGAGGAGGCGCCCTCGGCCGGCCTCCGGCAAGCCCTCTTGAGTTACCACACTCGAGGGCCTTGGTAGGGGAGGAGCTTTACGGCCGGCTATCTTGCCATGAAGGCCGTGGAACCACTGGCTGAGAGGTTGGTCATGAAAAGAGGAGCCGGAGGAGGCGAGAAGAGGGCGACCCCTTGAGGCTGAGAAGTCGGGAGTCGGGCCAAATGGCTGCTGAGTTGGAGGCCAAGCACCCACGATCGCCGATCTTCAAACTCGCCATTCAGAAAGCAAAGGTCGCTGTTGATAAGTCAAGGGGAGGTCGCCTGCTGAGGAGGACGGCTGAAGGCTCCGAGAGGGAGATCGAGGAGGAAGGCACAGATTGAGAGGCCGGAGGGCTTAGCCGGGGCCGAGAGTTGAGAGCCGGACTTATGGTCGCCTCGATGAGTCGGGCGCCCATCGATTCGCCGTGGACGACGCCAAATTGATCGAGGCTCGGCTCAAGTCCGCAACGCCGGAGGAGGGCAAGAAGGAGGTCATTGAAGAGTACAGTGCAGGACCTATGGGGAAAGTGGAGCCGCCCCTAGCTATCAAGGCGGGCTATGATTATTTGAAAGCCCAACTTCCTTCTGAGGTTCTCTCGACGCTGAGGCTCACGATCCCCCGTGAGTGGAGGGTTCTCTCGCTGCTCTCCAAGGCCTAGAAGCCGTGGGAGCAGGAGTACGCCTTAGCCGAGGACTCCACCCCGAGGAGGATGAGGACGACGAGGAGGACGAGGATGACGATGGAGAGGAGGGAGACGGCTACGGGGAGGGGATTAGGTCGCCTCGGCACTTTGTTCATTTCTTGCTTTGTTGTTAGTTGGAAAGTCTTGTATTTGTATGCATATTTTACCGTGAATGAAAATTTGGTTTGCATCTCTCTCGCACAACTCTTTCTTTTGTGATGCCCTTCC
The DNA here is from genome assembly GCA_012295165.1 of Asparagus setaceus. Taxonomy (NCBI): domain Eukaryota; kingdom Viridiplantae; phylum Streptophyta; class Magnoliopsida; order Asparagales; family Asparagaceae; genus Asparagus; species Asparagus setaceus. Next base: position 45,954,640 of record CM022703.1, on the reverse strand, counting down.
TCAAGCCGTGATTATAGCGACTTTGGCCTGATCGCCGCCATCCATGTTTCGCACGACATGGCAAATGGGTCGAGACCGCTGGTCGCCGCCGTCACCACTCAGCACTTCGCTCGATTCGTGGTCGGCCGTGAATGAGTCGGGTCGGCCACCGGGTGCTAGGGTCGTTGTCGGCCGTGGAGGGGGCTTAATTATTCGCTCGATTTGAGCATAGGTGTTGTCGATGGGCGTCAATTGGTCGTGACTCTTTGGCTTCCGGATGGGCGGTTGGTTTCATTTAAGACAGCGCTTCTGTTTTTCGAGATGACGATTCAGTTTCGGGGTGACTCCTCGAAGTTCCACACTCTTTAATTTCTTCCGCTGATCGCGAGGGGCTTAGCATTTATGGGCTCTATTATAAATAGGGAGGAGGCCATCTCTTATCGTGCTCTCGTTAGGTGGTGGCCACTTGTCCTTACTCATCTCTAAGGTTTCAGATTGGGGAGCCGGTGAGTTTTGCCGAGATGGTTGGGGCGTGGGAGTGGATTCTCTCCCGAGTCCACCATTTTCGGGTTTTCCCACGAGAGCCGGGCGTAGTTCCGGCCATCTCATGAAGGAAGGGGAAACCCCTCGCTCAGATCCAAAGAATTGGGGCACGGTTCGTGATCGCTGTCGTGATCTATTTCAAGAAGAGATGGGTGTGTCAAGTGTATCTCCAAAGAAAGGCATTTTGTTTACATCCATGGATTCGATTTATTGTCTTGATATGGAGCCATGGGGTCCGCACCCAAAATCCTTTGGTAGTACTTCACTCGCTTAGACGCCGAGGTGAGCAGAGGACGCCGATGAAAGGCTAAGACACCGGAGGCGACAAATGACTATTAGGATGTATATCTAGGCTTGTAGTTTTAATTTTTCTTTTATTTTGGTATTTCTGACGCAGCTTTATTGTAAAGCTTTGCTTGGAATATTAATGAAAGGTCGTGATTCCATGGATGGTTGTTTATTCGATTCATTTATGTCTCTTTATTTTTTTTTTTTTTTTGCCGAAGCTTGTCACTGCGGAGGCTCATAATAAACATGGTAAGTGGATCGAAAATAAGTCGGCCCCTCGGGGCTTACAATGAACATAAGTAGACCGAACGGTCGGCCCCGTGGGGCTTACAATGAACATAAGTAGACCGAACGGTCGGCCCCGTGGGGCTTACTATGAACATAAGTAGACCGAACGGTCGGCCCCGTGGGGCTTACTATGAACATAAGTAGACCGAACGGTCGGCCCCGTGGGGCTTACTTCAATTGGCCCATCGCTGCGGTGGTCGCCGGGCCCGGCCGACGCAAAATTTGGCGCATGCGACGGGTCGCTTTCATCCGCTGCCTTTGTCAAGGTTAATCCTCGGTGCGGAGCCAACCGGGTCGGCCCTTGTTTTGAGGCAAAGAGCAAGCCCGAGCCGGCCACGGGAGCCGGCGACCAGAGGACGCATCACAGAGGTCGGGCCTAGGACTTCACGTGGCGCCCTAGGTCTTAATGTTCTACAGAGCCGACTCGCTTTGAGGCAAAGAGCAAGCCCGAGCCGCTCACGGGGAGCCGGCGACTCAGAGAGGACGCATCACAGAGGTCGGGCCTAGGACTTCACGTGGCGCCCTAGGTCTTAATGTTGGCGAGCCGATCATTTTGAGGCAAAGAGCAAGCCCGAGCCGCTCACGGGGAGCCGGCGACCAGAGGACGCATCACAGAGGTCGGGCCTAGGACTTACGCGGGCGCCTAGGTCTTAATGTTGGCGAGCCGATCATTTTGAGGCAAAGAGCAAGCCCGAGCCGCTCACGGGGAGCCGGCGACCAGAGGACGATCACAGAGGTCGGGCCTAGGACTTACGCGCTTCAGGTCTTAATGTCCGGATCACATGGGCCACGACTTGGCAGCGGTATGCTCCTTGACTCGACTTGACGGGTTGGGCAACCCGCTTTGACTTGGCGAGTAGAGGCGTGGTTACTTAATTGAGCGAGTGGGAATCACCGTCGCGACTCAGGTGAGGGGTTCCTTGACTCGCCCTAACCGAGAGGGAAAGCCTCAACTCGACTTAGTGGGAGTGGTAGGTTCGCTTGACTAGGTAAGTTGGGTTGCTGTCTCAACTAGGTGAGAAGGGTTCCTTGACTCGGCGTGGCGAGAAGGGTTCCTTGACTCGACCCACAGAAGGGTCACCAACTACACCCAAGAAGGAAGTTACCTTGCCTCAAGCTAAGAGAGTGGGATGTTCCTACCGTGTTAGGAGAGTAGGACGACCTTGACTCACCCTAGTGGGAAGGGTCCCTAAGCTTCGGCTCCAACAAAGCAGCCCATCCCGACTTGACAGATGAAATTGGACTTTCATGATCCATTTTCTACGAGAAGGCCGGTTTGATCTCATGACGAGCCGATTATTTAAGACGCCGCTTGTACCATTTAAGACAAGGATAATTGTCGTGAAAATTCTATTTATATTGATGGCTTTTGAGCGAGATTTACAATGCTAGTTTATTGAAAAACTTCCCGAGGTGTTCTATGTTCCGTGGATGGGGTAGGACTCTCCCATCGGGACTTCGAGGCGATATGTTCCGGACGGTTCTTCGAGGACGGTGTAGGGTCCTTCCCAATTAAGCCAACTTGCGCGTCGGTGTCCTTGTCGAGCCGCCTTCCTCGGCACTAGGTAAGCCCACTTGGAATCTCCTCGGCGGACTTTCTTTGTTGTAATGTCGGGCGATCCGCTGTTGATTGACGACTTGTCTGTAGAGCGTTGTCCGGATCTCCTCCATCAAGTCCAAATTGCCCTCGACGCCCCTCGAGTTTGTTTCTTCATCAAAGTGTTGGAGCCGGATGGTGGCATGCCGACTTCAACCGATCACCGCCGCCTCCATAAGTCGCGATGAATGGGGTTTCCCGGTTGAATTCTTGTGGGTCGCCCCAGCATTTACCATAAGATGCTCGGCAGCTTCTTCAACCCAATTGCCGAAAGCTTGGTCGACCTTCTTCCTCAAAGCTTGGAGGATGCATTTATTGGCGGCTTACGCGTTACACTTGGGGTGGGCTACCGGCTTAACTTGAGCTTGATCTTCCATTCTTCACAAAAATCTTGGAATCCTCCGCCGAACCGGGTGCCGCTTGTCGGTGATGAATGAGCGGGGACGCCAAAACGACATACGATCGACTTCCGCCGGCCGGTGATGTTGGTCTCCCCAATCTTCGCCAAAGGCTCGGCCTCGATCCATTTGGTGAAGTAGTCGATGGCTTACTATCAAGAATTTACGCTTTGAGGCAATGGGAAGCTGCCCCAAGATATCCAAATTCCCATTGGGCTTAAAGGGAGTGGGTCAAGATAGAAGTGAGTTCTCGGGCGGCGCTCTAGGAATCTCTCAAGAATTGACATTTTTGCATTTGGAGACGAGCCGAGCTCCGCCACATGGTCGGCCAAGAATATCCTTGGCGATAATCTTCGGGCAAGAGTTCTTGCCCCCGGTGGTTTCCGCAGTGCCCTCGTGGATTTCCTTAGAACATAATCGCTTCGGCAGTGCCTGAGGCACCGGAGATAGGGCCCCACCCCGCCGCTTGTAGGACGACCGATAGAGCTTGCCGCCGATCATGAGGTAGCGGTGACCCTCTGCAAACTCTTAGCCTCTGCTTAGGGTCGGTGGGTAAGGAGCCGGCCGCCAAGAATTGATGAAAGGGTCCGCCAACAGATTCCCGGCTGGTCGGCCTCGCATGATATTCGAAGGGACTTCGCGATGCCGAATGGGGAAGTGTGTCGGCGAAGATGGGTCCGAGCTACTCAAGGAACCGGTCGATGCTAGCTTTGACAAGGCATCCGCCGAAGCGCTAAGCGCGAGGGACTTGGATGATCTTGAAGTTGGCGGCGGGGAGCAGTCCTGACAATCTTCGTGTATTGAGCCATCCTTTATCTTTTGCACAGACTTGCCGCTAACTCGATGAACGCACTAACCGAGAGTCGCCAGCAATTAGACTCTCTTTGGTCGCTAGGGCGCCCGCAGCCGCCTATGAGGGCTTTCAGATTCGCCTCATTGTTCGAGGCGGGAACTTGAAGGCGATGGATCGCCCGCGGATCGCCTCTGGCCGCTGGGCAGACGACGCCGCCTCGGCCTCCGCCACTTGAGGATCCGCCCACCTTCAACTCCCACCAAGAAGCTTAATTTCGGGAGTCGGCTCCGTGTTCGGACACGGGAAGGCCATGCGCCCGCCAGCTTGGGGGTATGGGTTGAGCAGAGTAGCTAGGTCATCTGCCGCCATCTGGCGAGGTGGACTCTATGAGGAAGTCGGCCAACGCTATGCTTTTATGGTGGTCCTGGCTCGAATCAACATCATATTCGGGCTGAAGTTCGACGACCATGCCACCATCCTTCCCGATGTGGTGGGACTTCCTGTGATTTCTTCATCGGAAGGCTTGTCCGCACGATAATAGGGTGCGCTTGGAAGTACGGACGAATCGGCGAGCCGTAGTGATGAGTGCGGCCTTTTCGATTAAGGGGTAGTTCAACTCCCACGCTCTCAAGATCGGCCCGACATAGTAGACCGCTTCCGGATGTGGTCTTCTTCTCTAACTAACGCCGAAGCTCACCGCCGCAGACTCCGGGCCAGATAGTATAGGGTCTCCCCTTCTACCGTTGGCTCAGAGTGGTTTGGTGCTCAAATATGCTTTGAGTTCTCTGGCGCAAAGATTCTTCGGTCCATTCCAACTTCTTCTTGGGATCTTTGGCCCCTCCGAGAACTTTGAAGAAAGGGAGGCTTCTCTCGCCGACTTGGATGTGAAGCTCTGCCGCTATCTTCCCATTGAGCTTCAATGTCCTTCATGGTGCGCTGCTCGAAGTCGCCGATGGCTTCTATCTTCTCCTGTTGATCTCAATCCTCTCTCGGGTGATCATAAATCCCAGAATTTTCCCGACCGCACTCCAAAAGCACATTTGGTCGGGTTGAGCTTCATGCGTAGCCGAGGGTGGTGAAGGTCTCCTTCGTGTCGGTGATATGGGCGGCCGCCAATCTCGACTTCACCAAGATGTCGCCCACATAGGTTTCCACATTGCGCCGAGCTGGCCTTGAAGATCTTGTTGACCAGCCTCCGTAGGTCGCGCCGCATTCTTGAGACCAAAGGGCATCATTTTGTAGCAAAAGGTGCCTCGATTGGTGATGAAGGGCGTCTTCTCGATCATGCCTCGCCATGCGGATCTGGTTGTAACTCAAAAGCATCCAAGAAACTTAGCAACTGATGTCCCGCGACTTTCGCCCACCAACCGATCACGCGGGAGGGGGTAGCCGCCCTGGGGCATGCTTTGTTGAGGTCGGTGAAGTCGACGCGACGCCCTCCATTTGCCGCTAGACTTCTTCACTAGGGCGGCGTTGGACAACCACTCGGGGTATTGGACCTCGAATGAAGTCCGCCTCGAGCCGCCGACTTCCTCTCGCTGCCGCTTTTGCCGCCGCCCTGTGTGTTTCTTCGCCGAACCGCTTGACGCGGTTTCCCGACAGAGAGCTCATGGCAAATGACGCCAGCGAAATACCCGCATGTCTTCCGACTCCAAGCAAACACATCGAGATTAGATAAAGAAAAGTAGTTATCGCGACTCTTAATGGCTCAGGAGGTGGATCCGATCTGAGTGTCCTCTGCGCCCTGGTGGTCGATGGGAATCTCATGGAGGTCCTCAATCGAGTCGCCCTTCAAGGCCTCTCCGAAATGGCGAACCGCCTTCTCGATGGGCATGGCGGTCGCGACTCCTTTTCCCTTGGTGGAGAGGGCGAGCAAGCTCGCTTCTTCTCGTCGCCCGACTACCTCACCCCCGGCGCCGAATTTGATCATTTGATGATAGGTGGACGGATGGCCCAAGCAGCCGTGGAGGGACGCTCGCCCAAGATGACATTATGTGCCGACTTGATGTCCATTACTACAACCGGACGCCCACGGCCGACAGCACCTGAGGCGCCCAACGCCGGAAGGGTGATTTGCCCTCCTCGAAGCCGAATGCCCCGTGAAACCAATCAGTGACCTAAAGACGGCCGGAGCTTGACTTATCAATACCCATACGGTTGAACGCCCAAAACAATATGTCGACAGAGCTCCCGTGTCGATCATGATCCTCTTCACTTTAAAGCCGTAGATATCGGGCCGATATGACGATGGGGTCGCCATGAGGCGCCTCAACGCCATCCAAGTCGGCCTCACTGAAAGAGATGGATACATCGGCCTTCCGCTTCTTGTCACAAATGCTCACCCGTAGGGCATGCTTGGCATACCTCTTCGGCGTTGTTGGACTCCTCCTAAGGTCGGACCCCGCCGATGGTGTTGATGACTCCCGACTCCTTGGCCGGCTTCCTCAAGGCCCTGCCTGGGCGAGGTCTGGGGACCGAGAGCGCAGGCCTGGTCGCCTCTTTGGCTTGTTGCTCTGAGATCAAATTCTTCAAGAAGCCTCTTTGGATGAGGTCTTCAATGTCCTTCGAGAACACGGCACTCTTCGTGTCGCGGGCTGGTCCCGTGGTATCGGCAGAATCGCCGAAGTCTCTTGCTCTGGCCCCGCTCTCATCGGCGGGCTGGGGCTTGTGGAGGAGCTCTTCTCCGGCCTTGTCCAGGCCCTGCAAAGGGAGGTGTTGAGGATCTGGAACACCGGGGAGATTCGCTTCTTTCTATCCTCCCTCTGTCGAACCGACCCACTGCGGTTGTTCTTGGGAGGAGGATTCCTTGGGATGTGCCTCGGCTCTTCCCTCCGAGTCTGGAACCGACCTAGCGGGATGGGTTGTTGGAGGCGGCATAGGTGGTGGTGAGGAGGATGAGAATCTTGGCGTTGTTGGTGGGGGCGTCTTGGGGTAGTCGTGGGCCGCCCCGGCTGACTCGGCCGCTGTGGCAATCTTGTAAGCTTCCGCTTCTTCCATGTTCATGTAAGCATGGGCTTTGGACATCAAGTGCTCGTAGCTCTGATGGGCTTCTTGTTGAGGGCTTTGACAAGTCGCCGTCGCACTCGCTACTGTGGTCGCCATAGCTACTTTGCTCCTTGGTCTTGACTTCTAGCCTCTTCACCAAACCTCTTGATGTAGGCTCGAGGCTCTCACGGGCCCCGCTTGGTTTGAATGAGCACACCGAGGGCAATTTAGGCTTGGCGCTGCCAAGAAGTGGTGGATGAACCGCCGCTTAGCTCTTCGAAGCTACCAATGGACCTCTTTCTCCAATGAGTTCCACCAAAGCTTACGCCTCGCTTGCAGTAACCGAAGTACGACAAATAGTCGCCACCGCCAGATCATGATCATGGTGTTGTGGTAGTCTTGCACGGTTCTTTGGTCTCTATCACCCGTACTTGTCCATTGTCGGCATCTTGAATTTCGGCGGTGCTTTCATGATGGAGTCGGTGAAGGGGTGTTCCTCCGGCGGCGCTACACCGGCCGGTACACTTGATTGTAGTCGCCCGGCGCCTGGTGGGCGGCCCGAATGGTGCTAAGGGCGCCAAGCAGGTCTGGAGGTGCGGCTTGGGCTGGGCCCACGCCTTGGCCGGGAGAAGGGCTTTCATCGGTGAGGTCGAATGCGGGAGGCGGCGCCAGAGCCGGGCGCCATGAGTCGGCCGGGCGCCAGAGGTGAGGTGGCACGCCCCGGTGATTCCTCCGTGACTTGTCAAGGTGGGGAGCTCCCGAGCGGACTGCCTCGGGCGCAATGGCGGGTTGCCCCGGAAGCTGGAGTGGCGCCGGCGGAAGGTCTGGCCCGGCCACGTTGCCGACGGCGCTTTGCCGCTACTGGCTGGGAGGCGAAAGTGAAGAGGTCAGTTGCAAAAGCTTGGAACCGGCATGTACGGTGGCTTGCATGGCTAGGTGATCTTCTGCGGATTCCTCGAGTTGGGCCCGGGTGACATAGCCCGCATGTAGGTCCTCCCGACCGAAAGATCATCGCCGGACATAGCCGCAAGAAGAAGAAAGGAGGCCCCACGGTGGGCCAAACCGTTGATGTATATAATCACGCTACTAACCCTGATGAGTTTAGTTTTAAAGAGAGCAGAGTCCGCTTCTCCTAAAGCCTCACCGACACCTACCAAAGGGTTCGCCACAACAACAAGAAGGACCCGCTAAGAGGCGGAGTTGGGATCTCCGTGGTTCCTCCGACGGTCAAGTTAGTAATGTGTGATAACTGTGGAGCGGGAATTCACTTGGAGAAGATTGCTACCTTGTTAGTCGCTCACGCTTTTATGTAGGGTTAAGGGGTATTTCCGCCCTATCACTAGTTTGGGAACCACCGTGAGTCAGCCTCCACGGTGCCGAGGATTGGTCAACATCCCTCCACTGCTAGAGTGGCCGGTCTTTACAGTGTCAAATTGGGCGAACCGAGGGCTGGTGTGGTCTATTCGCCATTAATGGGATGGGATTACAGCATCGCATGGGTCCGAGGTGTCTTAACACCGTGGAGAGATGGGGAATTAAGGGCCGCTGCTGCATTTAATGTGATGTCGATGGGCTCGAAAATCGCGGTGGCCGCTGCTTGAGTGGGGAATCACATGTGGTGAGAGAAGGGGAGGTGTGGTCGATGGCCGACTCATGCGGCTCTTTAGGGCGCCCTCGATGATTTGGCCGAGGACGACGATTGGGAGTTCCTCATGCGCCGCCTAGAGGACGAAAGGGCCGGTGAAGGTAGGCCCGGGTTCGCCCACATTGTTTGGAGGGCCTGAATCCGAGGGAAGGATGGGTGAACCAGCGGGCGGGTCGGAGGGACGACCGCTGATCGCCTGCCGCCCCGAGAGAATCGCCGATGGGCCGACTCGCACCGCTATTTGGCCATGGCGATAGTCGCCGATGGGTCTGACTGGCCTCAGACATGCAGCCACGGGCTGGTTGCGCGAGGTCCTTGTCGGTCCTCATTGTAAGCAAGCTGCCCGATCAGTTGTAAGGCGAAAATTGCTTATCGATGCGAACAAGACTTCGTAAGCGGTGGATTGACAACCGACGATTCATCCGACTCACCTTAACGCCACGACGGATTACGCCGCAAAACGATAAAGCGAAGTCGACGAACCCATGAAGTGAGTCACAGACGCATGAGCTACCGAAACGACACGCCGGAGAAACCCGGTTTAATGGCTCAACGAGGCGAAGTTGGCTAAACTCAAACGTCGAGACGAATCAACCGCACTTAGTCCGCCGATAAACGCAGCCGCTTGAGCTCGAAAGTGGATTGACACGACTCAAACCTAACGCCGACATCACCGAGCAAAACTAAGCCCGAAGACCGAAGAGTCGACGGAAATCAACGAAGAGTCGACGGAAATCGACGTAAGAATCGCTTCCGAGAAACGGCAAAACGACGGAAAAGCACGCCAGGCGACACCTCTACCAAATGGCCATGGCTGCCACTTTGGCCGAGCCACTCTCGCCAATTTCAATGCAGGTGCTCACCACGTCGAGGAGCCGGCCAATTCTACCAAGTGTCGAGAGGCTCTACCAACTTGGTCGGAGGTACCCCTGCCAAGTGGTTTACCATTTGGTCGAGCCACCGCCATGGTCGAGGTGCTCGCCAACCCGGGTCGGTTTCACCGCTGCCGAGCCACTGGTCGCTACAAGACACCCCCTTGTATAAATGGGGTCTTGGAGGAGACGGGGAGCTTGGACTTCGACTTTTGAGGATTTGGCTTTGGCTTTGAGGCTGGTTTTCGAGGAGTTTCCAAAGAGTTCTCAGAGTCCACGACGTCAACCGCAAAAGCTGCAGCACTCCGGCGAAGTACAAGTCCGTCTTCGACCACAAATGCTGGGTAAAAACTGCTCCAATCCAGACAATCTCCAATTTGTCCGTGATTTTCCCTGTAGATGCTTGCCTCGCGAGGTGATCCGCCAGTACTGCGGAGGATCCTCGTTGCTCGCGGAAATCCAGCCTTCACGTCAGAGTTCTGCAACTCCCGCAGCGACAGATCACAGTACACCACGGACGCATAAAGTTCGCAAGACAGCAGAATTCCACGTTAGATCCCGGATAATAGAGAAAGTGTAATTCACAAAAGGAAGAGAGTTGTAATTTTCGCCATTGCACGAAATATAAAGCCAAGCATTTTCTTTGTTTGGAAATTTTGCTGCAGGTTCAAACCATATGAATAACAAACCAACCGTGGTCGCTGCTTTGTTCGGGGAAAGTTGGTTTGTTATTCATTGCTCGCTTGAACCTACAACAAAATTTCAAACAAAGAAAATGCCTTTATTTTAGGCGCATAAATGAAAACGAAAATTACAACTCTCTTCCTTTTGTGAACAAACACGGGATCTCTATTAATCGGATCCGGGTTCTTTGCCCGTGTCGGGACTTTTATTCGTCCGCTGACCACCGCAATCCCGATCCCCGTGTAAACCCGGTTCGAACTACAGACGAGGGGCTCGCTTCACGAAGGAAACGGCCCGAGGGATCACACTCACGGCGAGAGGATCACCAAGGGGATCACACTCACGGCGAGAGGATCACGAGCGGTGAGATCTACAAGGAGAAATCACAAGCTATCCCCGAGGTTAAGACGGCTTAACCTAGAGGGTATCTCAGAGTTCGACCCGAAGTTTGTTTACCTTCCGCCTATAGATCCGACGCCGATCGGACTTGAGCTCGAAACGGCGCTGCTGACGGGCCGAGGTCTCGTGAGAACTTTGAACTCCTAAAACCCCGCCAAAGCCAAAGCCAAATCCTCAAAAGTCCTAAGTCCAAGCTCCCCCATCTCTTCAAGACCCCCTATTTATACAAAAGTAAGGCAAAGAAGTGGCTCTGGCCATTTTGCCCAATTCTGCCAGTAAGCCGAGGTGGTTCTACCAGTGGCCGAGCCACCTTGGCCATTTGGCCGAGGTGGCTCTACCAGTGGCCGAGCCACCTTGGCCATTTGGCCGAGGTGGCTCTACCAGTGGCCGAGCCACCTTGGCCATTTGGCGAGGTGTCACGCCGCTTTCTCCTTTTGTTCGCTTTCTTCGCCGATTTCGCTGATTTTTGGCTTCTTGGCTCTTTTCCGGCGTTTTGCTCGGTGATGCCGCTGGGTTTGAGTCCGTGGTCCAATCAACTTTCGAGCTCAAACGGTTCGCTTGCATCGACGGATAAGTACGGTTGATTCCGCCTCGCCGACGCGAGTTTAGCCAACTCCTCGCTGAGCTTCGCTGCCGGTTTTCCACGACGACGTGTCGTTATTGTTTCAGACGCTCGCCGACTCACTTCATGGGTTCGCCGACTCGCATGCATTTTATAAGAATCACGCCGACGGCGCTCGGTCGCTACCGCCGGATGGATCGCTGTCAACCCACCGCTATTTAGTCTTGTTCTGCACCGATAAGCAATTTTAACGCCACAGATACTCTCCAAAGCCGCCTCAGCCTCGATTCTTGATGAGTCCGATGCTTTGACATGATGAGCCCCTTCACTCCTTAATTGGCGTGATAGGACTTGTGAATGACCACGGCGTTTGATCTCTCCATTCCCTTCAGCCTTTCCGCTTTGTAGGATTGCCGGGTATTACTTGCATCGCATTTTTGTCCGACCGTTGTCGAAATCTCACCGTAAGTCGATAGATGAATTTCTTTTGAGGTTGGCTCCAGATTTGATTCCTCCAATCCTCTCGGGTTCTCCGGTGCTTTGTAGGATCCCTGTGGTGTCGCTGCGGCCGTGATTTTATTGCTTGACCGTTGTCGAAATCTCGACCGAAGTCAATAGATGAATTTCTTTTGAGGTTGGCTCCAGATTTGATTCCTCCAATCCTCTCGGGTTCTCCGGTGCTTTGTAGGATCCCTGTGGTGTCGCGGTGCATTTATTGCTTGACCGTTGTTGGAATTTCAATCAGAAGCTAATTGAGTTCATTTTGCTGACTCGCGGTCGGTGGATTGTCGTCCAATTGACCCTCGAGATTCCTCCGCTGATCGGGAATTCTTTTGTGGATCCGAACCGCTGATCGGTGAATCCTTCGCTGACGACGCTGCTGGTTACGCCGCCATGCATTACTGCTGTAAAGGTGTTCATCCACGGTGGAGGTATTCTTCCCAATTGTTGATTGGTAGGCCCTCGCTGCGCATGTATGAATCGCACTCCATACGTGTGAGGAGTCCTTTCGAGGTAGAGCGCTGTCCGGCCGATATAAGCCTCGTCGAATTTTATCCTCCTTGAGGTCCCATAGCGGAGGAAATTGAGGGTTATCGAAGTTATCCTTAAGAATATGGTAATATTCTCCAGAACTTCGCTAAGAACCGTGAATTAGTTTATACTGTAATCCTATTTGGAGTAGGGCATGGGAGAATATCCGAAGATTGAGTCTCCGTGCCACCTTGCCGATGATTTCGACCATTTAGAGGTTAAGCTCCAAAGTCTACAAGATTTTGAAGTAGCCGCTCGCCTCATATATCGAGGCTCGCCATGCCTTGGCCGGATGCTTTCATGCTATTACCGACTCGAGTTCAAATGCGCCGAGGCCTGTGCATCATTTGGAGACGCTTGTCAAGCTTCATCTTCCGGGACATTTTGGTCTTGTGTCGCTGGAGAAGCGAGGATAGTAGAGCTCGAGCAGAGCTTCAAGCGCAGGGAGAGCCTGATCGCCTTGAAGCCGACGAAGGCCAACAAAGAAAAGACTCTCGGCCGCGCTCCGAGAATTTTGAACTCGGGCGTAAGCCGGTTAACATCAAGAAGGAGATCATGGAGGCCCTTAATGGCAGCAGGAGACTTTCGGTAGAGCCGGGAGGAACTTCAACAAGCTTTCCTCAATAAAGTATCGAGTTAAAGCAAAACATATTTACGTCCTCTTTTGTGCTCTATTATGATTCATTTATTTCGCCGTAAATAATTAACCATAATACTTATAGGATTTTGGCAAACCCTCACCGCCAACGGATTTGATTAGCCTTTACCAACTACCGCTTGAATTGGGCTAGCATGCGGATTATCTGGATCCGCTCCGCGCGTGGCGTTGTGCTAGAAGAATGAAACTCTTCTAGACTTGTTGCTATGATATTGAATACATAGGCTCGATACTCTTTACCGCAAGAGATCGCCCGCAACGCTGCAGAGGCATGGCTTAATCCCTTCTTAGGCTTCGGATGAAATACCCTAATCGAACTCGTGTCTTCTTCAATCGGAGAAAGACTAAACCGCTTAACGTTGTAACTTTAGGGTTATTGGCCAATTTCACTTCTCAACGGATTTGACTAGCCTTTACCAACTACCGCTTGAGTTGGGCTAGCATGCGGATTATCTGGATCCGCTCCGCGCGTGGCGTTGTGCTAAAGAATGAGACTCTCTTAGACTTAATGCTACGATGTTGAATACGAGGCTTCGCTCTTTGTCACGAATAGACTACCCTAACGCGCGGTAGCGCTGGCTTTATCCCTTCTTAGGCTTCGGACAAAATGCCCTGTAACCAACTCGTGTCTTCTTCAATCGGAGAAAGACTAAACCGGCGACGCTGCAGTTAGGCGCCGACTTCATCCCTTCTTAGGCTTCGGATGAAATACCCCGTAATCGAACTCTGGTGTCTTCTTCAATCGGAGAAAGACTAAACCGGCGGCGCGTGTTAGGCGTCGACTTCATCCCTTCTTAGGCTTCGGGATGAAACACCCCAAGATGAATCTTGGCGCCTTCTTTTGACCGGAGAAGGATTGAACCGTCATAAGGTTGATTGAGGTGGGAAAGGAAGAATGTATTCTATTTCCCGAAGGTGGAGAGGAAGGAGGATCTTGTCTCCTATCTCCGGTAAGGGATGAACAAGAGAGGAAGGTTTTGTATCCTATCTCTTGCCAGTGGAGAGGAAGGTTTTGTGTCCTATCTCCAGGTGCTCACGAATTTGAAATAAGAGAGGAAGGTTTTGTATCCTATCTCTTATTGATGGAGAAGAAGGAGGATCTTGTCTCCTATCTCCGGATATTGGAAAGGAAGGATTTTTGTCCTGTTTCCAGTGGGAGAGACTAAAAATGGGATCTCCATTTTGAGAATCTTGAAAGATGAGACTAAGAGTGGGATCTCCACTCCGAGAATCTAAGACAAGAGAGGAAGAATGTATTCTATCTCTTGCTTCTGGAGAGGAAGAATGTATTCTATCTTCAGGTAAAATGTGGGAAAGAAAGAATGTACTCTATTTCCCAATGAGAAACTAAGAGTGGGATCTCCACCGAGAATCTAAGACAAGAGAGGAAGGTTTTGTATCCTATCTCTTATTGATGGAGAAGAAGGAGGATCTTGTCTCCTATCTCCTGATATTGGAAAGGAAGGATTTTTGTCACATTTCGGTGGGAGAGACTAAAAATGGGATCTCCATTTTGAGAATCTTGAAAGATGAGACTAAGAGTGGGATCTCCACTCAGAATCTAAGACAAGAGAGGAAGGTTTTGTATCCTATCTCTTATTGATGGAGAAGAAGGAGGATCTTGTCTCCTATCTCCTGATATTGGAAAGGAAGGATTTTTGTCACATTTCGGTGGGAGAGACTAAAAATGGGATCTCCATTTTGAGAATCTTGAAAGATGAGACTAAGAGTGGGATCTCCACTCCGAGAATCTAAGACAAGAGAGGAAGGTTTTGTATCCTATCTCTTATTGATGGAGAAGAAGGAGGATCTTGTCTCCTATCTCCTGATATTGGAAAGGAAGGATTTTTGTCACATTTCGGTGGGAGAGACTAAAAATGGGATCTCCATTTTGAGAATCTTGAAAGATGAGACTAAGAGTGGGATCTCCACTCAGAATCTAAGACAAGAGAGGAAGGTTTTGTATCCTATCTCTTATTGATGGAGAAGAAGGAGGATCTTGTCTCCTATCTCCTGATATTGGAAAGGAAGGATTTTTGTCACATTTCGGTGGGAGAGACTAAAAATGGGATCTCCATTTTGAGAATCTTGAAAGATGAGACTAAGAGTGGGATCTCCACTCCGAGAATCTAAGACAAGAGAGGAAGAATGTATTCTATCTCTTGCTTCTGGAGAGGAAGAATGTATTCTATCTCTTGCTTCGGAGAGGAAGAATGTATTCTATCTCTTGCTTCGGAGAGGAAGAATGTATTCTATCTCTTGCTTCGGAGAGGAAGAATGTATTCTATCTCTTGCTTCGGAGAGGAAGAATGTATTCTATCTCTTGCTTCGGAGAGGAAGAATGTATTCTATCTCTTGCTTCGGAGAGGAAGAATGTATTCTATCTCTTGCTTCGGAGAGGAAGAATGTATTCTATCTCTTGCTTCGGAGAGGAAGAATGTATTCTATCTCTTGCTTCGGAGAGGAAGAATGTATTCTATCTCTTGCTTCGGAGAGGAAGAATGTATTCTATCTCTTGCTTCGGAGAGGAAGAATGTATTCTATCTCTTGCTTCGGAGAGGAAGAATGTATTCTATCTCTTGCTTCGGAGAGGAAGAATGTATTCTATCTCTTGCTTCGGAGAGGAAGAATGTATTCTATCTCTTGCTTCGGAGAGGAAGAATGTATTCTATCTCTTTTCAAACTTCCCATTTATCTAAGATTAATTGCCTGGCCGCCATTCTCGGTGATAAGGCGATATGCACCGCTTGAATAGACCGTGTCTATTATAAACGGTCCTTCCCATTTGGGTTCGAATTTACCTTTCTTTTGGAGTTGAGAGTTATCGGTCGCCTAGCGCGGACGAGATCTCCTCCCTAAAGGTTCTCTGTCGAACTTTCTTGTTGAAAGCCCTCGACATTCTAGCTTGATAGAACTCAATGCATTGTTGAGCCTCCGCGCTTCTCATCTAACATCTCAAGTTCTTCGAGACGCTTTTGATGTTGTTCTTGGTCGTCATCTCTGCTGCAAGGCGGCGAAGTGGCGAATCTGGATTTCCAGCGGAGAATTGCTTCACACCCGTAGACCGAGAGTACGGTAGCTCCCTCGCGCACGACGCATCGCAGCGATATGCCCGAGTGCTTCTCGAGTTTATCGTCCCGCCTCGCTTGTTATTCTTCACAAGCTTCGACAAAATCTTGATGATCGCCTTGTTGAACGCCACCAACCCATTCGCCGCCGATTATAGGTCGCCGACGATACATCTTGTATCTTGAATTTTTCGCAAAACTTGATGAAGGAATTGCCGATAAATTGGGGACCGTTGTCATGCACGATCCGTTTGGGACACCATGTCGATAGATGACATGGTGTTTGATGAATCGATGGCGGTTTTCGCCTTGACCTCCTTTAGTGGGATTGCTTCACCACTTGGAGAAATAGTCGGTGATCGCTAGAATAAAGCGATCTCCTTTAACCGACGGAGGAAAATGGGACCTACAACGCCCATTCCCCATGTCTCGAATGGCGGGGCGTGGCGAAGGATCTGTCTCGGAGGTGATGCATATAATTGAATCGGACACGCGGCATTTCCGAAGCGCATCGATCAAGGCTATTAATCATCGTGGGCCAAAAGTAGCCCATTCTCCGATTCGCCAGAGCTTGGGACCAGTCGGTGCGCACCACATTCACCTTCGTGTGCTTCGAAGGACCTCTTACGCCTCCTTGTTTGAAAGGCATCGAGTAAAGACCATCGCACTCGCGATATAGCATCCGGGTTTCCGTGTCGTAAAGAATCTGGAGCTCTTCGCCGGACTCTCTCCTTCACGCCTTCCCAATACCGTAAAACGAATCGACGATAGGAAAGCCAATCTCGGGGCTCTAACTTGGTTTGGGTTGCATGTACCTCTTTGGTAACTACCCCTTTGTCTTCTTGTACCCCATCATATATTGGTACGAAGAGCTGGTGAGTCCTGACCGTAACTAATTGCTCGGTCTCGGAAGGTTGTGCTAATGACACGCCTAACGCCAGCAGCATCCGCTGAGCGCTGGAGGCGGATATATTCGATGAAGAATTCTTCGAATGAGTCGGCCATTTCAACGGCTACCTGATGATAGGGGACCAGATCAGAGTTCCTCACTTCGTAGTCACCACGGACCTGCTTAACTATCAGTTGTGAATCTCCATACGCTTCGAGATATTCGACCCCCAGCTCTTTGGCGAAGCTAAGCCCGATAAGTAGCGTTGTATTCGCTACGCTATTGAAACAGGTTCTGGAGTGAATAAGCACGGGCATGACATGATTCCCGGAAATCAAGACAACTCCGACTCAGCCGAGATTTTGAGCGTCCGGGTACTTGCTACATTAGTGGCCGAAGCTCGTCAAAGTACAATCGCCATATTTGTTGGTGCGACGTAGTGTTGACTTCCGGACTTCATCCGAAGATCATCATATAGCTCAACCGCATCCGTTGTCGGGTTGGCGACCAAGAGATCGCAAATCGCTTGCCCTTTGGTGACTTGTTGTTTGAAGTGCGTCGATTGGGACAAGAGCAAGGCCCATTTCGCCAAACGCCAACTCATTGAAGCCTACTGGTCATAAATATCCGGACCGGATTTACGTTAGAGATAACATAAATCGTCTGCCCGACTAAATAGTGTCGCATCTTCTGAATCGCGAACACTAATGCAAGGCACTGCTTCTCGACCATTGGGTATCGAGACCACCAATGTTCGGCCAATACATCGCCGCTCGCGGATCACGCCGCCGCCCCCGCTAAAGTAAGGCTTTAACGAATGATCCGTCTTTGACATAGATCAGAACGCCTTTTCATGCGGCAACAAGAACAGGAGGTTTAGCGAGATACGATTTGATCTCTTCAAACGCTTTCTGACATGCGTCGTCCCAAATAAACGACACGCCCTTCTTGTTCAATTTAGAGAATGGTTGGCACTTCCCAGATAGGTTCGATATGAACCGTCGGATGTACGCCAATCGCCCTTGTAACCCCCTGAGTTCTCTCAGATTTCTCGGAGGTTGCAACTCTTGAATGGCCTTCACTTTATCAGGATCGACGTGGATTCCTTTGTCGGTGACGACGAAGCCGAGGAACTTGCCACTCGACATCCCAAGGAAGGATTTGGCAGGGTTCATCTTTAGCTGATGAGTCCGCATGAGCTCGAATACCGTTCTAAGATCTTTGATATGATCTCCTTTGTCACGGCCTTTCACGACCAAGTCATCGACGTAGCATTCGACCGTTTTCCGGAGATGATCCTGGAAAATTTTAGTCATTGCTCGCTGGTATGTTGCGCCGGCGTTCTTTAAACCGAACGGCATGACCGTGTAGCAAAATATACCGATGGGCTGCCTCAACGGTTCAAGGCCATCGGGTGCATCTTGATTTGATTGTAACCCGAGAAACCATCCATAAAGGACATCCTCTCGAATCCACACGTATTGTCAACTATGACGCCGGTGATTGGCGAGGGAAATCATCCTTTGGGCAAGCGCTTAGGTCTCAGAGTCCATACTGCATCCTAATCGAACCATTCTTCTTCATGACCGACTATATTCGCCACCCAACTGTGTTGAATTTCCTCGATGAATCCCGATTCTATGAGTTTCTTTACTTCGCTCACGATCGTCAGAAGATTTGTGGACTAAACCGCCTTTGCGATTGCTTGACAGGTTTGACATCCACGTTGATGTTGAGGCGATGTGTTGCCACATTAGGGTCGAGTCCTGGCATGTCCTCGTAGCTCCAGGCAAATACATCGATATATTCCCTGATTAGGGCGATCAACTCTTCCTTTTCTTCCGAGGGAAGAGTATTACTGATGTTTATGAGCTTAGGATGCTCCTCATCACCCATATTAGCCTGGGTTACCTCGTCCTTAGTAGGGGGGTCTCTTTGTTCGAATCTATCCCCAAACTGCTCTCTGAGTTGATGGATCCATGGGTCTTCCCATGTTGGCATATCTTCATCACCCTCAATAGTAGCAGATCGATCGTGGCCATATTCGACATCAAGGCCTTGAAAGCTTCTCCGGTGTCGAATCCCAAGCCGAAGAATCAGACGAATGTCCGTCTCCCTCATCGGGTGGATTATTATCAATCAGCCATGAGCATTCATCTTCTGAGGATGATTCGTATCCCAATCCCCGTCTGAATGCATAGTAGTTATCCGGCTTCCCTTTTGGGACATATGCCGCTTTAGGAGGGACTCGAGGACCTCGCCCGAAACATAGACCTTCTCCTTGTGTCAAGTCGTACCCCCACTTCTTCATGATACCCAGTGTTTCTGTACTATATCTGAATGTGTGGAGGATAGGCCCGTTGTCATCTTCATCTTCTTCTAAGAAATGATTCGGCGTTGGAACCGCATCTCCTTTTCCGTAAACCAAGTCTTTTTCACTACTTGATCTTCGTGGGATGACGAGCGTTGTCCCCAAGGAATCTCGGAACTGCTTTTGTGTAAAGCAAGATGACTGAGTTGGTAAGTGCAATTCAGGGTCGTTGTATAAACCTGTCATTACATCATTCAAAGACAAAGGGTACTCTAAATCGTCATTTATTGATTCATCGGCAATTTGCCAATTACAATGTTCATCTGACGATTCTTCATCGCCAAGATTGATTACAAGGGGTACAATGTCATTCAAAACAAAACCACCACTATAATCAAGCCCGCCAGACGCCTTCTTCACCGTCTGCCTTTGGGCCGATGATTCGCCGGACTCATTACCGTAGAGGAGAGAATCAAGAAATAATTCTCTACCCCTTAAACGGCCGCTTGTCCGCGACCACCGCCTTGACTCATTATTCGTGGTCTACATATTTGAGACACCGATGAAGAGTAGATGGGACTATAACGCTACCGTGGATCCAAGGTCGACCCAACAATAAGTTATAGGAAGTCTGCGTCAATCACATAGCGGTGACTTGGACTTTAAATCCCCATTTGGCACTTTATCCGATTTTACCAAGCGCCGAGACTACCGGTGTTAAACCCATAGATCATTGTGCTCGCTGACACCATCGCGTGGATTCCAAGGTGATACATGAGGCGCAGGGCATGATGCTCATAATGAACCCGGATCGACTTGGATCGGTTAACTTCACTAGAGCCAATATACCCGTGAAGTATAGCGGCCTATCGTGCTTGGAATCTCTCGCCCGCATATCCTCCTTTGTAAAAGTGATGCAGGGAAGTGTTTGGTTGCCAAGTTGCATTGTTGTGTAGATTCTTCCTAATCGCTTGATCCGAGTGAGAAACACCTCGAATCGGCCGAGCTTCTTGTAGAGCTTCGGGTTTCCTTTGACAATCGGAGCAACTCAGAGAGTTATTCGCCGGATGTTCGCCACCGGGCCATGACGCCGAAACGGTATGGAGAGCCCGATGTTCGGTCTATCCCTCTGTCAGGCGATTGAATCGGATCGCCGAGTTGAGCTTCACGGACTGGTGTTTCTCCTTTGCTTCACCGCTTTAGCAAATTGCTCGCTGTTGTCCTTTCTCGCACGAGTGAGAGGAGTCGTGGTCACCCCGCCTGACAAGTTGTCTTAGCATTTGGGTTTGGAGCCTCGGGATATTTGTAACTATATTCGTATCCGCTCCTAGTAGCGAAGACTTCAGCTCCTCTTCGTGAAATTGAAGGTGGCTATTTTTTCATCATCCTTCTCTCGAATTGTCAAGCAAAGATGGCATAGCTTGCCTTTTCCCTTGGTCTTCCTTTTGGCCGAGGATGTAGTCCATCGATCGCCTTCCAAAGAAGTCGTGGTGGACCCAAAGGATTTCTCCGCTTGCCGTCAGAAGCAGACGAGCCCCTTCTTACGCTGTTCGTGAGGATCTTCATTCACCATCTTTATTCCTACCTTCACAATCGGGCGCCGGTTGGAACCAATCCAAGGAACTGATCCAAGCTTATAGAGGCGCATTTGCTCCCACCTTCTTCTCTTTAGAGGGTTTCGAGTAATGACTCCAACATCGATCAAGGCACGAATCTTGTCCTTGAGATGGTAGCGTAACTTTGTAGGATGGTGTACCGCCTCGCGGTAAGCACGCATTTAGGATCCGTAACCTTGTTTGCCTCTTCTTGGTCTACAATTGGGGCAACCGGATTTTGTTGTTTTCGAAGGTATTTGAAGATGCCCGAACTTCCTCGCCCTGAACGAGTAAGTTTTGGGAAACCTCGAGCCGGATGGTTTCGATTCGAGTTTGTTGGCGCCATTGAGGCTGCGATTGCCGCGTGCACGCTGTTGCATCGCCGTTGTGGTTGCAGCTCGAACGCTTGATTAGCGCCTACGACTTTGTCGGTGCTTTACCTTTGCCACGGGGACAAAGTTACGCTTGTAGGCATCCACCATAGGTCGACTTCTCTCCGCTTTCTTCCTTCTCGTGAATCGCCGGCTTGCTCTCCACGTATCCTTAAATCTTTCCGTGTCTCTGACGGCGCAGTTCCCATTGCTTCCAACACGCCCAATGACAAGTTGCTATGACAAGTTTGGAGGATGAACTTCTCCGTTATCGGTCTCGGCAATTCATTGCCTTATTTCAACCTCTTGACGGTTATCCATCGCTTCGCCCTTCGCTCGTCTAACAAAGAACCGATGGATACCTCGGTGTCATCGTCGAAAAAATTGGTGAGAAACATGGCCTCCATATCATCCCAGCCTATTAACGCCCTCGGTTTGAGACGGCGGTACCAATCGGCAGCCCACGGCGGGTGCCAACGAATGACCGAACCATCAAGGGCTCGTTGCCGGAGATAACGCCTAGATGAGACTTGAAGTAGATCAAGTGCTGAGTGGGTGATCCCTTTCCGTCAAATGGCGTAAAGTTGATGAGGCTGAACTTTGTCGTGTACGGGATTGATTCCCACTCCTTTGGGTAAGGACATGGTATACCCGTCTTCTTTACCTCTTGAGCGGAAATCAAAGTATTGATTTTGCTCTCAAGGTCTTTAATTTTCTCGTTCTCCCCTACATCTCCGTTCGGGTAAACTTGGGGAGGAACGACGGTGTTATCGCTAGCGCTTTCGAAAGCAAAGATGACCATCTACGCTCCGACCTCCTTCTCGTCCGTGTCGCTATCCGTTAAATTGACATTATTGCGGCGACTTGGCTCGCCTTGGCGGTTCATTATCGCTGGATCTGTTGGTCATGCATTGCTCTCATCTGCTGGCCGCCCATTTCAAGCTTAAAGTCGTCCTTTTGCTTGGTTAGGGCCTCTTCAAGCATCACGGGACACTTGATCCGCCGATCATGAACGCCGCAAGGTTGTCCTATGCCGAGATTGTATTATCGGAAGCCATTGCGGAGCCGCATCCGACACTTCATCATCGAGGGTAATCCTTCGCATCTTGCGATAATTGTCGTTTAACAGCCCCGACCGCAATCGAAGTCATTCGCTATGATGCCCCGAACGCATGTGACGACGCCCTCTGCTGGTCATATTGATGGTAACACTCGGCAATTCATTACCTTGAGGCCCATCTCTTTTTGCGGCGTCTTGACTTGGGTTCGTCGACTCGTGCGAGCCTATCAAAACCGGCGCCTTTTCGAGTCGTTTCAGCGCAATTGCACTCGATAACACCGCCTTGATCGGTTTGAGCACAAGCAAGGCATGTTTGATTCGGGCTTCCTCTTTCGATTTACTGCACCCCAAAGACGATAGTACAACTCGCCGGCATGAATACCGAGCAACCTATCGTGTTGGCACGACTTCTCGTATAACGCTGTCATCGCCGATGAGAGCCGCCTCCTTCGAGAACAAATAGGCCTTTCATAAGTCACCGCGACACACGCCTTCGCGAGTGTGAATCTTCGACGGGCTCTCGGACTTCGATTTGAAGCCCGGTGCGAGCAGCTGCAGGTTTCTTCTTATCTTTGTGGGTACGACTTCAGATAGGAGTGACCCGCGATTCCTTTAACGGACCTAGGCGATCCTTGACGGTAAGCCTGCTGGTCGTGGCGCGAGTTAGCTTCGACGGAAGTTCGGGTACAGACGCCGGAGGTGACTTCGGTGTCAACGCCACTTTTGTTGAGGTGCTCACAATTTCTGATTTGAGCACGGGAGCAGGAGTTGGCCTGCTGGCAGAGCTAGGCTTGGATGTTGGTTTCGCCGGGTTGAAGCCTCGACGGACTTGGGCTTCAAGCTAGGCGAGTTGTCGGCGACTTCTTGGCGCCTCCCTCTTCAACTCGCGGGCTTGTTGCACCAAAGCCGTGCTTGCGCTGAGAGGCTGGCGCCTGGATAACGCCTCGCTGCGGATCGATTCCGCTTGACTCGACCCATTCGGCCCGCCGCCACCAGGAATCGGCTACAATCTCAGATTTCAGCCTCGAGTCAACTTGGATCTTAGATCCGCCTCATAGCGGACCCCATCCATTGATTCTTTCGCCTGGGCTAATTGTTTCGCCAGGCGCTGACGTCGCCTCTGACGGGCTCTCTTGGAGAGAGTCACGACGCCATTGGCGAAATCGACCCCTCGCGGAAGACAGGGTTCAAGGTTTGGCCGTTGTTAGGCCGGGAACCACCGTTGTCTGCAGTCTTGACGGCGATGGTGGTGGATTTTCTTGCCTCCGCATCTGAGGCCGATCGGGTCTTCCTTGCAGCGGAGACCATCTTGGACTTGCGGGGGGAACTGGATCTGGACGAGGAGGAGAGGTATTCTTCATACTTCTTCTGGTCGAACTCGAACTCGACCTCCTCGATGACCGGATCGGATCCGCGGTTACACGACGCTTCTTTGCTGAAGCCGTTGGCTCCCACTGTGGTCGCCAGCTTGTTCGCGGGGAAAGTTGGTTTGTTATTCATTGCTCGTTTGAACTCGTTTACAGCTTCGTTGCCTACAACAAAATTTCAAACAAAAGAAATGCCTTTATTTTAGGCGTACAATGAAAACGAAAATTACAACTCTCTTCCTTTTGTGAACAAACACGAGGATCTCTATTTTACGGGATCCTCGCTATGCGGGTTCTTTGCCCGTGTCGGACTTTTATTCGTCCGCTGACCACCGCGCAATCCCGATCCCGTGTAAACCCGGTTCCGAACTACAGACGAGGGGCTCGCTTCACGAAGGAAACGGCTACCGAGGGGATCACACTCACGAAGGAGAGGATCGCCGGGATCGTGACTCACGAAGGAGAGGATCACGAGCGGTGAGATCTACAAGGAGAAATCACAGCTATCCCCGAGGTTAAGACGGCTTAACCTAGAGGGTATCTCAGAGTTCGACCGAGTTTGTTTACCTTCCGCCTATAGATCCGACGCCGACCGACTTGAGCTCGCCGGTGCTCGAACCGGCGTCAGATCTCGCGAGGACTCTTCAAGTCCGCCAAAACCCGTAAAATCCAACCTCACCAATCCAACCCTCCATGAGCAAGACCCCCCCCTATTTATACAAAAGGGTGCTGCCTACAGCGCCATGGCTCGGCCACTTGGCCGAGCCACCTCGGCCATTTGGCCGAGGTGTCGCCTCGCGTCGCTTTTTTCCGCCGTTTCGCCGTTTCTCCGTCGATTCTTCGTCGATTTCCGTTGACTCTTTCGGTCTTCCGGGCTTAGTTTTGCTCCGGTGATGTCGCCGTTGGGTTTGAGTCCGTGTCCGATCAACTTTCAGAGTTCAAACGGCTCGTTTGCATCGACGGACTAAGTACGGTTGATTCCGTCTCGTCGACGTTTGAGTTTAGCCAACTCGCCTCGTTGAGCCGTCGTCGGGTTTTCTCCACGGCGTGTCGTTTCGGCTTCGTCGCCTCGCCGACTCACTTCATGGGTTCGTCGACTTCGCTTTATCGTTTTCGCGTAATCCGCGTCGGCGTTAAGGTCAGCGTCCGGATGGATCGTCGGTTGTCAACCCACCGCTTACGAAGTCTTGTTTGGGTATTGATAAGCAATTTTAACGCCTACATCGGTGTTGGCTTTTCTCTTTAATCAGCGATTAGTGGTTATGACCATAACAAAACCAATGTTTCACCCTCACTTTCCCTCACTTTCCCTCACTTTCCCTCACTTTCCCTCACTTTCCCTCACTTTCCCTCACTTTCCCTCACTTTCCCTCACTTTCCCTCACTTTCCCTCACTTTCCCTCACTTTCCCTCACTTTCCCTCACTTTCCCTCACTTTCCCTCACTTTCCCTCACTTTCCCTCACTTTCCCTCACTTTCCCTCACTTTCCCTCACTTTCCCTCACTTTCCCTCACTTTCCCTCACTTTCCCTCACTTTCCCTCACTTTCCCTCACTTTCCCTCACTTTCCCTCACTTTCCCTCACTTTCCCTCACTTTCCCTCACTTTCCCTCACTTTCCCTCACTTTCCCTCACTTTCCCTCACTTTCCCTCACTTTCCCTCACTTTCCCTCACTTTCCCTCACTTTCCCTCACTTTCCCTCACTTTCCCTCACTTTCCCTCACTTTCCCTCACTTTCCCTCACTTTCCCTCACTTTCCCTCACTTTCCCTCACTTTCCCTCACTTTCCCTCACTTTCCCTCACTTTCCCTCACTTTCCCTCACTTTCCCTCACTTTCCCTCACTTTCCCTCACTTTCCCTCACTTTCCCTCACTTTCCCTCACTTTCCCTCACTTTCCCTCACTTTCCCTCACTTTCCCTCACTTTCCCTCACTTTCCCTCACTTTCCCTCACTTTCCCTCACTTTCCCTCACTTTCCCTCACTTTCCCTCACTTTCCCTCACTTTCCCTCACTTTCCCTCACTTTCCCTCACTTTCCCTCACTTTCCCTCACTTTCCCTCACTTTCCCTCACTTTCCCTCACTTTCCCTCACTTTCCCTCACTTTCCCTCACTTTCCCTCACTTTCCCTCACTTTCCCTCACTTTCCCTCACTTTCCCTCACTTTCCCTCGAGCCGTCGTCGGGTTTTCTCCACGGCGTGTCGTTCGGCTCGTCGCCTCGCCGACTCACTTCATGGGTTCGCCGACTCGCATGCGGCGGCGAATCACGCCGACGGCTGCTTCGGTCACTGTCCGGATGGATCGTCGGTTGTCAACCCACCGCTTACGAAGTCTTGTTTGGGTATTGATAAGCAATTTTAACGCCTACATCAGTGTTCGGCTTTTCTCTTTAATCACTGATTAGTGGTTATGACCATAACAAAAACCAATGTTTCACCCTCACTTTCCCTCACTTTCCGGAAAATTTTTGCAAACAAACACACGAATGTGAAGAAAAATGTAAAAAATACCCCTACTTTCCCTCATTTTCTGCGTTTTTTTGCCCAACCAAACAGCCCCTAAGTTTACCAAACACTTTGGATTATATCTACTTGAATTATAAGTCATTTGTGGATTATAAGCTAAGTAGATTACAATCAAAAGTTGTCAAACATTGACTAAATGAGCTATCACCTCATACACATCAATATATATATATATATATATATATATATATATATATATATATATATATATATATATATATATATATATATATATATATATATATATATATATATATATATATATATATATATATATATATATATATATATATATATATATATATATATATATATATATATATATATATATATATATATATATATATATATATATATATATATATATATATATATATATATATATATATATATATATATATATATATATATATATATATATATATATATATATATATATATATATATATATATATATATATATATATATATATATATATATATATATATATATATATATATATATATATATATATATATATATATATATATATATATATATATATATATATATATATATATATATATATATATATATATATATATATATATATATATATATATATATATATATATATATATATATATATATATATATATATATATATATATATATATATATATATATATATATATATATATATATATATATATATATATATATATATATATATATATATATATATATATATATATATATATATATATATATATATATATATATATATATATATATATATATATATATATATATATATATATATATATATATATATATATATATATATATATACACACACGCATCTGACCATGTTTCCCTGATTTTTAAGGTACGTGTTTCTTGATAATTGGTGGGACTCAAAAGATGGGATATTCTTCCATCCATCCTGAAGACCGGTCCTTGGACCATGCAACGCATTGATTTATAATATCCCCACCCCCAATCTTTTGAACCCTCACGCTATCTAATCATCACCAAAGCTATCTCTATCGATTATGTGATCTCATTATCATTACTCTTCAGCTACCTAGCTTAGCTGCTCTTTTCTTTTTCTTTTCTCTTTTTCTTTTCTCTCTCATAATTTATCTTTTCTTATTTAATTTTATTTTCTCTTATTATTATTGGTTATTTCTCCCAGGTAGTGTAGGAGAGTTCGGTACCACGTGACCGGAGTTGTCACGTGAGTATCTGATATATCATCATATCATATAATAATTAATAATGGGGAAATGATGTTTCACAGATGTGACACGTACGATCTGAGGCGTTGGTGGGTTTTGTTTAATTTGAAGAAGATGATATATTGTATGATTTGGCTGCAGGCGTGTTCCAACTACCAATTCCAATGCGGCCTGAGTTGTATAGTCTTCGGTGGACTTTGGGGCTCGGGCCAAGGAGCCATTCCTCGTGATCGGAGACATACATACGTACATAGATTTTGGAACTGATATATTTTTTGTATAGAAGACTGTTCCAAGGGTGATCACGTGGGCTCTTTTGACCAACCCTCAAGTGTCCCCTCTCTTCTCTGTGCCTTTGACTGAGACTGACCAATATCATGCATTGTTTGCTACGCCTCTTTTTTTTTACCTCTCTCTCTCTCTCTCTCTCTCTCTCTCTCTCATTTTGATGAGCATCCATCCGTCCAACTTTTTATCCCTAGATATGCAATTAGCTATAGCTAATACTTGTTAAGTGAAACCTTAACCCAGGCATGCATCGTCCTTATATATATGAACCCAGCGCACAAGCTTCAACTCAGTGGCATTAATTGCCAGTGCCAGTACCAAGAGGAAGAGGGAGAATAACAAATGAAATATTAGCAAAACAAGAGTAGATGTTCTCAATATTCTTGATTGTAGAGAGTTGCTATAACTCACTAATCAAGTCTTTTCACTCAGTGGATCTCGTGAATGTTATTAATTATTATCTAGACATATAAAAATATTTTTAATTATTATCTCGTGATATGCCAATAATACCAGTCCATCTAACATATTATATAGTGTTCTTCTCTACAATTAAGATCGTAGAGAACCAGACCAGCAAGGAAAAAGAGGGATGTATATGTAATTAAATTGCGAAGATTAGAAAAAGTGTTTATATATAGTTTGTGCATCTTGTTCATTAAGATTTGAGTGAGATCTGAGGCGCCTGAGATCTGAGTGACCCACAGCTGGCCCGCTTTTCTCTGATTAAGTAGCACTTATCCCGGTGGTGATAACTGATCAGAATCAGATCCATCCCCGGATTCAATTTAATTTCGATCTCTTTTCACGACGCACCAATATCGTACCCCTGCTGACTAGCCTTCTCCTTTCCCAACCAATATACTTACTACCTTAATTTGATTTTTATTATTTTTAAATATTGAAACTAAATATCCCCTTAATTTTTGCAGTGTGTGGTTGTTTTTGTATCTATGTTTGTGACTCTGCATGATCGATCTAAACAGACAAACCCACCTCCGATAGATCTCCCACTTCCCTAAGTAGTACTTTCATTAGTTTTATTAAACATAATATTATATGTTATATATAGCCCTAAGTTGTCTGTCCCTTCGTTTGCTGCATGCGCCAAATACCCAGACGACACTAGTCTCTTTTAATTAACGCATCCATCAATTTAAAAAAAAAAAGTTAACCACAGGAGTACATACATATACACTGACTTGTGTCGTCGTTGTTTAAGTAAGTAAGTAAGTAAGTAATATTTGATCTCCTCCAGGGAAGCTAGTAGTGATATATAATTACTAAATTACCTCTAGCTAGCTGTTGCCTATCCCAATGCAGCACCACTAGTACTTCGTGCGGTGCGTGACCCTTCATTTCTCAATTTGCTTCTTTAATTTCTACGAAGACCACCACTCTCACTTACTACTACTTCATTCATTCTCCTGAACGCTCTCAATAATTAGCTAGCTCTTCTTCTTCTCAGAGTCACTGGGTATTAGTACAACTTGTTAATTTAGTGCTTATATATAGATCCACAATCAATCTCTCTATACATCCTGTATATTTAGCTAGCTTAAATAGGTGTAGGCCAGCTGAGGTATATATGCTGCAGCAGTGCAATAGCAGCCACAGCACTACCTCCTTGTCTATGCAGTTGTTCCCAATGTATTCAGGATCAGGATCCATGGATCAGGAACCAAACCACTACTATTCTTCTTCTTCTTCAACATCAGTCGACTGCACCCTCTCTCTTGGCACTCCTTCAACTCGCCACACTAATTCTAGTGCTAGTACTGCTTCTGCATTAATCAACCGCTCCTCCTCAAACAGCTTCTGCTGGGACATTAACATCACTCAGTCCAAAGCCCAACAGTACTATCCCACTGCTACCGCACCCGCCTTTCGATCGCCTGTTATTAATCCTCCTGCTGCTGCTGCTTCTTCTTCTTCTTCAAACTTGGGAGGATCAGATCCTCTACTTCTAGCTCGCCGGTGCGCTAACTGCGACACCACTTCCACTCCCCTTTGGAGGAACGGGCCCAGGGGTCCTAAGGTACGCACCCAATCGTTTACTCCTTTTTTTTATTTATTATAATAGCATATATATATATATATATATATATATATATATATATATATATATATATATATATATATATATATAGTGTTACTATAGGTATGATCATGAGATTAAATATTGATAGGTGTGCGTATTTTGACATGAACAATGCAGTCTCTGTGTAATGCTTGCGGCATCCGGTACAAGAAAGAAGAAAGGCGCTCAGCAGCATCAACAGCATCTCCGGCAGCTGCAGTAAATTTAAAAGACACGATTGGCTATCATCATCAGCAGCAGCATCCATGGAACAGCAACTCAACATCCTCGTCGTGGTACCAAAACATTAATGAAGACCAACATCATCGTCACCAGCCGCCTTACCTCTCTTGGAGACTCAACGTGATTCCTACTCATCAGTTCGACTTCGACAGACCCAGCCTCTTCCAATACCAGTAGCAGTATTATTATTATTATTACTATTACTATATAATCCTAATTAGTTAGTTAAATATTTATATATATATATGCAAGGTAATGCAGCAACGACTTGATCAGTTGCAAACCCCCCTTAAAGCTGTAGTTAATGAATCAGCTATATATAGCTCTTTGTAACTCCTTTGCTTAATTTTGACTCGACAGACCCAGCCTCTTCCAAAAGCATGCGTGTTCTCACTAATTAATTATGGTGTCCGTGTCGATCTTAATTTAAGCATGTGTATGTTTCTTGTTATTGGATGTTGGGCAGTGACCGTTGTGTATTATGTCAAAGATGTACTGTTACGAGTTATCGTGAGCTAGCTATATATGGATGAGGTAGCTAGGGGGCGAAAAGGTACTGCTGATGAAAGCGAGAGGGGAGAGAGTGTGAGTCCAAGCCAAATTCCAATCTAAACAAGTCCAATCGGATAAGGTTTGTGATGCGTACAATTAAATGAAATTAATATCTGTGTACTTGTTCTGTGATCAGGGCTTGGAGTGGTCGTTTTCACGAGTCACGCATACACATGACACGATCACATCATCCCCCCACTGCGTTGCCTCGCTTATATGTATGCTGTATTCCAGTATTACTGCGATGTTCCCACCTGCCCCGCTTTAAAATTTCCTATTTATGTTTGCTCTCTTTTATTTACTTTTGCTTTCTTTAGCTTTAATTTGCACCAACACTGATATGAGATACTGAAACTATAAAAACCCCAAAATTCATGGTTACCAACTATGCAACAAGGTGAGACATGCCATTTCATGAAGATTCTAATCAAGAATAACGGCTAACCCCAAAAAAAAAAAAAGATACATCAAATGTCTTATACTTGGTCCCATGTTTATGATTACAAAAGTAATTTCTCTATATAAAATTTTACAACTTTAATAATTAGTTTGGTCGTAGAAACAATAAATTGATACATTAAAAATCATGTACCCTAAACACATACATATGTATAAAAATCATGTACCCTAAACACATATATATATATATGAATTAGGTTCCATACATTGAATAGTCTAGGTTTTAACTTTTATAAAATATCTTTTTTGGTAAGAAAATAGCGGTAGCCTTAGATAATATAAAATATTGATACATTAAAAATTAAAATAGGGGTTTAATTCAACATTGTGGTAAATGATACACTTTGAGTGTAAGGTGTTATGGTCATAACCACTAACCAGTGATTAAGGAGAAAAAACGAGGCACTGACACGGATAAACGCTCGTCAGTCAACAAAAACCGACTCGAGCATCCGCGCCCGACCCACAAGGCGGCCGGCGCTTACCGACCCCGCCATGGTCCAATGGATGACTATCATCATAACCGACGCGAGAGGCGGTTCGAGTCGGTCCGTCAGCAACTCCCTCCCGCGGACGACGCGAAAGGCGGTGACGGTCGTCCGCCCCACTGAGTAACTGCTTCGAGGCCACTTCCACGTCACTCGTCCCATCGGACGGCGTGGGGGACAACTAGCTATCACCTTCCAGGCCGCTCGTGCGCTTTCGGGCGGCGGCGGTGCTAGTTGTCCCCCCAACCCGTCACCCATCGTAGCCCTGTCCTACCAATTGTCGGCTTTGCCCAACGAGGCGAAGCGAATTTAGACCCTCCTATCAGCCACTCGTCCTCAGGGACGACAAGAATATCGGCTCTGGTCGTCCCTTCCAATTGATTACCTCGAAGGACGCCCAGAGAGGCCGAAGCGAAGCCTGGCCACCCGCCCAGCCCCTACGCCTTGCGTGGCTTCCTCCACTCAAACGACGGTTATACGGTACTGAGCCCATCAAGATCGTGATTAAATGCGCCGACAACTCTTTAACTCCTCCATCTCTCACAAGATTTAAGGCACCTCGGACCCATGCAGCCATGGCCAATCCCATCCCATTAATGGCGAATAGACCACACTAACCCTCAAACTACCCGCAATTTGACACTGTAAAGGCCATCCCCATAGCGGACAAATAAAATGCTCTACCAATCACTGCTCACACGTGGAGGGAAAAGGTCGACTCATTAGTGGTTCCTCAAGCGATGGAAAGACGGAGATACCCCCAACCCTAGATATAAAGAGCAACGAGGACAAATAACAAAGTAAGTGATCTCTTTGAGTGAATTCACGCTCTATTAGATTATCTCCTTCTCTACCAACTTGACCGCTCGGAGGAACCACGGAGATCCCAACTCGCCCCTTCCACATGTCTCTTTCTCCTGCTGTAGGCACATCCCTTGGACCGAACCAACACACCGGGCATTAGGAGAGAAGGCGGACTCCGCTCTCTTAAAAGCTAAACTCACCCGAGGTTAGTGACTGTGATTATATACATCAACATAAGGCGTACAGCTGAATGGCTATATATGGACTATATCAAGAGATGACTTTTATGCAACAATTTATACTAATTGGGCTGTCAATAGATTTGGACGAGGCAACGGCGCTCATTTTGTTAGAAGAAAATAGGCTCTTCACTTCGTTCACATGTCTTGATGACTTGCTAAACCATAATAAAACAATCATACGATTTCTCTCAGTACAAGCAACTTGTAAATCTGAAACGTGTTGCGCTTCATCTCCTGTAATGTATCCCCACTTTGTTTGAGACACAGTTTTAAGTACACAATTGGTTTTTTTTGTTATAGTTTGAGCAATTAAGCGGTATGCTTAAACTATTTTTTTGTTGTTTAAGAATTGCGGTTGGACATATTGGATGCAATTATATCTACTTGGAAACTTGGAGTTGAAGGTCTGGGTTACATACATATATGTTCATGATCGCTATCCATGGGCATGTAGAAATTGGATTCTCTTATGTTAATACAGACCAACATGCATCTGTACTGATTAATGAGAAGAAAAAAAAAAATAGTTTTAAGTAATGACAAAGCCTACTTTTAAGTAGTGTTGACACGTGTTCGGTGTTCCGGAGTACAAATAGTCCAAGCCAAAATGAATGCAAAAAAACCTTCATCATATATATGCCGAAGTGGGAAGCGCTCCCACAGAACCATCACCGTGAATCCAAGAGACCCACCACCCGTCACAGATCTCGTTCCTACGTGTCTCAGACCCTGTCTATCACCTGGGCCCCACCTGTCTACTCAACCGCACCCGTTTTTGTCTCTCATCGTCATCTCGTTCGTTCATACCCCTTCTCTCTTCCCTCCTCTTCTGCTCTGATAATTAATTGCATTTATAAATCCGAAATAGGAAGCGAGAACCGTTTGAGAATTGGGAATTGAGAGAGAGAGAGAGAGATGAGTTTTCGAGGGGACGAGAGTAGCGGGGGAGAGGAGGGGCTGAGGAAGCCATTCCTGCACACGGGGAGCTGGTACAGGATGGGGATGGGATCGAGGCAGTCGAGCCTCTCCTCCGCCGCCTCCGTCATCAGGGACTCCTCCGTCTCCGTCGTCCTCTGCACTCTCATCGTCGCCCTCGGCCCCATCCAGTTTGGCTTCACCGGGGGTTACTCCTCCCCTACTCAGGACTCCATCATCGCCGACCTCCGCCTCTCCCTCTCCCAGGTTGGTTCAACTCACTACCTTAACTTCATTTCTTGTTGTTGGTTGTTGTTTTTAATTAGTAATCATTGTGTTATTGGATTCGGATTCGTTGCAGTTCTCCGTCTTCGGATCTCTGTCCAACGTGGGTGCTATGGTTGGGGCCATCGCCAGCGGCCAGCTGGCTGAGTACATTGGCCGCAAAGGGGTACCCGTTTCTAAAATTTTGTTTCTCTCTCACAGTAGGTCTGCTCGGATGATCATTATTAATCTCCCCATTGTGTGTTATGTGTGCAGTCATTGATGATCGCCTCTATCCCCAACATAATTGGCTGGCTTGCAATTTCCTTTGCAAATGTTTGTTTCCTTTCTTTCTTCCGACCAAAACACCAAACAAACACCTACTGTGCGCTCACTTATTTGCCTGTTACATTGTACCTTCTTGTTTACATAGCACTAAAAATGGACCTCAAATTTACACTTGTGTTTTCTGAAGGATTCCTCGTTTCTATACATGGGTAGATTGCTGGAGGGATTTGGAGTTGGGATTATCTCCTACACGGTCTGTTGAGTTTCTCGCATTGTGCCTTTATTCTTAATTTTAGCAAATATATATGGTTGACGTTTGTATTTCACTGCTCAGGTACCTGTGTATATAGCAGAGATAGCTCCTCAGAACATGAGAGGTGGCCTCGGTGCTGTGAACCAGGTTGGCTTATCATTCTGAAAATCTAGTGCAATTTGGATTCACAATGGTTTTTTTTTGACTGATGGCAGTGCCCTCTTGCAGCTCTCTGTCACCATTGGCATAATGTTGGCTTATATTTTTGGCATGTTTCTCCCTTGGAGGGTGCTTGCTACTGTAGGTAAATTTGCAAACCTCTTAAGACCTCAATGCTTAGTTGACGACCCATGCTCTTTTTATTACTTGTTCCATTAGCAGTTTTGTAGTTGATAAAGAGTTGGAATCTAGTTATACTAGTTTGTTTCATAACTTATTAGTTTTTCTTCTCTTGTCGCACTTTTCTCTCTCCTATGATCGTTTGTTTGTTTGTAATTTTGATTTTCCCCCCACTTGGTAATTTCAGCTATGGATTTGGTCGACGATTGTATATTTGAAATAATTTTTACCAAACAAAATTTGTTTGTAGTTTTTCTCCTCGAAAGTAGAATAAAACTGTACATGAATATATATCTGAAAATTTGAAGGGTGCTTCTACCTCCTTGATACGAGAGTACTTGTACCTAAGTATATTTTCAGTTATTACGCCCCTGAATTGGCCATTTACTATTTTTTTTTGTGAATCTTTCTTGCACTTTCTTATTGCGTGACTCGAAACATATATCCGAATATCAACCGGACTGCTAGCTCTCTGGATTTTGGCAGAGGCTCACAGGAAATAGAATTGTGGGAGTCCTTTGAATGGGTTATTCTATGCGTTCTTCTATTCTTCCATTCAATCTGTCCGGTGGATCGTATTTCTTGTAGCAATAGGATATGCAATTCCTGTTTGCTGTTGGCCGAACATAAGGACAAAGAGTCGATTAGAACTCTTGTTTTATTTGGACTGACAAGTCAACCTAGAAATGGTTTCCTATCGTTGGAACTCAAATTTGTACCCGGCTTCCATCACCCAATTCGGAGAAGCAGTAACTTCATAGCGGGGTTCTTCTTTGATCTGTAAATACCCTTTCTTATCCAATTACTTAAGGCTCTCGAGTTTGGTTTTCTCTACAAGCTTTAGTGTGTGTTTGGCTATTTTGTAAAATTGGGCCAGGACTGAACCTGGTCCAATTTTGTGTTGTTTCTTGTTTGTCAAATTTTTGGGCTAGACCTGGCCCCATTTTTTATGCCCAAATAGTGACAATAAACTAGTTTTCATTTGGACCAAGGGGGGGCTGGTTCAAATGAAAACCAGTTTAGCACAAAATTGAGCTAGGACTGGTCCTGGCCCAGTTTTGTGCAATTTGCCAAACTGACCCTTAGAGAATAGTTTGGGAGAGATTGTATGTGAGATTAAGGGTGAATTTCGGATAAGGATCTGGGAGTTCTTCACCGTTGTACCCACAATGACAATGCGATAGTAAAGCTGTACTCCTTCCCCAGGGTCCTTGCTAAAAACTGAACCACATTATATCTGTATGTTTTACTTCTCGATATATATTCTGTGATCGCTTGTGATCTTTTCTTGCATTCTAGGAGTTTTTGATAACAAACTTTTTGATCCTTACCATGCTATTACAGGATGCTTGCCATGCACGGTCCTCATTCCAGCATTATTTTTTATCCCAGAATCCCCAAGGTGGCTGGTAAGCTTTATTCATTCATTGTCCCTACAAGACGAACTTAAGTCTCCAACCTTACAGATATCTAATGGTTTTCTTCATTTAATCAGGCAAAAATGGGGATGATGGAAGATTTTGAAGCTTCCTTGCAAGTTTTGAGGGGATTTGATACTGACATTACTGCTGAAGTCAATGAAATCAAGGTACAAACATCAACTAAATCCATAACCCAACAAACACATATGTATTACTCTTTCTTCCCTATTTGATTTCTCATCATGCCGTATTACTTTGTCCCTTCTCAGTCCTTTTCTACTCTTGGGGTCCTGGAGATTTGGTTGCATGCTGCATCATGAAGTAGGGAATTTGCATGAGAAATAACTAGCACTAGGTCTTACATCATGCTCCTTACAAAGGAAAGATTGTTAATAACTGGTTTTGTAAACTTTCTCAATGCTTTTCCGGAGCTATCTCCACCTAGTGTTGTTGAAAAAGAATATGCAGTAACAAGGGGTTTAAGGAGGAGGAGAAAAAGAAGAAGATTAGAGTTTCTTCTTCATGCTTGAATCGTTGGCTTCTCACCAGATAAGACGTCACATGTTTTGAGGTTTCACACCTTGTGAAACTAGATTTGCACCCAAATTTATAACATACAATCTAAGTGTAGAAGAAGACCACGCACTTTTCCATAGAGATCATAATTTTATAAACACCTCCATCCTCTTTATTGAAGAAAGGCAAATATTTTATAGATTTACAAAATTAGACTATGAAAAACCTAGCCTTAGTGAGAAAAACTTGTATTCATACTAAAATAAAAGATTTCTTAGTAATTAGACTGTAAATGAATTTCCAAATCAACTAAAACTCTAAATTAACTAAATTCCTAATTAATAGCTTGACTTTTTAGATGAGAATACGAGAAAATTTCTATGAAAATCAAAACTCTAATACTAAAAGAGGTCTCAAACCTCTTGTTTCTTTCTTTTTCCACTGTCTTTATATGTGTTTCTTGGTGAATTTTTTCTGAAGTCTTCTACATCAAATCTCCTCTGGTTGAAGAACATTCGACATCAGAGTGTGAAGCTGGATATCGTGGAACACTTTAAATCAATAGAGTACTTTCGTTATTGAGGCTTGCCCCTTTCCATTTTTAAGCACATCGTATTTTAGAAACTGGATTGAATTTTCAATTTCTGTGAGTCTGTGACACGTTATAAATTTTGTACTGGTGGAATTTTTGCCACCTTTTGCAAAACACTATCAATTCTTTTGTGGATCTTTTCTCAACCTTCCGTCATGCTTTGTAGTCCTGTCTTTTTGATGGGGGTAAACCATATATTCGTAGATTGCATAGTTTTATATCAAAATTTCGTATTGGAAAAGCATTCATATGCCACACCGCATAACTTTGTGGGAAACATTTATGTTGCTGTTTTGTTTGTTATTTAGCTTCCTATTCATATTAAAGAAAACTATATTTTAAAAAGGGAAAATTGCTTCTAGCCCCCAAAATAACAAAGAGTATCCTCCCCCCACCCAAGACTTTTTTAACCCTCTCAAAACCCCCAAAACCAAAGACAACAATCTCTGAGCCCCCAAAACACAAAACCCAATATTTTAAAACATGTGAAGACTATAATACCCCTCTCTCTCTCTCTCTCTCTCTTCTCTCCGCCCAAGGCGAAGTCCATGGCGATGGCGAGGTGGGTCGGGGTCAAGAAGGCGCAGCGGAAGAGGATGATGTTGGGGTGGCGGAGGGAGCGGTGGTTGGTGATCTCGCGGAGGACGTGCTGGTTGACGCGGCCGCCATGGGATGAACTTCACGGCGACGAAGCTCGCCTGGTTTGTACCGCATCATGGGCCCGTTGCCGTCGGCGAGGTCACGGATCAGATCGTAGTTCTCGATCGAATCCATTGCGAGGAGTTTTTTGAGAGAGATATTTTAGTCGGAGGAAAGGGACGGGGAAATATATAAAGGGTCTGATTGGGCGGCGGCCGGTTCGTAACTGATTTGATACGGATCGATGTGGTTTATTTATAGCGTGGATTGATGAGGTTTAAGGTCAGTAGGATTAGGAGTAAATAAGGAGAGATATTATTATTATGGATGAATTTTAAAGCCGGTAGAGTTCCGACTTGCAAGAAAGTATAGAGTTTTGTTAAGGTTTGGGCTTTGTTGTTAAGGTTATTAGTTTGTTGTTAAGGTTAGGGCTTTGTTGTTAAGGTTATGAGTTTTTTGTTAAGGTTAAGGCTTTGTTGTTAAGATTATTGGTTTGTTGTTAAGGTCACGTGTTGGTTGTTAAGGTTACGGGTTGGTTGTTAAGGTTACGAGTTGGTTGTCAAGGTTACAGATTGATTGTTAAGGTTGCGGGTTGGTTATCAAGGTTACGAGTTGGTTGCTAAGTTATCGATTTTAAAAAAAATTACGACAATATATAGAATAATAAAAAATTATAGCATTATGGATTTACTATAATATATAAAATAATAAAAATTATAATAATATATAAAATAACAATATTTATAAAATAATAAAAAATATAGCATTATATAAAATTTCAAGTCATCGATTTAAAAAATTACAATAATATATAAATTAACAAAAAATTACAACAATATACAAAAGATTACGAGTTGGTTGTTGAGGTTACGGGTTGGTTGTTAAGGTTACGCGTTGGTTGATAAGTTTAACAACAAAGCTCTAACCTTAACAACAAAGTTTTAAACAAAGCCTTAACCTTAACAACAAACCCATAACCTTAACAACAAAACCCTAACCTTAACAACAAAACCATAAGCTTAATAACAAAGTTTTAACCTTAACAATAAAGCTCTAATCTTAACAACAAACCCATAACCTTAACAACAAGCCCATAACCTTAACAACAAAACCCTAACCTTAACAACAAAGCCCTAACCTTAATAACAAAATCATAAGCTTAACAACGAAGCCTTGGTGACAAAAGAATGTCGTACTTGGTGAGTCTATATGCAAGTCATTAAAACTGAAACATTTTCTCAACCGTCCAAATACAATTAACTAATGACTTTATTTGACCTATTAATTATGATAAGTTTCATAAATCAAAAATTGTTAATAAATTAATTATATATATTAATTAAATATCTCACTTTCAGATCACTACATCACAACCATAATACCTTACACATGTCCGTCAGTGTGGGCCAACTTCCATGCTTCTTCCGTTACAAAATATTAGATAACCCTTCAAAAATAAAAAAATAAAAAAAATCAATTAAAACCCTAATTAGCTTCGTTAACGACCAAAATTAGGTCAACTCGAGGGGCAAAGGCGAAGATGGCGATCAACGGCCAGTGGTGGGATGGATCAACGTGGCCACGTAAGCCACGTCAGGCATACTGTGATGTGTGGCCAGCCCGTGAGGGGAGGGGTAGCCGGGCTTGGGTTTTGGAGGGAACTAAAATATCCCCCCCAAAACCCATTTGTAATCATCTGACATTATGAGAGAGAGAGAGAGAGAGGAGGGGTATTATAGTCTTCACATGTTTTAAAATATTGGGTTTTGTGTTTTGGGGGCTCAGAGATTGTTGTCTTTAGTTTTGAGGGTTTTGGGAGGGTTGAAAAAGTCTTGGGAGGGAGAAGGATAGTTATTGTTATTTTGGGGGCTAGAAGCAATTTTCCCTTTTAAAAAAAAGTTTTATGAAGCATTTCAGATGTGGAGTTCAGGATTACTTTCGTTGGATATATTCTTAAATCTTTTGAGATGTTTATCCATATTTTACTTTATGTAGAGATCAGTGCAATCAAGTACCAGAAGGACAGCGATCCGATTTTCAGACCTCAAGCATAGAAGATACAAACTTCCCCTTATGGTATTGTTCATGCCAATGGTTCCGGAATCTGGATACATTTTCATTTTTTTGTATAATAAACATTTTGACTGCTTATATTTGTTTTATTATCCTACAGATAGGAATTGGTCTTCTTGTATTGCAGCAATTAAGTGGAATTAATGGTATCCTATTTTACGCCAATAATATTTTTAAAGCTGCTGGTAAGTGTAGAATTGTTTAACCTTGACTTCTATTTTGTAGTATTACTTTTTGGCGATGCCCTACGATTTTATTATTTATTTGTTACTTGTTATTTTGTGACACTACTGGAGTGATGTTTTGCTAAGGGCCTGTTTGGTTGCCTTTTGAAAAAATGCCCAGTTGTTACAGTAACCGCGAAATGAGACATCCAGCTGTATCTGACAGCTATAGTAGTACACCCCAAATCTCTCCTTTTGTCGAGAAAGGCGTGGGCATGCCAACCTCTAAGAAGAGCTCCACCTCACCTACAAGAACTGACTTTTTGAGCAAGCCAAACTGAGTAATTGGGTGTAATACTGTAGCACCTGACATCTACAGTATTACACCCCAAAAAATGGCCAAACAAACAGGCCCTAAGTCCTGTATGTGTCCTTTACTTTTATTATTTTAGGAAGTATCTCTGCATAATTGTTATAGAACATACAAAG
Organism: Asparagus setaceus; assembly: GCA_012295165.1. NCBI lineage: Eukaryota > Viridiplantae > Streptophyta > Magnoliopsida > Asparagales > Asparagaceae > Asparagus > Asparagus setaceus. The sequence continues at coordinate 45,914,399 of CM022703.1, read as the reverse complement.
GCAAAATATAACTTCTGATATATAGAAGCTTATATACAAAGTAGTTATTACATAAGGCTTATTTGAATAATTCCATCATCAATGATGTACTGTGAATATACTGTGGATTAGCCAACAAATCCAACAACTTCCATGATGCACTGGAAAATCTGCTTATAAAGAACATATGTTGATGGATACTTTAGTAGAAAGCAAGGCTTATTATAATAACTTAACTATTATCTGGATGAGGAAGGGCTTCTCATGGTTAGACTCTTGCATCCTGAACAGGAGTTACAAATAGCAGTGCTGCAACATGTGGATTGGGGGCTATTCAGGTTATTACATTTGTTTCTTGATTTCTCATAGTGACACTGAAATCCTAAGGGGACTTTTACTAGGATTTTGGTTGATACTCAATGATTGTATACAATATGCAGGTTGTTGCTACTGGAGTCACCACATGGTTACTTGACCGGGCTGGGCGCCGACTCTTCCTTATAGTGAGTTTTGAAGCAAAAAATTTCTTACTCTATCCATGTTAATTAGGACAAGTACCGCAGAACAAGGGTGTTTTCTTATGCAGATTTCGAGTGCTGGAATGACTCTTAGCCTTCTTGTTGTTGCCATTGCGTTTTATTTGAAGGTTTGCTTCATGCTTTTCTGGGAAAATTTTAACTTTTAGTGGATCAATATTTGAATTTTGTGTATACACTTTTGTTCTTAACTTGACCATTGTCTCTTTGTACTTTCTTTCGTGTGCAGGGAGCAATATCAGATGATTCTAGGTTCTATTTTTTACTGAGTATCATCTCATTGGTTGGACTTGTGGTATGTCTGTGTTTGTGGAACATATTCCGCTTTTTTGTATAGCAATGTGCTCATTGATCAATTTATATGCTTTCAGGCTTATGTCATTTCTTTCTCTCTTGGGATTGGAGCCATCCCATGGATCATAATGTCTGAGGTATGTGAAAGTTATTTTTCTAGGTTTGCATATCGTACAAAATTTCGTTCAATATTTCAAGATATTAACGTCCATTATATCTGGTTGGTTATAAAGAGATCGAAAAATGGTTCTTATAGGAACAGGTTTCTTTGATGGCTCATACATTGGATAAATTTTGAATTATTGCCTGGTTGATGGAAGTGTTTAAATAATGTAAGATAATCGTTATCTTTGGATTCGATCTTATTGCATGTATATAGGTGCAAGAAGGTTTACTTGTAGCCTAAGTTGCATGGGTATGGGTGTGGGGTATGCGACATAGAAAATTTGTAAAAGGTAGGGTACAGGGACACGGCTGAAACTCATAGGATAAAATCATAGTTTTGAGCTATATATGTAATGGCCCTTTTAAATCGTGGTTCTTAAGGCTGAAACAAACTCGATCCTTATCCAGTAAGTTACGACAATGGAAGTGTAGGATATATATCCAAGAAGTGTATAACAAGTGTTTTAAATTAAGCATGCATTGTATTATTGAGTACTAGTCTGAAGAAATATATGCATATATTTAAGGAGTGTCCGAGAGTGTTGGGCACGGTACGGGTACGGCTCCAGAACCCAGGTAACATAGCTTCTAGCCCAACGTATAGCTTTTAAGCTTCTATCCTTGTAGCTTAAGCTTGATCCATCAACAGCTGAACTGGACATGTTTTAGGATGGCTTAAAGTTGATTATCCTGACCACCTTTCACCTGTGTAGTTGCAAGTATCTTGAGCTTCCTACTATAACAACTTAGAGCAAATGCTGTGCAAGACACCAGCAGAAATTAGCTAGTGATTGTTAATAAGAATTATAATTCAAAAACACTATAACGTCCCACACCATTAAGGGATTGGGTGTGGTGTGTGCCTAGGTGGGCAAATTGGCCTGTTAATCTTTAAGCATTCACTGAGGGTAGAAAGTCATGGATAGGTGTAAATTGCAAGTTACTGGAAGTCACAGCAGAAGCATTTTTAAGTAGTTTCATTCTAAACCATTTCAACCAATGAGCATCCCTAGATCTGTGCTTGTTTCATGTTTATCATTTGCTGGCCAATCATACTTGAGTTTTTCCTTAAGAAATTCAAGTATTAATTAGTCATTAAATCCCAAGCAACACAATTACAAGAGGTCCACGCATCTTCATTGCAGTTTGGGAAAATCGCTGCCATCATACAGGGAAGTGGATCTTAAGCTCTTCACCTTGAAGAAGGCTTGCACAGCCCCTATGGGGTTTGTCCCTTGTGCATATTAGAAATGTACTACTCCCGAAACGCTCCTTCAAAATATATTTCTAGTTGCGGGAACTTCACAGCAAGCTCAGAAGGGTCAGGACAAATTGAGTTGGGACTCATCTACTTAAATGACAATGAATGCTACTTGACAGCATGTACTGAAGGGTTAGAAAGAGTCATATTTGACCTGGGATTCATTTACTTTATTATGTGTATTGCAAAACTAGGTAATTGGTTGCATGCTTATATTATCAGATCAAGTAAAATAAAAAAATTAAAAAATAAAAAAGAAAGAAAAAAGAAAAAAGAAATCACTGGAATTTGTGTATGCCTTCTCATTAAGTCAAGGCTAAAAACTTGAGCTGTGTTCATGCAGATTCTCCCTGTGAATATCAAGAGTCTTGCTGGTAGTGTGGCCACCCTTGCCAACTGGTTGACGTCCTGGGCTATCACGATGGCTGCGAATTTACTTCTAAGTTGGAGCAATGGAGGTCCTCTCTTTCTCTCTCGTTCTCTGTCATACATACAGCGCACACATGCATAAAAAAACATACAAATCTGGCATTTATTGACACACTTGCATGTATTTTTGGGGCTTTCCTTGGAACAGGTACTTTTACCATCTATACAGTTGTTAGTGCTTTTACCCTTGTGTTTGTGATCATATGGGTCCCTGAGACCAAGGGAAGAACTCTTGAGGAAATACAATGGTCATTCCGATGAGCAATACAACAAAGTCATTGTGATTTCTGGAATGTCACAGCTCAATGATGTTGCTATCAAGACCCACTGTCCATTTATACTTGCAACTGGCGGTTCAAGACCCAATCATCTTCAGGTGTGCTACTGCTGCTAAAACTTGGCATCAGATTCTGACCAGAGTGATCTACATCTTCTGGGGTTTTCTCGTGATTTTTACGTGTATTATCCTCTTTGCAATGTTTATTGAAGCGATAAAGCAAAATTTTGCTTGCAAAGGAATTATAAAACAGATACTCTTTATTTCTTTGTAAGATTATTCTTCGGGATATTGATAATAATTGGGAGTCATTGTCCTTTGGGGGACCGGATTATTCATTTTCATCTCAGGGGTTTTGGTTTCTTCAATTTTAATGTTTCATTCACCGGGATGCTAGGAGAATGGCACTAATTAAAAGCCAGAACTATCAAGAAAATTTCGAAATCGATCTATAAGAGGTTAGGGCATTGCATACTTTTTAGCAATGAGCATTGAGCACATTGAAAGAAATAGAGGACGCTGAGCAGTGAGCATTGACTCACCCTCTGCGCCCCCCTGCGTTCCTTTAAGAGCTTTTAATGAAACATACCCAACCGGGAACTCTGAAGAGGAGCGACGCAATATTTAGAACTAAGTTCATTCTACAGCCAGTACTGTATTCTATTTAATGATATGGGGGAGGAGATTTGTTTTTGAGGTGGTTTAAAAGGCAAATAGAATAAGGTAATGACTCCTAATGGTCTTTAATTTCTACGAATATGACGCAAGTCTGATGTGCAGCAAAGAATCTTCTGCACACGCAAAAACCTCCTACATAGGGACACAGATTCATATCTTGGGTTGGTTTAAGCAGGTGGATTAGTTGATCTAACCCCCATAATATTCTATCCATTCTGAACTTCAAACAAAGCACATAATTTGGGACGAGAAAGCACTACAATGGATTAAGAAAATACAAGTCAAGCTACTGAACACGTCGCGAGGCTGCAAGCAATCCATCTCAATCTCAATCTCAATCTTTTTTAGTTAATCAAGTCATCAAACAATTAGCACTTGGATCCAAACAGATGGCATCACGATACATGTCAACCACCTTCATCTAATTCCCTTCGCTTTTGTCCTACTCTTGAAGTTCATCCACCCTCAACCAACTCAGACCTATATATCACCGCTTAAAAACTAAGGGTCCTAAAATTCCTAGCCAATCGCCAACTAACTAACAAATTACAATGGTGAACTGGGTAGAAGCACAAAAGCCCCTCCTACATGGGCTAGTGAAGCTGGCCGGACTCCGGCAACATACTGTTGTCATTGGCCCGGGCACCGTCATGAGCTTCTGGGTGCCAAAAGATACCTTTCAACATAAACATAAAAAATCCAAGAAGAATAAGCCAGCAGTGGTGCTTGTGCATGGCTTTGCAGCCGAAGGGATCGTCACCTGGCAATTCCAAGTAGGCGCATTGACATCCAAATACTCTGTCTACATCCCCGATCTCCTCTTCTTCGGGGGTTCGATCACCGACAGCAAGGATCGATCGCCAAAGTTTCAGGCAGAGTGTTTAATAATAGCACTGGAGAAGCTCGGTGTGGAGAACTGTACTGTTGTAGGGTTTAGTTACGGAGGGATGGTGGCGTTCAAGATGGCCGAGGCAAGGCCTGACCTTGTCAAGTCTTTGGTTGTGTCTGGCTCCGTCATTGCCATGACGGATTCTATCACTGATACTGCGCTTGAGAGGCTCGGATTCTCGTCATCGTCGGAATTGCTGCTGCCAGAGTCGGTGAGGGGCCTCAAGGCTCTGCTGTCGGTTGCGACCTATAAGAAGCTGTGGTTCCCGGACTTTTTGTATAGGGACTACCTCAAGGTGTGTGAGAAATTACTAAGTAATATTCATCAGTAACTCATCAGCATGATCAAAACAATTAATTTGATTGTCGCTGTAATGTTTTCGGATTGGTTTCATATAAGTAGGTATGTTGAAACTTAAAATGCAGATAATGTTTAGCAATAGGAAGGAGAGGGGTGAGCTGCTGGAGGGGTTGGTGATCAGCAATAAGGATGCCAAAGTGCCCGATTTGCAACAGGTATATGTATTAACTGTGCCAACCCTATTCTCTTATTACAATTTATATATAATATATGCGGGATATGTGGATGAATTGACGATGTGTTTTTGTGCAGACGGTGCTTCTATTATGGGGTGAGAATGACAATATATTCAACTTGGAGCTAGCACAAAACATGTCACTGTATGTTAATTCTCCAACCTCCTTCTCCTTCTTCTTCCACATGTATCTCCATGGCCATAAGCACATGAAAACAGGAAAGCACACAAAAAAAAAAAAAATATACGAGATTTCTAATTAAAATAATTTTCAATGGTAATGCAGGGAACTAGGGGAGAGAACTGTATTGCAAGGAATAGAGAAAGCCGGTCACCTAGTTCATCTAGAGCGACCCTGCACTTACAACCGCTGCCTCAAGGAATTCCTGGCTATCATCAATTCCGAAGTCAACACCAAATTTTATTGATTAATTTTGTTTGCTGCATAGTTTGTTATAGATTCTGCTTGTTACTATTTATTTCCTGCACTCTGCATATATCATTTCGTTTGACGTGTTTGATCTGATAAATAAAACTTTGGTAGAGAAAGACTCGAAATTTCACCTTGTATTTGATAGTAGTCCTCAATGGCAAATCAGAAGATTGGGTTAACAGATTCCATCCATCAACTAAAGCTACTAGCAATCGCTATCAATGGCGGTCATTGCTAAATAGGAATAGTCGTCATGAATAAATGGCAGAGAGACAAATTCATGATAATTAGTGATAAATTACATTGATGAGAGGAAATTGGTCAACTTGAATATTGAATAGGATCAAAGGGATTATTATACTGAAAAAAGTCAGAAGAGGCTTTAATTCAATGAACCAAAGACCTTGGTGGGCTGGCCCAATGGATCCAAAGGGCTAGTCCCACCATCAATATTTTATTTTAAAAAAACCTTAATTAATTTCTATATGCATGTTATAATGGGTCGAGGGAGAGGACTTGATTCATTCACCCTTCATCATCTCCCCTTCTTCTCCGAATGGGGAAGCAAACCCGACCCGCCATTAATAATAAAATCACCAACCCCGAACAACAACAAGAAGAGGATCCTACAACCCCCAATATCCCTCCTCCTCCTCCTCCTCCTCCTCCGCATCGGATTCGATAATCCCCTTCCGCTCCAGAAAAATACGAAAACTCTCGCCAAACCCTAATAATAAACCGAAACATGACATCGCCGCCATCACTAGCAATGAAGAAGAGATCACCCCGCCAAAAACACCATCAGGACCTATGAGGGCCCTCCCTCGCCCTCTGACATCTCCAGGAGAGCTCTCCGCCGCCCTCAGCCACCTCCGCTCGGCCGACCCTCCTCTCCCCCCTCATCGACTCCCTCGACCCCCCGTCCTTCAAACCCCAGCCCTCCGATCCTTTCCCCTCCCTCGCCCGCAGCATCCTCTACCAGCAGCTGGCCACCGGGGCCGCCTCCTCCATCCACTCCCGCTTCCTCACCCTCTGCGGCTGCGGCGGCGGAGACCCCCTCCCCTCCTCCGTCCTCCTCCTCTCCCCCTCCCAGCTCCGCCGCATCGGCGTCTCCGCCCGCAAGGCCTCCTACCTCCACGACCTGGCCCTCAAATTCCAGTCCGGCGTCCTCTCCGGCCCCTCCCTCCTCTCCATGGACGACGCCTCTCTCCTCTCTGCCCTCACCGCGGTCAAGGGCATCGGCCAGTGGTCTGTCCACATGTTCCTCATCTTCTCCCTTCATCGCCCCGACGTCCTCCCTGTCGGGGATCTTGGGGTTAGGAAGGGGGTTCGGATGCTCTACGGGCTGAGCCAGCTCCCCAATCCCTCCCAGGTGGAGGACCTCTGCCAGAGGTGGACCCCTTATCGCTCCGTCGGGGCGTGGTACATGTGGAGGCTCCTCGAGTCCAAAGGCTTGCCCACCATGGCCTCTGTTCCTGCTCCTCCGCCTTCGCAAGTAAAGCGTGGGGCTCAAGATTGAAGGGGCAGTGCTATGAGGATCTTGGCTGAATTCCTGCTACTTCTACCGGTACTACTTCCTGTTGCTTATTTCCCATTTGCTAGCTAGTGTTTAACTGGATTCTATTTGACAATGCCTCTTAAATATGAATGTAAATATTGAATCTTTGCAATTTGTTATGAGTAACCTTAATAAAGAGTATATGATATATATATAAGTGTTAAGTATATAACCTCCAATTGTTGTTTGAATAGGGGGGAAAAAAAGGATAGATAGCTTAAGAGTGGGCAAAAGGAAAGATAAATCTAATCTATAAATATAGAGACATACGGCGCTTGTATGATGGCAATCATAATAGAGAGATGACCCATTGCTTGCTTGCTTACTGGAAGGAAGCGAAATACATTTATTAGACACTTCTCGAAGCTTCATTGCTATTAGATTCTTGATGCTGCCCATGAGATAAGGAGATGGAGTAACAAGGAGACAAGTCTCAGCTATTAGTATTTCAGAGAACGGCAGAGAGGGTTTATAGGAGCTGAAAACAAAGGTTTACAGAAAAGAGTTGTATTGGATTTTATTGTAAGTTTGGATTGAGTATCGGATGAGCTACTTGTTTAGATCAATCAGTTCATTCCTCTGTAAAATTCTAAGTATGCAAAAAGGATGGTTCATGCTTGATTATTAGTAGGTGAAGTTATACATAGACTGGTTCTAGTAGACTATTCATATTTAGGGGATAAGCAGTCCTATTTACGCCTACAATTCTTTATTCTTGGTTTAGAGCAATGCAGTTGTTTTTAGGAAATATTAGATCAACTATGGTTCAAAGGAGCTTAAGATGATGCGGGGGTGACATAAGATTAGAGAACTTTTATCCCACAGTAGAAAGTTTGCTCTTCTTAAGATCAAAGTAAGAAAACTCTAAAAGTTGTGATATGATAATGATGTTTTTGCGGATGGCATTGGAGCAATGATTCCTACTCTTATGGACTATTGCTCCTCTTCCTCTGAGACGTGTTTGGTTTGCAATTTTTTTGAGGGTAAACTTGGGAAATTTGTTATTGTGAGCTCCACAGTAAACTTTCACAATTTTTCTTAGCTTGTTTGCATCTTTAAAAACAAGGGCAGATGATGTGTCACTAAAAATTAAAATCCAGCAAAAATGGAGCAATCTTGCTGGAAAGTGTACACACAGTAATGAATTAAAAAACAAAACAAAAAAAAAGAGCTCAACTAACCTAGCTTAGATTTACCCTTTTCCTTCCTTTTCCCTCCGTCTCCTGTTCAACCATCAAAGGCCTTTTCTTTCCCTCACATCTCTTTTTCAGCCATCTAAGAATGCGAAGAGAACTAAAAACAACAGGAATCAAGATACTGAGAGAAGGAATCGGAAAAAAAGGGATACTGGAAGGTGAAGACGGATGAAATTAATAGGGATCTGATTGAATCAAATCTGGGATAGCTCGGGATCGCGGCTGAGAAACGAACCATGCGTTTGTGTTGCGGAGTGTTTTTCAGATTTGGGGTTACCTTGTTAAAATCCCTTGCTTCTCATGCAGCCAGGGATGAATCTAAAAACATTTCCTAATGGGAACACTTGTACAATTATAAATTTGAATTAATAGCTTATATAATATAAATTCTATCAATAGAAAGACTTATTTATACCATAATCATAAATTCTCTATGTGGGAGCACCAATTAAATAGTTTATGGGGGGCACCAGTTAAAATCTAAGCCAAATTCTAAACTTCTTGAAACATATATGGGGCACGTGCCCCCATAACCTTACATCTACATCTGTCCTTGCATGCAACGCTTTGGTATTTTGTGTATTTCTTGCCGCCTACGCACTTTCTTTGCAAAGCGAGAGACTGTTTGACTGAATGTAATCGCGTGGATGAGCACTACAAAATATAGGAAGCAAACATGGTTAATTTTCCACCTCCTCCTAGAGAGGAATCAAGTGACCTATTATAAGTCGATTTATTCAATATCATTTTTTTTTATTTTGATAATTTGGTATTATATACTCTGCGATTTGTTTCAGTTTCATGTGTCGGTTGGAAAAGTCTTTGTGAGTTCTTATATTTGTAAGAGCATTGTAGTATGCTTTCTCTCCACTCCTTTTTGCTCTTCTTCTTCACCTCTCCCAACTCCAATTTCGACCCAACTGGTGAATTACTAGCTCTTACGGAAAACAAGGTGCTGTTCTTCCTGTTCTTTTCATTTTTTTTATGATGGAATTTTATTTTCTATTAGAACAATTTGCACAAAATGATAAAATTTATTTATTATTAACAAGATCTCCGCTTTTAATCTTCTTCTAACAGTTTCCGTATAGATCGAGATAAATAATAGAATTTTCACTCAAATTGATGAACATATAAACTCGATCGTGGAACCCACTACAGACTTTGCTCTCATACGTGACCTGACTTTAGAGCCGAACCAAACATCAGCTCGCATCTCTTCTCCCTCCTTCATTTCCTTCTTCAATGCCAAGGCACGTAGATGGTCCGCTATGTCGCCAATGTAGTAACTATGACAATATTATAATATTATATACTATACTAATATGATATTATTATACTACACTAATAATATTATTATATAATTAAAACATTATAATTGGAGTTGATGAAATTTCTCGGAAATATAATAAAATAGAATTGTGTGATAAGAGAAACTAAGATCATATAATAAAATAACATCTAAAATTATAATATTTTATAAATACAATATTATAATATTTTTAAATTATAATATAATATGTTTTAAAGCAATAAATCAAACTCTCAAATGTGAATTATGCAGCCTATTCAAAACCACAAAGAACCCATCACTATTCGAGATTCAATCTAACATATCAATTAAATATGCTTTGAAAAAAATACCCAAAAAATTGATTTATACAGTCAAAGAGTAATATAAAGTATATTTTCTCGATGGGGTTCTTCCAATTTGCCACAGCCGGAGAAGAAGAACTAGGATGGGTGCCGAAACTTAGAACATAAAGTTTTCACAATTCTTCAATTTTATTTTCTACTGCAGGGCTTTTCTGCACAAAACATTTCTCTATCATGAAGAACGTCACTACCCATCTCAGTGACAAGATCAGTTACATGTGAAATTTATTGTTTAATTGAGGACTCCTTCTGATTATAGTGGTTAATGTAGGCAAGAGATAAGGTGAAGAAATCAACTGTGGCGGATATTCAATTTAGGAATAGTGCATGTGATGAGCAATGTCAGCACGAGCTCTATAATGTTTCTTAGCAAACATCATGTAATTGATGACATTATTTGATTGTTGGTATGTATTTGTATGGGTTTCTGATATTACAGTTAATGATGAATCGGATGGGTATTTTAAAGACTTTATGAGCTTTCATTTGGTTATGGGGCTAATGCTAAAGTAGACCTAAGGAATTCTTTGAAAGATAACTCTGCTTACTACATGGAATAATTATGAGGATCATAATATCATATGTGGATCGAAGAGATTGTTTGAAATATTATTGGACCTAGCATCATTATTCTACTCTAACGGATACAAGACAATAAATCATACTAATATTTTTTCCCAGTCAAGTCCTAATTTCCCCAAAAAAACTAAAAGATAGACAAAGTGATGACAACAATAATACGCATTCATCTAAAAATAATTCTATTCATGTTGGGCATCAAAAGTCAACAACGGATTGGATCGCCCATCATGATTCACATGGATTCAATAAACTATATCCGATCTTTTCATTTTTAATAAATAAGAAATGTAAACATTCAAAAGTTCTTTTCAATGTTTTATTTTAAATCTTTTTTCCCCCTTTCAAGTTACTTCTCATTTTCCTACATTGAGAAAAACATAGAATGCAAAAGAGTATGCCCTCGTGCATTGCACATGCACTATACTAGTACTCTACAAATAAACATATCCATAGTTGTCACGGATAACCTGTAAATTGTAATGAAATCATCCAAATATTTTGTGCATATGACCCTCTTACAAATTTATTAGGGGTTGTGAATAAGGTAATATGACAGTGCGTAGACACCCAAGCTTGAACAGACATGCTAAGATAGCGGATAGACAAAGTTCCGACTCTTCAAATTAAAGCTATCCATAAGAGAGAAGAAGAAGCAAAGAGATCAAACCTACACTGATCATATACACCCAAACGAGCAATAAAAACTGCTAATAAGTCCTTTAATGGAAATAATAAGACCTTCAACGTTTAAAAACTCATGCTTCCTTTCGACTGATATGATCTGGGTCCTTGAAATCCATTACTTGTCACAGTTTCTTTCATTTGGTGTCCCACCAGTGCCATCCTTGTGAGGGACATGAAGTGTATATATTTGAAAAATGAATGCTGAAACGGAGGTGTCGTTGTTCATTGTTTGTAACCCTTCTCTGAAACAATTAATGTATCTGGAACCGAATAACACAAGCATCAATATGAGTATATAACTAAGCAAAAGCATGAAAGAAAACCAACTAAATTGGTACGTTTTGGGATCTGTTTCAAATACAAGAGCAACAGTGTATATGTTTCAGAGCAGCTCCTGTATACTGCATGCTAAAGTTGCTTAATCAAGGATTGTATGTTTCAGCAGCTGAATCAAAAGCAGAGATTAATTAATTGTATCTAACTAATCTCTGTTTGCTTTCGGTGAAGAACTTAAACGAGGGGATGTAGAGACTTGCTCCATGACTTTGAATTCTGGTGACCAGTAGTCCTTGCAGAGAAAACAAGCCGTATTTATAATCATGGGTAGAGAGCTTAAGCCACAGCATTTGTGAAGAGTAGAGGGCTAATTAAACTTCTGGATCCCGCAATTTATTTATATAATCTTTGAATAAGATCACGAAGTTTCTTGCAAATACACAAGTAAAGATCCATCGTGTTACCAAAAGGGGGATTTTATTTTTATTTTTATTTTTGTTGGGGGAACAAGACCAACCAAGTTGGACTCGGTGCACATGGTAGCATAACAATCTGATCTGGGTAGTGTTAGAACAAATACGTGTAGGTGGTAGCTGACGAGGATTGTTCATTCATCGGGGTTTCTTCACGCGCGCCCAAGCGGGAGACAGCTCAACACTCCCAAATTTCTGGGTTGCCCATAATGTCAAATGTTTAGGGCACCAGCTGCCCAAATCCTTTCCCCAACAATTTCACATGTCCGAATCTTTTCTTTTATTCAGCATCACTCAACTCGCTACTTAAGACTGTTGTTGTCAGGAAGGGACATGGATTTGATGTTTCATTGCACGGACTTTTAGAAAGGAAACCCAAAAGTATCAACGGCCATGACCTATTTCAGAGCTAGCTGAAAGGCATTACATTTACCACATTAGCCTGAGAGAGGTAGCGGTCTTCTTTTCTGATTATTATTTTTACTTCTACCTCCATTTTAGTCAATCTGAGTGTATTACTATATATGATTGAGTTTGATTTTGCTTGATTAGCTTGGAAAACATTGATCACCTTTTCTACTCTAAGTACTCTACGGTGGTTTAATTTTTAATTGATGATCACATTCTTCGCATAATTAACTATAGAAAATTCTTGGTGTACCTTATGGATGTATTTGGTGAACGTCAGCACCACCAAATTGGTAGTTGTTATCCTTAACTAAATTAATTTAACGGTCGAATTTTAAAATGAAAAAATGGTATACAATTCTGGTTTGATTTTTACCTAGCAGAAGTTTAGTCCTCAACTATATTAGTTTCACTAAACCTGATTAGTTAGAGTTGCCCAAACAGGCTAGTTATGTGAAGACAGTTGCCTTAAGGATAGATTACACAAAAATACCATAAATTTTCCTATTTTGATAATTAACTACCACCCGCTGCATTTTGATACCAAAAAAAAAAAAAAAAACCATAAAGTAGAATTAAGGTAAGTTTGGAGGGAAAAATTTGGTTAATTTAATAATAAAATAAACAAATATTAGTAGTTAAAAAACTTTAAATTAGCGTGTAAGTATTATAGAGAAACATTTGGGTGAAATTTTCACGTTTACATAGTCGATGGTTGGAACATGCAAATTTTGAAAACTTTATGGTATTTTATTGTATCAAAATGCAACTTGTGCGAATTTAATTGTCAAAACGGAAAATTTTATGGTATTTTGTGCAATTTAGCCGGACATGCTTAATTATGAGTTTCGCCACCACCACATAAATCACAACAGAAACCGTGCTATACTCTGCTAATCCAATTATGAAGACTATGATAATCGCTTCCCATACATACTTTGATCACAAGCATTCTCTTCTTGTGCGTGTGGGTGTGTGGGGCGAACAGTACAAGGAGGAGAAAGGGTGAAAATTGTAGGGGGAAGAAAAAGATAACAGTTGCACAGCGTTGATTCAAAGGGTAAAACCTGACGCAGGCGATGAATATGCTCATTATCCCGACTCTTTCCGTCGTCACATGGCGACAACGTTGTTCGTTCATGGACTAGCACACTACACTGCAGAAATCTTTGCCCAAATCTTGGACCATCATCGCCTACTACCTACTTTTCTACCACTTGCTTGCGCCCATAATGTTTGATTGTAAGAAGAGACACTTAAATAAAATAACGATGCAAGAAAGCTGTTTGGTTCATTCTATTTTTTTTTTAAAGAAAAGAAATAGGAATATGATACTAAAATGACTTTTTCACCCTTTTTTTTATAAAAATCAAAAATATGGAATCCTCTATTATTTGTACTATTGTATTTGGTTTATTTGTAAAAAGGGGAAATGAACATAAGAATGAACGAGATTTATATTAGAATTCCAATCTAATTCCTCTAAATTTGAGAGGGGGTGACCTTCCATAAAAAACCCCCCCTCTTTCTCCACTTTATAGAAAACCCACTCTATAAAGTAAAAGTGAATCAAATTTAAGTATAGGAATAGGTTGGAAAAACTTTTGGAAAATTCTGACGCTGTTCATTCCATTCCCTTCCCTCCCCATTCTATAAAATTGGCTGAACCTAACAGGCCTATATGTCTACCGCAATATAAATGAAGAAATTGCAGCACAGTCTATAATCTATATACATAGGGGGGGAGGGGGAGAGAGAGAGAGTTTAAACAAAAACTACAATTAATAATCTAAATAAACTAAAACAAAAAATGCTGCTAATAACAAGTGAAAGTAAGTAGAGCAAACTAAGGCAGTTAATTAATTAATGGAGGAGGAGGAAGTTTTTGAGTCACTTGTAAAAATCAATTCCTAATCACATTCCCATGGGCTGCTGCGGCTGCTGAATCTGCTCTTGCGGCTGCTGAATCGGCTCTTGCTGCTGCTGTTGTTGTTTCTTGAGGGAGTGCTTGTTGTTATGCATCCAGATCTTAAACACCTGCCTCCTCACTCCGACGAGGTTACAGAAGTGCTCCACCGCCGCCTCGTCCTGCCTCTGCATCCTCCACCCCACCCGCTCCGCAAACTCCAGCATCTTCTCCTTCTGCTCCGCCGTGAACTTTGTCCTGTACCTCTTCTTCGACACTATCATCATCCCCTGCTGCTGCTGCTGCTGCTGCTGCGGCGCTGCGGCACTCCCATCCAACCTCTCCTCGCTCGACGACTCCGTTGTAGCTCCACTCCCACTGTTGTTGTTATTATTATTATTATTATTATTATTAGAATTGTTGTTGTTGTTGTTGTTGTAATTGCTCCCTCCTCCGAAGGGGAATTGGAATTGCTTGTGGTGGGCAGGAGGCGGCGGCGGGAGCAAGAGAGGGACTGATCTTGGGTGGTGGTGGTAGAAAGAGTCGCTGCTGCCGTCGGTCTTGAGCTTGCGGTGGAAGCTGCGGTGGCAGTCGCAGGCAGCGCACTTGAGGGGGTCGGATTCGGTGGGCATGAACTCGCAGCAGCCGTCGAGCACGTGGCCGCCGACGGCCGCGGCGTGGTTGCGGAGGCACTCGCGGTACCTGACAAGTACTGCAGTGGGCTTCGGGCTAGACGCAGCTGCAACATCAAGTAGTACTGCTGCTTCATGAGCTGCTGAGCCATTCCTAGCAATATTTATATTTGTATTGGGAGCATGGTGATGGTGATGATGATGATCTCCATCTCTTGGAGAAGAGGAGGAGGAGACGAAAGGGGAAGGCCTGGAGAAGGCTGATACCCTAATGGGATTAACTGGAGTAGCAGAAGGATTGGGGTTATTAATGGTGGTGTTATTGTTGTAGTTTGGTAGGGAAACAGGAGGAGGAGGAGGAGGAGGCAAGCCCATGCCTTGATCTTCTTGGCTCCTGTAATCCATAATTCTACTGCTCTCCAGTTTCTTTGGCACTCTCTCTCTCTCTCTCTCTCTCTCTCTCTCTCTCTCCAAATGCCCTCACAATCAATCAAACTGGATCTCTACTACTTGTATGTGCATGCAGTAAGTACATACAAATTGGAGGGCTTTAGCCTAAGATTGAGTAGATCGAGATGTGAATAAAAAAGGGCAACGGGTCCTTCAAATGAGGGCCTCTAATTAATTATTATTGTTGTTATGCAAGGCAGAGATAAGAGAGAGAGAGAGAGGGACTTAACATGGAAGTGCACTAAAAGCGCAGCGAGACGTCACAAGCCTTCGCTGATCAAAATTTAATTCAATTTGATTCAGTCGTAGTAGTAGTTTGGATATTGTTATGTGTACATTGAACTAAGCAAAGATATATGTGATTAGCATGCCCCGGCAGCAATAATTAATCTCAGTACTAATGGGGAGAGAGGAATGAAGGAAGAAATAGCAGATAAAAGTTACTGTTAAAAAAATAAATAAATAAATAAATAAAACGGTGGCGTGCCTGAAAGATGAGAAATGAATCATAAATGAATGTTGAGAAAAATGAAGGGAGATAATTAAGTGATAAAAGAGAGGAGAAGAGAGAGAGAAGAGGACAAAGGGTTGTGCAGAAGAAACCGACAGGGTCATGTTTCACTCCTCCCACGCCCTGCACCTTGGTCCCACTCGTTATTATTGCTCTCTCTCTCTCTCTCTCTCTCTTATTAATGCGCGCTTACCCACTCCCCTTACCCCCTCCTCCTTCCTTTTCTTTCATTTTCGACCCCATTTACTATTTGTTTCACTTCACTCTCTCTCTTTCGATCTCTCTCTTTTTTTTTTTTTTTGGGAATTTACTCATCTTGGTAATTATGCGTGTGTGTCTATATCCATAGGACCAGCTAGCTCGACGACATCTCCTGCAACACTAATAAACACCCCTCACTTATTTCTTTGAATTTCTGCACATAGTTTTATGACCACAAACGAATCTTGTTTTTTTTAATACTAAAAAAAAAAAAAAAAAAAGACATCTCGTTTATATCTTTTGACGCAGGTATGAGAGCATATGCGAAATTGAAATCCAATTGTTACTGTCCCTCTCGTCTCCATACTCCATAGACACATCTATGCTAATTAACTCGAATATGTTTTTTCTTTTCAGAATTTATTTATGTATATATTTGTTGCTTAGTGTACCTACACAACACACGATTACAATTCAGCGTGATTAATCTTTATCCACGATCCATGTACATGCGGCAACTTATGTGGAGCAATTGTTTGGATGATCAGTGTTCATACTTGTCTTTGCTATCACAACCTACTAGAGTTATCACACTATACGCTATTATGAGATTTTAGTAAATAACATGCTCTAATATATATAGTTTGCAAATTAGTCTTAATTATTGAAAATATATATATATTTTTCGCTTATGTATAATTGCAGCTACGTTATGTCTAGCAATGAACCCTTGCATGTGTTGGGGAAAAATCATGCCGGTTAAGGAACCCTTTTCATGTGCTGGGGAGAAATCAGGCCCAGTGTAGAGTTGATGAGTTTTAAGCAGAAGCTAGAAATTAATTTTCACTCAAAAGCTATAACTTCTAGTTATTAGCCTCGACTCCTATTTTAAACTGATAACTCTCTTTGATCGACTAAATTACCAAATTAGTATTCTAACTTAACCCCATTTTCTAATAGGATCTTTATTTCTGCTTTAGTGTCAATATGATATTTTAACTTGTGTCCCGATGACAATAAGACCCTGTTCCACTAAACTTTTTTATTTTTTAAAAACATTTCTTCCAACCCCCTGAATTATCAAAATTATTAAATCTATACCATCTTCTCCTTCAACCTCCCCTAATTCAAATTTCTTCCATCTTTTACTCGATATTATTTTTTTAAAACAATAATATTGAGGTTCTTAATATGTGAAAAAAGAGCTTTATTGTCACCGGGGCACAAGTTAAAATACAATATTGACGCCGGAGCAGAAATAAATACCTTATTGGAAAATAGGGTCAACTTAGAATACCAATATGGTAATTTTGCCCTTTTTTATCCTATCCGATGTGGAACTATATTCACATATTAAGAACCTCAATATTATTGTTTATGTCAAAAACTTAGTTACGAGGATTAGGGGGGTTTGGAAGAGCTTAGGATCCCTCAATTTTCTTTGATGGCTGATTTCGTTGAGCAGAAGAAGATTCATGCATAAATGTTAGAGGGTCGAAGTTGGACTCTCTGGTGATTCCTCCAACGATTAAGTTAGTAATGATCTTAGGGGGAAAATGTACGAAAGCATTTTTTAGAGATTTCTGGCATAAAGAACAATGTACCTTCATACAGAAGACAATCTGTACATTTATAGTGAGCCAAAAAAAGATATTTGGGTAACTATCTTTTATTTTGACAATCTTACACGTGTTTATTCCTATAAAGCTTCTACGGGTCAGCTTGGCAAACTTCTCAAATCCCAACTTGATTTTGAGATAAACTAATAATAATGTTTTAACATGAGATAGACCATGGGTTAAAATAGAACTAGTTTTAAAGCTCTTTTGACTCGGAAAATACTAAGCCAGCTGGCTATTTTAAATAAAAAAAACAGAAATTTTGTTTTTCAAAAATCGAATTAGGGTCTATGTTTATCTCATTTTGGAGGTTTCCACAAGGATCATACAGAGTACCTTTGTCTTTGAGAAGTTAAACCAGCGCTCACCGTCATAGGAGTGGGCGTAGACGGTCGGGCAGTACTCACCGATCGGGTTCAAAGGCGGGCTGGCCCGCAGGTCGAGAGTGAGCTGAGCATACTTCTCGATCCGGCTCTGGGATCTGGACAAGCCGACCCATTGCTAAGTGCGAGTAAGATTGACTGGACCCATGGCATGATCGTGAAATGACCCATGGGTTTTTCGTCCAACTTTTTTTCTTTTTATTTACCTTTTTAATTATATAAAACTTGTATTTACAATTATAAAGTTATTTCTAATTTATTTTTAGTAATTTAAATTTGTATTAAATTATTTTTAAACTTATATTAAACTTTTTAATCCTTTTCAGATAGGCGGTGTGAGCTTAAAGCTTTGCTATTCAGATGGGTCAAAAGTAAATGAGTCAAGGCCTATGGCCTTTTTACTTTCTTTGGCAGTAGGCTGAAAAGGCTAAAAGAACAACTAGACTAACCAAATATATATCATGGGTCGGGCAGGGTCGAGCCAGGCCTACTTCTTTGTCCCCGGATCTGGGGCTAAACCCGACCCGACCCATGACTCGAGTATATCATGGGCCAGATTGAGCCCGCCCCACTACGGACCTGGTCGGATCGTGACCCATGACGAGTTGGGCTGGGTCAGCCCGCGGGTCGACTTGGCCCACACCCAATCCTACACCGTCATTTGGGTAACTATCATTTTGGCAGGCTACGATCCACGTGTCAAGAAGTTAGATTACATCTATGACACGTGCCCCTGTCTACTCTGCAACTGCTTATCCCAAACCCGTTTCGAGAACCGCCTTTAAACTCTAAAACTAAAACAACGTCATCATGTTCTCATCATCATACTTCAAAAAACGAGGAGGAATTAGTCAGTAACGGTAAGAGAGAAAATTAATAAAGGAGAAATGACAACAAGTAATCGTCTAATAATTCTGATGGTAATACTGGCAACGTTGCTCCTCAGCTTGTCCTATGTTGGATCGACGATGGAGAATACCAAGGAGAGGGCAAATCTTGCAGCAGATGAGGTCGAGCTCAAGTCCATGCAAGACTCAAAGGCGACCACCAAGTCATGGACCAGATGGGCTAAAGAAAAATTAGCGTAACTCTTTTTAGATTTATTAATTAAAACCTTGTCACTCAACGAAACTCTGAATATATACGTCCATATATATATCATGTAATTTTTTTAATCAATTAAGCAAAATTTTATTAATTATTTTTCAATTTCTTTTGTGATAGGGGGTTTGGTATTGGTAAAGATAAAGCAGAAGAGGCAGCCGGTGATATTGCGACGACGACTCAAAAGAAGGCATCCGATATTGCTTCTGGTATATATAATTTTTATGTTTAACGCGAAATTTTAATTATTTTTAATTTTTCTAAGTTAATTGCCTAAAACATACAGTCGATTTACCATCATAAACCAATCTTCGTTTCTTTAAAGTAGAAATCATCTTCTTAGTCTTAATTCCTGGTTTCTATAAGAAGAGCAGTCAGAAAATTTTTTACCAAAATGGAGTCATATTATGAAAGCAATGGAAGATCGTCTACATATCTCAAGTTCTTCCCAACAAATATATAATTCTCACCAGTGTTACAAAAACATACTCAACAAAAAGAGAAATATACTATATATGCTGAAACTAACTGAAATTAATTAATTATATATGGGAGCCGCTGAAAAGGCTGAGGAAGTGAAAGAAGGAATGAAGGGTAATGCAGTCCCTGATCCTGAATCAATTGCAGCAGCTGCAGACAAAGCTTGGGAGATGAAGGAGATGGTGATGGATACGGCTGCCAACGTCAAAGAATCAGCGAGTGACAAGGCAACAATGGCCAATGTGGAGGATGCGGAGAGGGCTTATGAAAATGCAAAGCTTAAAGCGGCCGAAGCTTACAAGACCGCGAGAGACGCAATGAGTCACGGTGCAAAAGAAACCTACGAGGCTGCCAAGGAGAGAGTTTCGGAGGCTGTGGGCAATGTCGGAGCTCAGTACAAGAACTATGAAGCAGGGGAGCTGTGAGGCTTGCCGTGCAATTAATTCGAGTGGAGATTCTAATTGAAGAGCCAAAACTTGTTAAATTAATTTCTGAAGTTGTTGTACAAATTGTAGAAATTAACATCTATCATGTTGTTAATGCTCAGTGGAATTTTCTTTTCCTAGTTACAAAAGAAAACAATTTCTGCGAATAATATCGTTTTCTACTGCCTATCAATTTTGTCGGTGTTACTTGTTATTTCGGGTCTGTTAACTTGTCTATTGGGCTGGAAGTGTAGCAGCTCTTGGATAATAAAACAATTGCTAACGGGCTGCTACCAGGTTGTCCATTGGGCCCACTGGGAGGGAACACCCAGCAGCTAGTGCCCTACATTTCTGGCCTCAAATGACATGCTGATAAGGAGCTTGACATTTTCCTAATTTAACATGTCTATATGCCCTTAGAAGTTACAAACATTCAGAGCAGAGCTAAATCTCGAGGAGCTACCGGGGGCACCAGTTTTTACATTTGAAAAATAAAAAAAATAAAAAATTGTGAGATATTTTATTTTCTTGTAGACTACACGATAGTTTACCGCAAAAAGTCTATAGTAATAGATCGCAATATAGAAAAGTACCATATCAATTATCACGATAATTATTTTAAATTCACTCAAAAGAAAAGGAAATTTTTTTTTCCTTTTTCTATTGAACGTTTGAATTAAACAAAATTAGCTCTACCATTCACAGAAAAGAAATCAAGTACCGCGTAGCCAATAATAAACGTAATAGGAGAAATAACCTGAAGGCAAACAGAGAACTTTGACGAATGCGACTGCATTCCACTCGATCAGGCTATATAACAAACCAATTGTAGAAGGCTAGTTCTAGCTACAGTACTTCAATAGACTTGAACAATTATTGAGGAGCTGCGAAAAGAACAAGAAGACTTGCGTGTTTAAAGCTGGGAGGTCAGCAAGCGATACTATTTCATAACCTATCATTAGTAGATTTACATAACAGCTACACACTAGTAATCTACTATTATTCCCTGTTTCTTAATTTATTATAGCATAATAATAATGCATATACATATATACATGCTCTTTTGCACATTGAAACCTTAAGACCCAACACCTGGCTTCTTGCTTAGCTAGCGACCTACTACTCTCTCCTTCCCTGTAGCTTCACATATCTAATCCTGCCATCAAAGTAAATAAGCACAAAAGTAGTATTAGATGTAGATTTCCAAAAATTATAAACGATGAGGAGCTACTTTAGCTTACTTTAAGGTAAAGACAACAAAAGAACAACTGGCTGGAACCTAGAAAGGTATATACATCATGAGCCACTAGATTGCTTAATTTTATCGGAGCCATTAGGATTTTTTAGCGCATGCAATAAGGAAACAAGTGGAGGAAAAGGAAAGCACATGCAACATGGGTGTATAAGGATTAGATCTCACGTGAGCTTGGTTTTGCTTGAGAGACAAGGATAAGGCGCTAGGACTCTTAGGAGGTGTGCATACTTTGGGGAGTGTCCTCGCTACAAATTAATACTTAACTCCCAAGTGGGATTTTTTTTTTTCTCTGCCTGCTCTTATTCCCTAACTGAAACAAACCAACTGTTCCATCTAAATCATCCTCTTTAACTAGGAGAACAGAACAGAAAGAATTAATTGAAGAGTAGGGGTACTACTGTTGACCCTCCAGTGACCTGTCTTTTAGTTTAAGGCACTCTTTGACATCTCAGAATAAACAAGTAACAATATACAACTCAATAAACTTGTTTACACTAGCAAGTTATTTATTTATTTATTTATTTATTTTGGTTCCGGCTAGTGGTGATAGAAAGGGCTGATTCATGTATAACTTTCGCCAACCAACTAATAATGGCGGTCCTCCCTGAACAATGAAGAAAACTCCGAAGTTATCTATAATGCTTCTAAAAGCTCAGGCATGCACAAGAGTGTATAACTAGATGAGGCACACTATACATTGGTTTAGAACTTGAGGAAAGAACTGAAAACAGATAATTAGCTAAACAAAGCAACTACTTACCAACACTTCTCCCTTCTTGCGAAAAGAGAGGCAACCATTAAAAAAAAAAAAAAAAAACTCAGTCTAACTGCAAGAGACACAAGTGAATGCAATGAGAAGGTGCTGCTACCTGTGCCCCTCATCTATAGTTAGGGAAGGGAATGCGACCAGACTCAATCTGCTTGATATCCTCCTCAAGAAGGTCGAAATGTCTCTTCACTTCTTCAGCAGTCTTGCCCCCTACAGCACGTGCCACATTCTCCCACCGGTTGGGGCTATCCTTATCATACACAGCCAGTGCCTTCTCAAACAGCTTGTTCTGCTTAGCAGTCCACTGCGAGCCTGAACTCTGCGATGATGATGCCATTGGTTAAAAATGGAAAGAAAAAAAAATAAAGGAAGAATGTTTGAAGCACAGATGAATTGATTCCAAGGACTTTGGGTATGAGGAAGCAGTTGGCAAAGGACGCTCCTTATATACAGGACGGAGCGTGGGGTTGTGGGGTAGACTACACAGTCCAATTGGCAATCGAATATATTTGAACATAGAAGGTTCAGAGAGAGTAAGAATGACTTGCAGGATTGAGAACCACATAAGATAAAGAGGTAAAAGGGAGTTAATTGGAGGAGAAATAATAATAAGGGAGTGTGTGTGGGAAGAATCATAAACCATAATCTCCAATAAGAAGGGCAGGGTTGCTTTCAGCTTTCCTATTTATATGTTCCCTTTGAACAAAAATGTCAACAAATTAAAGCTAGAGATAATCATTGATTATATACTAAAGAGGTATGACATGGGCATGCCTACATGGGTATATTGACAGGATGTAACATATCAATAGAGAAATTGCAAAGTAGTACATATGAAAGGACAACAACATAACTATAGGTATCGACCTGATGATTATCAGATATGATGTAGCTTCAAGTTAGAAATGTATCGTACATAGTTTATACATACTGATCTGTTTAATTACTGGCTCTCAAAGCTCATGAATCAAACAGTGGCTTTTTTACCTGTTGATGAAAAGAAAAGAGTCTGATTTTCCAACTGGGATACAAAAGGTTAAGCCTTGGTCCAGCACTTGCTGGTCAGAAAAAGAAACATGAGGCACCGGCCACTCTTAATCTAATATCATGATTTAATTATAGAAAACTCTCCTCGCATGACGTAGGGCAATAGGATCCTGATTCCTTATAATGATGCATCACAAGAATACAAGTTAAAACAAAAAAAAAAAAAACAAAAAAAAAAACTTGAAGCCCCTGTATGGAGAATCAATAAGTTATGGCCACTTTACTGATTCAACTATGTAGCAACTTCTTTGATACCCTACTTAGACTGATTTTTTTTCTTCTTCTGAGAAACCTTGATACTTTGGATCCTTGACAACCAAACTATGTACCATTGTTAGTATGGCCAAGTCCAATATTTACTAAATGACAAACTCCTATATTGGATATGGTTTCCAACTGATTCAGGAGTTAGAACTGGGATAGCCTATATTGCAAATTTCTCCATTATTCTTCAGCCTTTCCAATATTAGGTTACTTATCGAGCAAATCACGAGTTTTTTGAAATTCAGATCGTTCACATAAGGGATCGGGCCATATAGACTGAAATCGGGAAAAAACGTCATTACGCTAAAACCGGGACACAAATGAATGTCGTTACCCCAAAGCACATGCGAACTCAATTGTTAAACAAGTGATTGAGTTAATAGAATATTTAAATGCTATATGTAAACTATGGGCGATTAATTAGTGTGCTTTGTGTTGTTTAAACAAAGTCTTAATCATGATCTGTAATCAGCTCACAGCTCAATGATAATCAGTAAACAAAGTTCCAACAGGAAAATTGAATTTGAAAGGAACTTATTAGCTGGCCAGACCCATTCCCTTTCCAGACTTGGAGAAACACTGAACCTGATCATCCTCTTTCATTCTTTCACATTCCAAGTGGGAGGTATGGATCAATATTGAAGGAAGGGGGGAGAAAAAGGGGGGACTGGCTTCTAGATTTCCGTGCGTTATAGCATCATGATGTGAAATGGATGTGAGCTGATATAATATGGAATCATACGAGAGATAAATTAACAGTCATTTCCCCTCTTATGAAGATGTTTATTTTGATAACATTTACAATAACATTTTCCGGGAGATTTGCTTTCGTGATTTTCAAAATGAAAAGAAATTGAAGAAAATCATAGGTTATAGCCTAAAAAATTCGCGAATTTTCAAATACGTGTAATTAATTGTCATTGGGTAGAAAACAAAAGAAAATGGACAAAAATCGTGGGTTATAGCCCATGAAGTCGCACATTTTGAAATACACTTACTTAATTGTCATTGAATCGAAACAAATGAAAATTGACAAAAATCTTGAGTTATAAAATTATAAGTTTTGAAATACGCATACTTAATTACCATTAGGTCAAAACGAACAAAAATTGACAACAATCATGAGTTATATCCCATCAAAATCATGAATTTTGAAGTACACAAACTTAATTGCCATTGGATCAAAATGAACAAAACTCGTGAGTTATAGCCCATGAAACCGGAGAATTTTTGACCTACGTAAAACTAATTGTTATTGGGTCAATACAAAGATAGATGGACAAAAATCGTCAGTCATAGCCCATGAAATCGCGAATTTTATACTAAATTGCTATTAGGGCGAAATCAATGTAAATTGAAGTGATCGTGGGTTATAGCCTATGAAATCGTAAATTTTGGAATACTCATATTTAATTGACACAAGGTTAGAACAAACAAAATTTGACAAAACTCATGAGTTATATCACATGAAAATCACGACTTCTTAGCAAACTTAAATGTCATTGGGTCAAAACGAAAGAAAATTGATTGCCACTAGGTCAAAATGAATGAAAATGGACAAAAATTATGAGTTATATATAGTCCATGAAATCGTGAATTTTCAAGAACGCATAATTGATTGTTATTGGGTCGAAACGATCGAAAATGGACAAAATTGCAGATTATAGCCCATAAAATCGTGAATTTTAAAAAATGCGTATTTAATTGTCATTGGGTTGAAACGAAAAGCAATTTAAAAAAATCATGAGTTATAACCCAGAAATTGAGAATTTTAAAATACGTGTACTTAATTTCAACTAGGCCGAAATGAATAGAAATTGATAAAAATCGTGGGTTATATCCCAAGACAATTGTGAATTTTGAAATATGCAAAATTAACTATAATTAAGTCGAAACGAACTAAAATGGACAAAAACCGTAGGAGCCTATGAAAATTACGAATTTTAAAGTACACAAAATTAGTTATCATTATGTCGAGCTGAACGACAATGGACAAAAATCGTGGGTTATAGCTCATGAAAATCGCGAATTATGAAGAACACAATCAATTGCTATTGGGTGAAACAAACAAAATGGACAAAAAACATGGGGTTATAGCCAATGCAAATCGTGAATTTTGAAATCATAAAACTAATTGCCACTGGTCGAAATGAATAAAAATAAACAAAAATCATGAGTTATATAGCGAAATCTGAATTTTATGTATCCATAATTAATTGCTATTGGTTTAAAACGAATAAAATAGACAAAAATTATAGATTATAGTCGCTAATTTTGAAATTCTCATACTCAAATATCCTTGGATCAAAACAAAAATAATTTAAAAATCGTGAGTTAGAACCTATGAAATCGCGAAATTTTAAAATACACATACTTAATTTCAACCAGTCGAAATGAACGAAAATTGATAAAAATCGTGGGTTATATCCCAAGACAATTGTGAATTTTGAAATATGCAAAATTAACTATAATTAAGTCGAAACGAACTAAAATGGACAAAACCGTAGGAGCCTATGAAAATTACAATTTTAAAGTACACAAAATTAGTTATCATTATGTCGAAATGAACGACAATGGACAAAAATCGTGGGTTATAGCTCATGAAAATCGCGAATTATGAAGAACACAATCAATTGCTATTGGGTGAAACAAACAAAATGGACAAAAACATGGGGTTATAGCCAATGCAAATCGTGAATTTTGAAATCATAAAACTAATTGCCACTGGTCGAAATGAATAAAAATAAACAAAAATCATGAGTTATATAGCGAAATCTGAATTTTTATGTATCCATAATTAATTGCTATTGGTTTAAAAGCGAATAAAATAGACAAAAATTATAGATTATAGTCAATTTTGAAATTCTCATACTCAAATATCCTTGGATCAAAACAAAAATAATTTAAAAATCGTGAGTTAGAACCTATGAAATCGCGAATTTTAAAATACACATACTTAATTTCAACCAGTCGAAATGAACGAAAATTGATAAAAATCGTGGGTTATATCCCAAGACAATTGTGAATTTTGAAATATGCAAAATTAACTATAATTAAGTCGAAACGAACTAAAATGGACAAAAACCGTAGGAGCCTATGAAAATTACGAATTTTAAAGTACACAAAATTAGTTATCATTATGTCGAGCTGAACGACAATGGACAAAAATCGTGGGTTATAGCTCATGAAAATCGCGAATTATGAAGAACACAATCAATTGCTATTGGGTGAAACAAACAAAATGGACAAAAAACATGGGGTTATAGCCAATGCAAATCGTGAATTTTGAAATACGCAAAACTAATTGCCACTGGGTCGAAATGAATAAAAATAAACAAAAATCATGAGTTATATAGCCGAAATCTGAATTTTTATGTATCCATAATTAATTGCTATTGGTTTAAAACGAATAAAAATAGACAAAAATTATAGATTATAGTCGCGAATTTTGAAATTCTCATACTCAAATATCCTTGGATCAAAACAAAAAATAATTTAAAAAATCGTGAGTTAGAACCTATGAAATCGCAAATTTTAAAATACACATACTTAATTTCAACCAGGTCGAAATGAACGAAAATTGATAAAAATCGAGGGTTATATCCTAAGAAAATTGTGAATTTTAAAATATGCAAAATTAACTACAATCAGGTCGAAACGAACAAAAATGGACCAACATTGCGCATTATAGCTTATGAAAATTGTGAATTTTGAAATACCTAAAATTAATTATCATTGGACGAGCCACACGAAAATGAATAAAAATCGTGAGTTATAACTCATAAAAATTATGAATAACACTTAACTAATTGTTAATTGTTATTGGGTCGAAACGAACGAAATGGACAAAAGTCGTTGGTCATAGCTCATGAAATCTTAAAATTTGAAACATGCGTCTTTAATTGTCATTGGGTCGAAACAAACGAAAATTGAAAAATCATGAGTTATAGCTCATAAAATCGTGAATTTTAAAACACACTTATTTTATTGATATTGGGTCAAAATGAATGAAAATTGATAAAAATCATAGGTAATATCCCATGAAACTTGCGAATTTAGAAATACGCAAACTTAATTGCCATTGGGTCCAAATGAACGAAAATAGAGAAAATGTTGTGCGTTATAAGCCCATCAAAATCACGAATTTTTAAATACACAGGCTTAATTGTTATTGGGTCCAAACAAACGAAAATGGACAAAAATCATGCATATAGCTCATGAAACTCGTGAATTTTAAAATATCCATACCTAATTTCTATTAGTTTGAAGGAAAAGAAAATGAAAAAAAACTTGTGCGACCCCATGAAGTAGCTATATTGAAGTACCCATACTGATTTGTCATTTGGTGAAACGTATGAATAAAAATTGACAAAATTGTGATTATCTCCCATGAAAATCGCGAATTTTAAAATACCCTAATTAGAATGTTATTGGGTTAAATAATACGGCCCATGAAAATCGTAACTATTGAAGTATGCGTAATTAATTGATAGTGAGTCGAAACGAATGAAAATGGACAAAAACTGTGAGTTATACTCATGAGATCACATATTTTTAATTAATCATACTAAATCGCTATTGGGTGGAATCAACAAAAATTGAAAAAATCATGGGTTATATCTCATTAAATTGTGAATGCTAAAAAATTTATATTTAATTGACATTGGGTCAAAATGGATGAAAAATTGAAAAAATCATGGTTATATTTAACAAAAATCGCGAATTTTGAGGTACACAAACTTAATTGTCATTAGGTTGAAAACAACGAAATGGACAAAAATTGTAGGTTATAGCCCATCCAAATTGTGAATTTTAAAATACATCGACTAAATTGTCATTAGGCTGAACGACTCGAAACGAGCGAAAATGGAAAAAAAGGGTTATAGCCTATGAAAATTGCGAACCCTAAAGTACCTGTAGTTAATTTCCATTAGCCCGAAATGAAGCAAAAAAAAAAAGAAGTTGGTAATAGCCCATGAAAACTGTAAATATTGAAGTACTTATACTTAATTGTCATTGGGTCGAAACAAATAAAAATGAACAAAAATAGTGTGTTATAGCTCATGAAAATCGCGAAATTTTGAAGTACACATACTTAACTGTCTTTTGATCGAATCAAATGAAAACGAACAAAAATCATGGATTAATAGCCCATGAAAATCGCAAATTTTGAAGTAAGCAAACTTAATTGTAATTGGGTGGAAATGAACGAAAATCGATAAAAATCGTAGGTTATAACTAATGAAAATCACAAAATTTCAAGTACCCATACTTAATTGTCATTAGGTTCAAACAGACAAAAATGCCAAAAGTTGTGGGTTATAGCCTCTATAAAACGAAAAATTTTGTAGCACGATACTTAATTGTAATTGAATTAAAAACAAAAAAAATGGACAAAAATCATGGGTTATAGCCTAAGAAAATCGTGAATTTTGAAGTACGCATAATTAATTGTGTTTGGGTGAAAATGAATGAAAACAGACAAAAGCCGTGAGTTATAGCCTATGCAGTCGCAAATTTTAAAATATGTGCGCTATTGGTCGCTACAAACGAAAGTTGACAAATCATGGATTATATCCAATGGAATCGCAAATTTTGAAATAAATGTATTTAATTCTCACTAGGTCAAAAAGTGCAAAATTTTTCAAAAATCATGGGTTATATCCTAGTGTTACCCGGACACTTCATCTAGGCTCCCGTATCCATGTCCGACACTCCTTGGACAGTTCTTGAATATATACATACATTTATTCAGACATGTACTCAATTATATAACACATGTTTAGTTCAAAAAACGCGTGATACACTTCTCGAACATATATCGTACACTTCACCTTAAATTTATCCAACTCACCGGACTCGGAAAAGGTTAGTTTTAGCACAAACCTAGTTCATAAGTACGATTTTAAAGGATCGTTTGGGTATCTAGTTCAAATATGAGTGATTTTTCAATTTATAATCTACTCGATAAAAGAAAACATAACAATGACATAAGGATTGTAGTTCTGATAACATGTGAAAGAAACACAATATTGATCTCCTATAGATTATTAATTTTAATATGTATGTATATAGCCGTGTCCTAATATCCTAACTTTTACTATTTTTCCGTGTCCCGCATCCGTACCCGTGTCCTTGTCCGCACCCGCACCCATATCTGTGCAACATAGGTTATATCCCATGCAAATTAAAAATTTGAAGTATGCAAACTTAATTGCCATTGGTTTTGAAAATTAGAAAACCCAGTTATGAGGTTATAACAGATAATTTTTACTCATTTTCTTTCATTTTGAAAAGGAGAATAAGAATGCTCATAATATCGAAAAGATGTATCAAAATCAGGAAAACCAGTATAGAGAAAGGCTATAAATTGGCTTGACAATCTGATATTAGGAGAGAAACTAGTTAAAAGATATTAAATGACCAGTTAAATGTTGAGACACTGCCTTCACACTCCCTTTTCCTCTTCTTTTTCACGGAAAAAGGAAGAGAATGGAAGATAACCATGATTTGACAACATATTTCATTGCAAACTACAAAGCAAATGCAAATGAAAGAGTACAAAGCCCCCCAGAAATTACATGGCTTGATTCCTTTAATCTTTCCTCCCTTCAAAATACCCCCTTCAGAGCAAGATTTCACCATTTCACTTGATGATAAACTCAAAGTTTCAGTAATTATATTTCTTTCATAAACTAGGGTCATTTTCACTCTAATACCCTAGCTAAAAATCCCCAACAAATAACCCCCCTAAAGTTTTACCATTTTTGACTTTAGAATTATGAAGTTTTACCACCTTTAAGAGGTAATAATACTGTTAAATTAATGGTGAGGACGGAAATGATATTTCTATTCATTTAATATTGTTAATGCAATTCTTCATCTTATCCAAATTTTCTTCATTTCATAACCCTAAATTCCCTAAATTTTGACCTGCAAATATTTCTCCCCTTCACCTAGGAATGTCCTCTTACTAGATTTAACTTTTCTTTGTGTTTGGTTAGGTCAAGAAATTAGATAGAGGAGATATGAACGACTTCTCTCTTAAATAGGAGAAAGAAAGTTCGAAAAATATTTATTTTTAAAATGAGAGTAAAAATCTGCAAAAATAATCATATGTTCCAGTTCTAACGGAAACTCAAATAGTCACATAACATAAGGTACTCAAGTGTAAAGCGTAAAGTGAAACTAGGGGTGTCAAATGGTTGACCCTGTGTGTCAAAAACCATTAGACATGCTAATTCTGTGCATGGCTTTATCCTAATGGGGCAGGCCAATAATGGGTCAACCTGTCTATTCTGATTAAATAATATGATCGGGTATGGGTTTGTATGTTCGACTCGCTTGCCCCTGATACCCTATTTAATTATCGGGTATGCATTTATCCTTACAGTTCAAACCCAGACCATTTGAAATCTCTAGTTGTTTCCCCCCCATCTCTCTCTCTCTGCTTTTGGATGATGAACTCAATTTTTCATCTCAACTTAAGTCTGCGTGACTTAACGTCCAACCAAACTCAAGTGGGTTGAACCAATTTGACCAAATTGTCATATCCCTAGACCAAAGAATAGTTGAGTCTGCTCATGGCTATGAACCCAAACCCAACCTTTTCAAAATTCAATACATATACTTTAAGGTAACATTAGTATTGTGATTATTCATGCATACAGAATCATCCTCTCCATGAAGATCTTTGTTAGTATTGTTAAAGTTTCTTGTAATCTCTTATTTATGTGCATTATAATTTATGGTTCACATTTTACAAATACCACAGTATAATCGCTTGTAAAAGTTTATTTTATTTTGTCATAGAAAATTGTCCAATTGGTGTCATAAAGATTTCTCAAGAGTTTCTATTAGGTATTATTATGATTGCTTTTAAATATTCTTTCAGGTTTCATATAATTTTTCCAAAGAGTTTCTTCTTACATATCATAAAAGTTTAGTGAAAGTAAAATTAACATTTCATTCATAAATTTTTATAACTTTTAAAAGTGTTTTTAAAATGTACTCTGTTAGTTTCCTCAAAGTTCCTCTAAAAGTGTCCTAGTTTCATATTTCCTGCGTTTTTCTGACTATGGATCCCGTTCTCATATTGTATCTATGGTCTGAACCAACAAGGACTACCAGAATCTTTATGTGCTTTATAGAAAGTTGGAGCCAGGGACCACATACCTGGGACCAAGTTGTTCCTCACCTTTGCAAGTTGATAGTCATTTAGCCTGTTCCTCATGGAAATATTCATGAAAGTAGCTCCTCCAAAGTTGGAGAGGAAAGAGCAAGGAAGGACTTTCTGCTTAACAATGAAGGCAGCGGACGAGGTTGGCACACAGAGCATATACCAAATCACATCCTGAAACCTCACTTATGGCTGGGCTGACAATGCATAACTACAGCATAAGATGCATTTAGCCATTTTTAACATAGTGCTTCCCATATTATAACATATATACAGTTTATCACAAATATTATGCAAGTGCAACGATATTATCTTTATTAATTTATGTAGCATGATTTTTCTTAAACCATAATTGCTACTTATTGATGTAGACTATTTTCAATCACACACTGAAAACTACCACTCACAAAATGTTGAGATACCCAAGAGGTGCTGTAGCATACGCCATCAAGCTTGCAGATATCTATAGCTCTCTCAAACTTGGCTTTGGGTCGAATATCCAAATAAAGAAGTAATAAAGTAGATGCTTACACCTCACCAGTCAAACCTCATGTCAATTCACATAAACTTTTCATGAAAACTTCATATGTTCATAACATATACTGAGAGCTAAAAGTTCCTCCTTTAATTTAAGATAGGTTTGGATCAACGTAAAGAAGAGACCCCACCAAACAACTTGCTTATTTGACGGAAAAAAGGCTCCAACAAATATGCTAGAATCTAGTACAAATTAGTCTCGTCGATAAAGATTCCAACTGCAGTTAAGAATCTTATCAACTAATGTTCGTCCCCAGTAAAGCCACAAGCATGGATTCCTTCCTCTCCATTAACATAGTCTTCATGAATGTGGTCCAGCAACAGTTGGAGAATCTATGGCGGTCTTCGTATCTATCTGATTGGAAACCCATCGGATTGCAGGATTCAATGCATAATGTGCTAAACAATAACCGACAAAGAAAGCGATTTCGTCCCATAGGCTTGGTGGGAAGCTTTAAAAGCCAGATATACATCAGAATGCATAAGAACCACTTTCTAAGTCAATCTTGGGACAAAGAGCAAGGCAATCATTTTCTAATCATAGATTTTCCAAAGGAGGCAGCAGGATCTTCTTATAAATGTACATCTGGGGTCATAGAAAGAGACATGATTTCCAAAGACTAGAAAATGAGAATCCTTCAGTCTCCTCATTTAATAGACATATTGAGAGAGTGTGCAGTAGGATATGACACAAAAGGTTGAGAATATAGCAGAAAATGTACAGTTAATTGATAAGAAAAATATACAGTTAATCGATAGAAAAATCAACGCATTCTATTAGGACCAAGAAGAAAAATCCCAGACACAAAGATACTCGGGCTGGAGTAGTCAATTGAGATCAGAAACCATCTTCCTCAGTGTAACATTAGAAGCATGACATGCTATAATCTTCCTTGATATGCTTGATGCGCTTCATAATAATCTTTCTATTGCAGAGTATCAGTCCGGTCCACAAGTAATGGAGACTTTGTATATCCGCTTTTATTATGTGGATTGTATCAACAAACTTCAAGGAGCTTTTGTGTTTTGTTAACTACTCTAGGGAAGTGTTTCTGGTGGATTTATTCGCAATTGAAAAACAAAATTCCAAATTAGGAGTCATATGGCCTGATCAACTATGGTTGTAATCTAAATAATCTTAGGCACTCTTAGTATTTATTTGTTATTTATTAATAACTATCTTTTAGTTTTCTCGCTAAATAGGAGTTATTTGGACTCTCCTGAATATCAGCTAGCTACTATCACCAGAAAGTAGACATCGAGGAGAGCATTTCTCCCCTAACAATTACTCCTTCCCTTGATTTATGCATTGTGGAGATTCTGGAAGCAGGACAAAGTTTTCCCTAAAGAATTAGATTTATTCCGACCACAACACAAGGCGACAACTTGTTCAGTTATCGTCAATCCTATGCATGGAGGTTCTAATTTCCTCTCCCTAAACTTGAGTTTATTTTTATCCCTAATCTCCTCTCTTTTAATAATCCTCGAGGCGATAACCATTTTCTTGAGTTATGCAGTCCATGAGAACTGGTTTTATGCTCATCATATATACAATAGGCAATGAAACATTTCTAATGCAAAAATTTAGTATATTAAAGATTTTCTTCTTCTTCTTGACAATAGCTGATGACATCAAAAAAAATTTTTTTTAAAAATACTGTGCATTATATGCCATTACGAGCAATCAACAAACTTAACAACTTGTACATTACCAACAGATCTAGAAAAGGAAACTATTAACCAAATCGGCATGAATTTGAACAAAACCCTAATACAAAGATAAATTTCAAGAACGGCCACAATGGAGTTTAAAAGATTATGGAGAAAAACAGGTGGGCATCTCAGTCTCAGCTACAAGTGTCTATTTATGTCAACACCCATTATATATAATCAATAATTTTTCGAAAGCAGGGTTTTCGTCAATAATTAAGAGCGAGAAGAAGAAAGAATGCGGTGAGTTCTCCATTTAGTTTGGAAAACATAATCAACTAACATTATTTATTTATTAAGAGAGAGAAATTTACTGGTGGTAATGACGAAGAATCACCAAGTTGTTTGAATCTGGATGCTCTTTCCTCGCTTGCTCGACTCTGTAAAATCTTTCTTTGAATGTAAAAGGGGTACCGATATTTTTTGTCTTTTTTAGGTACGGATTTTTTAATTTTATAGGCCGCGAACACTATAAGCTAGTTTGGATTTATAAAATAGGTCCAATCTCTCGGGCCCAGTGGGCCGAAAATGCCATGGCTTAGTTTCGATGGGTCAGCTGATCACCAGAGCCTATAAACAAGTATTAATTTCAAATCTATACTATATAACAAATTTCTTTTCTTTCTTTTTTTTTTTTCTCCTTTTTGGATTTTACGTTCATTTTAATATCTCAAAGTTACATTTACATTTTTATTTGTTATCCTTAAAATTTTTAATTTAAATTGTTATTTACATATCAATTAGGGTTTGAATTTTAATTTATGATGTTATTATTTCTAAGATTATGATTAGAACTAAGATAACAGAAATCTAAATATCAAAAGTGAACCATTTCATATTTTTGCGTGTTTACTAGCCTGGGATATTTTTTAGGAGCATGGCAATCTTTTATCTAAGGATCAACATTGCTTTTAGGCTACTTCTATTTATTTTATAAAAATAAATCAATTGAAACTATTGCTGGCAGAGGATGCTTTTAAAAGCAAATTTTATTTTTGTAGTTTTTATACTGTTAAGGAATATATTATAGAGATCTATAATATTATAGTTATATTAAGAATAATATATTAGAAGTATAATTTAGAGATCCGTAACCGAGAGATATTAGGAATGTAACTAAGAGAATAATTATGATTAGGTAATTGTATTTAGTTTCACATTAACTACACAATAAACTTCTTGCTATTGTATCCCATTATAAAGGGAGTAGTTATATCTTTTGAAATATGAATGAGAATCTCGATATTTTATTGTTTAACATATAATACATGTACCCTTTAACTTTTGATACTATTATCGTGTTTGCTTTAAAATTATCTTGTTAATTTTGATAGTTATTAAAGTTATGTCTAATTATTTTATTATTACTAATAATAATTTTTAAGCACAGTTTTATCAAACGCATTACTGCTTATAAAAGTAGGTAATGATACAAGATTATCAAGGGGCTACATTCAGCCGTTTACATAGGTGGCACCAAGCATTGCCAAACTGGGCCTGTAGCTCACTTTTGGTTTCTAGGCCTAAGTTTCTCATTTGTTGGCCGAAGTAGCCCAGTTCTCTCTAGCGGACACGAGTCGTCGTAAAAAGTCCAAAGCTGAGTCCGAGCGGCTACTTGCACGCCCCCCACACGTTTTTATATATATATGTAAACGCCTCTTTTCTGGTTCTTTGACAGCGAATCGGTAACGGCACCGCTCTTTCTTTCTGTTCTCCGACTCCGACTCCGACTCCGACGCTCCCCCCATTAAAGGTACGGTCTTTGATCATTCTCTTCTCCTCAATTATCGTTTCCGATATGCTTTATTTATTTTTCTGCAGGTTTTTATTTTTTGTTAAATTATCTGATCATATATTCATAGATCTGTGTCCTAATTTCGAACACGAATTATGCGTGGATTTCCGTTTACCTACGATCTGTAGATCGAAACCAAAATTGATGTGTGGTTGATCGATCGATCGATCGATCCTTTCAAATCTTTATTAATTCTCTTGTTAATTGGATTTGAATGTTATGTCAAGGGACGGATCTAGTTGATCTTGTTCTTCAGAATAGATTATATTTAGTTTTATTTTTGAACTTTGATGATTAATAACACTCTCAATTCGACAGATGCCACCTTGAT
Source organism: Asparagus setaceus (assembly GCA_012295165.1). Lineage (NCBI taxonomy): Eukaryota > Viridiplantae > Streptophyta > Magnoliopsida > Asparagales > Asparagaceae > Asparagus > Asparagus setaceus. Next base: position 45,878,492 of record CM022703.1, on the reverse strand, counting down.
CTGTCTATTAAAGGTGGTCCTTTGGGGTGAGGATTTGCTTCACTTTTTTTTGATAAACACCTCGCCTGGTTGTTCAATTGGCTTGTTCTGGGGTTATTTGATTGATTGATTGATGTCTATTCTGGCCCCAACCATAAGTCTAGGAATCAAGTGCAGGTGACCTTTGTGTGCTGAACAATGCAAAAATAATGGTCATTTGTTCCCTCCTTATTAGTTAATTTGCAACATTGGTTTCTTATAGTTGATCGGATACTGCTTATGAATGGGCTACCCGTTTAATGCTAGCAAAATTGGTTAATAATTGTAGATTCATTTTGAGAAATCTAGTTTATGTATAACAAAACTTTTTTTAATTTAATTTATAAAATACTCAGATCAATTTCAAATATAGTATAGCTACGTTATAGACATTCTATAGAAACTCTCTAAACTCCCACTTAATCCTCCGCCTTGCAATGTCGCTTGTTGGACACTTTAGCCTCCATTTCAAGATTTATAATACATTGCACATCTCAACTTCTTTTGCTGATGTTTGTTGTTCTCACTAAGATTTTAGTGCAAATATTTGTTCATTTCTTATTACACTAGATAATGAGATTACTGTTATCCATTTATACCTACTTCAACTAAAAGTTCAAAAATCTGAAAGTTATGTAGACAAATTAGAGGTGAGGAAGATCAATAAAACCTGGCTATATATTGGTAGGTTATAGCAAGTTATGATGTTAGATGCATTTATTTATTGAGATGAAGACACATATAAGAAGGTTTCAGAACTTGGAAGTATGTTAATCTTAAAAGTTGAACTAATATATCATGCATCTGTATCGCATATCTTGTCAAGTGGATTTTAAATTTTAAGCCTATATTTCCTTTTTCAACAAATTGGTTTCGACTTCGTTTGTTTGGGGTATTTGTTCATCTTCAGGTTCTGATTACTTCATTTTCCTTTTATGTCCTTTCTTAAGCAAAACACCTTGTTTTCTATTTATTGAACATGGAGATGTAGATAGATCATCTCAAGCTGAGAATAATCTTGTGTAAAATGTAAAACTGATGAATAAGAATACTTTTGAACATTGATACTGAAAAATGGAACTGAAGTTGAAAACAGTCTGCAAGTTATGTAGTGAAGTTGGAGTTGAGGGAGAGAAATATAACTTGTATATAACTGTTGGATTATAGCAAATTATGCTGTTAGATGCATTTGTTTGGTAAACACAGATGCTAATCCCCTTAAAATTATTTGCTGATCGTCTAAGTATCACTTTAATTAGTTTCAGGCTTCCAATGTAGGGACCATATTACTGTTTTGTAGCAAATGCTATTTATTTTATCATTTGCTCAAGAGTGCACACTTTTCATGCTTTGACTGCATAGACTATTGTAGTCTTTAAACACATTACTTTGTCTTGGATTATGTGTTTCCAACCGCATTGAATTAAATAGATTTTTTGTGATAAGACGGTTTGTTTTTATGTAGGTAGAGGGGTTTACTGAGTGGATTCAAGTTGTCCAACCTATGATTAAAATTGTTTTAGCCTTTACCTATCAATACACTTTCATGTCTTATGGAAAATTGATAGATGCATTATTTTCTTTTTGTTTTTTGTTTTTGTGCTTTATTTCTCCTCACTTGAAGAAGATTTGGCCTTTAAGATGAGGATGTTTGCAGTTGACATCTGTTTTTGACCCTTATCTTATTTGCTTGTTTGCTTTGTACTAATGAATATTTTTCTTGTTTCAAAAATTATGTCGAACTAAATAACTTTTTTTTTTAAATCAGCAAAAATCTACAGCAAATTTACATGTGAATCACTCCTCCACTATGCTCTGCAAAACCTTTTGATTTACTCATGTTCAATTCAACTCAATATAGGTTGTAGATACTTCTTTATCAAATAGTCCTCCAGCATGCTCTGAAATACTTTTTGTGCTTTGAATTTGATGATTTAACCTTTTCGCAAGTACCTTATCATTTGTCTTGCTAAATATGATCAACTATTTTTCATAGCGCACATAATCAATTTCTTACCGTCGTCTTAACCGTTAATGGTGTATGTATTCGAGGTGATTTGTTTGAACTCTTTGCCTATACATAAAATTAGAATTTATCTAGCAACTTCTGTGCTTTCCTGCATCATTTTCTGTAATGCTTGTCATTTTGCACTAATTTCTTATGGTCTTTCGTTCTGGCCTTCATCAAACTTTTGAAGAATCAGATTTTTCTATGCTTATAACATGGTTGCTAATACTCCTCAGAAAACACATGGTTGGCTTTTAAATCCACTCCAGTTTTTATTTCCTTATAATGTTTCCAATAAACTGAGTTGCTTTTATGTTTTGATTCTTTTAGACTCTGTAAAGCAAAATGGTTGCCAATGGAGAAGCGCCACCAAGGGGCAGTGCAGCAGCTGCTGCGAGCTTGCGGAGGAGACGAACCAGCGGCGGCGGCGGCGGCGGTGGCGGAGGGGCTGGAGGAGCTAGCACAATGCTTCAATTTTACACTGATGACACTGCAGGCCGCAAGATGTCCCCAAACACAGTCCTTATCATGAGTATCGGTTTTATTGCTGTTGTTGCCCTTTTACATGTTTTTGGTAAGCTCTATCGTCACTGAAACCGCTGAGAGAGAGAGAGAGTATCTGAGCAATAGAAACAGCTTCTATGGTTTAGGTGTGTAACTTTTCCAGACATTTAAGTGCTTTATGAAGCTTTCACTAATAAGAATTTCCAGGCAACATCTGTTAATGCAAGAGAGAAGCTTTCATGTGACCCTTATCTTTTTCTCTGTTTGGTATAGTTTGAAATCTAATTTGTTTTGGAAATTTGATCTGGTTTCATGAGATGTACTCGAGATTTTCTCTGTGTGGTATAGTTAGAAATTTAATTTGTCAGATAATTTGATTTGGTTGCATGAGATGTACTGAGAATCTTGATGGTTGGTAGCGTAGTAACAATTGTCTATCCTGAGAGATATGAAGTGGCTTTGTAAACTAGACCTATCTGACATACGATTTGTAAACTTCATGCGAAAGATAAAATCACTGGCGATGCGAAAACAATTACATTATAGTATCTGATCTCCTTCATCTCTGTGCACATTTGTCGGACAGTCTGTAGGTAAAACCGGAGTGTAGTCTTTCTGATGATGTAAACAATGCTGATAACAAGGAAATACTTCTTCTCTAAGGCAACTGGACTACGCAAGGATAGTTATATGACTTTTAACTAACTCGACATAATCAGTTATTCTTTATTCATGCAAAAAAAAAAAAACTTGTTATTAAATTGCGGAGCAGCCATTTCAGTTCGTGGAGTTTTCTTTGACGTACGTACGTGGTCTCGACAAGAGGAGGGAAATGGGTGATATATTAATTCTATGGTGACAATCCTTGCATAAAAAGTGGCCCATGTCTTGTCTAATCCCGTTCCAGACAAAATTCCTGTGTTATGATCTCCACGTACATGCATGCGAGGGTCAATTCCGTTCCGTTTTAGCCTTCTTTTAGCTTTCACAACTAAATTCAACGAAACGAAACTAATAAGGCTTCAATTAATGTGCTTAAGAGTAACGTAACGTTATGTATGCACTACATGTCGTGTACTATAATTGGTACTGCAATCTGCTTTTTGTTCGGTCTAACTAATCTATTAATTAATGGTGTTCTCTAGTAAAGTAAGTACGTAATTAAAAGTATTCGCTTCTCTTATTATGTTATTAATTGTTAGATTCGTTTCTCTTATTATTAATAGACGTTATTAGATTAGATGTGGTCCTATGAAGGGATTGATTGTGGAAGGGGACCCACCTGATCACAGTGCAGAGTCAAGACTACTGCATGCTCTACTTTAAAGGATAGGAAACTGGCAATTGCAGATCCCTGGAGTGGAGTCGGGAAAGACTGTTTAAGTATTTGATTATATACAGTTGTTTCAATATTCCGCTTCCACCTCCACACTCTCTCTCTCTCTCTCTCTCTCTGATTATGGATTGATTGATTGCCTGCATGTAGATCTCTACCACTAATCATACATCCCATTACTTCACCCATCTCCCTTCCCTCATTCCTTTAATTATTTACTAATATTTCTTTTCTTTTAAATCCATCTCTCCTCTACAAGAATGGAATGGAATAGAATGGGCCACTGGTAACTAGCTCATGCCACCACCATTATTCCTAGCTACTCCCACTATATATATATATATATATATATATATATATATATATATATATCATCATGATGTTGTATGAGAGATGGCACTCCATATATATATAGAGTCGGTACTAGAGTTTAACGAAAACATCAAAGCCACGCAGTTTCTGTGATCTTCTAACTCCTCTACCTGCCCTCCTTCCTCACAGAACTTTTGTTTTTTTTTTTAAATTTCTTACTACGTCCATTTTAATCATAAAAATCTTCGACCTCTATATCAATAATGGCTCAAGAAATGCTGAATTGTGCCCCTTCAAACAAGCCGAATGCTCTTGAACTACAGAGAGCCATGCTCAACTGGCAACAGCAGCAGCAGCAGCAGCCACATAACCAAAGCATGTGGTTCTATGGACTGCAGCCGCCGTTGGGCCAAAACTTCGCTGCTGCGTATTCTGCTTCTCAACGGTATCCCATACTAGAAGAAGATCACAAGTCGGCTGTGACAGTATCCCAGGATACTTTACCAAATATCTCAGCAACTGGAGATGCCATTAAGAAGAGAAAGATTGATGCCAAGGTGCGTACATAAAATTTAATTATTATAAAAGTCTACGGTTAGTTTTTCATATCGCCTACACAATTATATATATACTGCTTAATTGTTAAGCAGATAGACAGTAGTGATAACCATAAGAAGAAGAAGAAGATTGACCCAGATGAGAGACATGCTCTCGAGATGCCCGAACTGGAATCAAACAGCAATCAGAAGAAGGAAGCATCTGAATCAGCGACACCAAAGAGTACTGATTTCATACATGTCAGAGCTCGGAGAGGACAAGCTACAGATAGTCATAGCTTGGCCGAGAGGGTAGGACTGTGTTTTTCTTTTTGCCTAAATTATTTGAAACTGATTTTTTGTTGGATTAGAATATGTAAGAAAAATTGTTTTGATTAATTGGATCAGGTGAGGAGAGAAAAGATCAGTGAGAGAATGAAGTATTTACAAGACCTGGTGCCTGGATGCAGTAACATCACAGGCAAAGCCAGTGTTCTTGACGAGATTATTAATTACGTTCAATCCCTTCAGCAACAAGTCGAGGTAAATTTGCCAGTTTTCATAAAGTTTAGCTGAAAGAACTGTAAATTTCTCGTCTTAAGACACTGATACTCATGGTTGTTGTTTTTTACAGTTTTTATCCATGAAACTTGCTGCTGTCAACCCTCCGATTGAGTGCAACATGCAGAGCTTCATGGGGAAAGAGGTAGTTACCTCAATCACTGTACTCTTCATCAGTTTTTTTTAAAAAAAAAGGTGAAAAAACACAAAACAAATTCCATCATTCCTGTTAGAAAAGCCGCAATTGCTACAGTAGCCTCATTTGCTACAGTAGCCGAAATTGCTACAGTACCCACCAACCGCAGACTCACCAAACGCCATCAGAAGAAGATCGTAGTAAATATCAGTAGAATAAAGGCTCACCTACCACAAACGCAGCCTATAAATAGCCCCGGGCGTTAAGTTCAAATCATCCCAAAATCCCGAATCTCGGTCTCCAATTAAGAGAGATAAGAAAGAGAGCTAGAGAGAAAAAATAGAGAGAGTATCTCCTTATAAAGAGAGATTGTAATCCTCCTAAATTTTTCCTCATAGTGAATTCTTCTATCGTGCCGTGGTTTTACCCCAATTTCTTGAGGGGTTTTCCACGTGAATCAGGTGTTCTTTATTATACGCAATACTTTAGTCAGCGATCCCGCTCTATTGGGCCCCGGTTTGTCCCAATAAGTGGTATCGAGCCCGACTTAGGGTATTTATATCCGCTATCGTGATGCTCGTGGTCGCCACCAAAGGTGGATCCTTCACATCGTAAAATAAGCTAGATATCATTTACTCGAAGGTACCGGTCACTATTCACGAGTACGGCATCGCTCACAAATACTGCATCGCTTACAAGCACGGGTACTATTCATAAATACGAAAATCGCTCATAAATACTGCATCGCTCACGGAGATAGTAAGGAGTTACCGCTCGTGGTAGAAGCAATGACTCAAAGTTCGAGAATTTCAAGATCGAAATTCAACGGAGTAATTTCTCGTTGTGGAAGTTGAAGATAAAGGCTATCTTGAGAAAAGATAATTGCCTAGCGGCCATCGGTGAAAGGCCGGCGGACATCACAGATGATAAGAAGTGGAACGAAATGGACGGGAATGCTATAGCAAATATCCATCTGGCATTAGCGCATCGGTGTTGTCCAAAGATAGAGGAGAAGAAGACAGCAAAGGAGATCTGGGATACTCTAACAAAGCTATATGAGGCGAAATCCTTGCACAATAAAATCTTCTTAAAAAGAAGACTTTACACTCTCCGGATGGCGGAATCTACATCGATGACCGACCATATCAACACCCTAAACACATTGTTCTCCCAGCTCACAACGTTGGGACATGCAATCAGTGTGAATGAGCGTCGCGAGCTTCTACTTGAGTCTACGACTCGTATGATCAACTCATCATCAACCTCACAAATAACGTCCTTGCGGAGAAGCTAGTTTTCGACGACGTTGCAGCCGCTGTTCTGGAGGAAGAAAATCGGCGCAAGAACAAAGAAGACAGGCTGGCAAGTTCGCAGTAAGCGGAGGCCTTATCGGTGACGAGAGGAAGATCAACGGAACTAGGCTCCAGTGGGAGTCATGCTCGTGGTAGATCGAAGTCAAGGAGTAAGAAGCATATCAAATGCTACAACTGTGGCAAGAAGGGGCACGTCAAGTCGGAGTGTTGGCACAATAAGAAGAGTGTAGGCGTTAAAAATTGCTTATCAATACCCAAACAAGACTCGTAAACGGTGGGTTGACAACCGACGATCCATCCGACGGCGCAACCCGTAACGCCGACGCGGATTACGCCGCGAAAACGATAAAGCCAGTCGACGAACCCATGAAGTGAGTCGGCGACGCAGTGAATACCGAACGACGCTGGCCGTGAGAAAACCCGACGACGGCTCAACGAGGCGAAGTTGGCTAAACTCAAACGTTGACGAGGCGGAATCAACCGTACTTAGTCCGTCGATGCAAACGAACCGCTTGAGCTCGAAAGTTGATCGGACACGGACTCAACACAACGGCGACATCACCGAGCAAAACTAAGCCCTAAGACCGAAGAGTCGACGGAAAACGACGGAGGAGTCGACGGAAAACGACGGAGGAGTCGACGGAAAACGACGGAGGAGTCGACGGAAAACGACGGAGGAGTCGACGGAAAACGACGGAGGAGTCGACGGAAAACGACGGAGGAGTCGACGGAAAACGACGGAGGAGTCGACGGAAAACGACGGAGGAGTCGACGGAAAACGACGGAGGAGTCGACGGAAAACGACGGAGGAGTCGACGGAAAACGACGGAGGAGTCGACGGAAAACGACGGAGGAGTCGACGGAAAACGACGGAGGAGTCGACGGAAAACGACGGAGGAGTCGACGGAAAACGACGGAGGAGTCGACGGAAAACGACGGAGGAGTCGACGGAAAACGACGGAGGAGTCGACGGAAAACGACGGAGGAGTCGACGGAAAACGACGGAGGAGTCGACGGAAAACGACGGAGGAGTCGACGGAAAACGACGGAGGAGTCGACGGAAAACGACGGAGGAGTCGACGGAAAACGACGGAGGAGTCGACGGAAAACGACGGAGGAGTCGACGGAAAACGACGGAGGAGTCGACGGAAAACGACGGAGGAGTCGACGGAAAACGACGGAGGAGTCGACGGAAAACGACGGAGGAGTCGACGGAAAACGACGGAGGAGTCGACGGAAAACGACGGAGGAGTCGACGGAAAACGACGGAGGAGTCGACGGAAAACGACGGAGGAGTCGACGGAAAACGACGGAGGAGTCGACGGAAAACGACGGAGGAGTCGACGGAAAACGACGGAGGAGTCGACGGAAAACGACGGAGGAGTCGACGGAAAACGACGGAGGAGTCGACGGAAAACGACGGAGGAGTCGACGGAAAACGACGGAGGAGTCGACGGAAAACGACGGAGGAGTCGACGGAAAACGACGGAGGAGTCGACGGAAAACGACGGAGGAGTCGACGGAAAACGACGGAGGAGTCGACGGAAAACGACGGAGGAGTCGACGGAAAACGACGGAGGAGTCGACGGAAAACGACGGAGGAGTCGACGGAAAACGACGGAGGAGTCGACGGAAAACGACGGAGGAGTCGACGGAAAACGACGGAGGAGTCGACGGAAAACGACGGAGGAGTCGACGGAAAACGACGGAGGAGTCGACGGAAAACGACGGAGGAGTCGACGGAAAACGACGGAGGAGTCGACGGAAAACGACGGAGGAGTCGACGGAAAACGACGGAGGAGTCGACGGAAAACGACGGAGGAGTCGACGGAAAACGACGGAGGAGTCGACGGAAAACGACGGAGGAGTCGACGGAAAACGACGGAGGAGTCGACGGAAAACGACGGAGGAGTCGACGGAAAACGACGGAGGAGTCGACGGAAAACGACGGAGGAGTCGACGGAAAACGACGGAGGAGTCGACGGAAAACGACGGAGGAGTCGACGGAAAACGACGGAGGAGTCGACGGAAAACGACGGAGGAGTCGACGGAAAACGACGGAGGAGTCGACGGAAAACGACGGAGGAGTCGACGGAAAACGACGGAGGAGTCGACGGAAAACGACGGAGGAGTCGACGGAAAACGACGGAGGAGTCGACGGAAAACGACGGAGGAGTCGACGGAAAACGACGGAGGAGTCGACGGAAAACGACGGAGGAGTCGACGGAAAACGACGGAGGAGTCGACGGAAAACGACGGAGGAGTCGACGGAAAACGACGGAGGAGTCGACGGAAAACGACGGAGGAGTCGACGGAAAACGACGGAGGAGTCGACGGAAAACGACGGAGGAGTCGACGGAAAACGACGGAGGAGTCGACGGAAAACGACGGAGGAGTCGACGGAAAACGACGGAGGAGTCGACGGAAAACGACGGAGGAGTCGACGGAAAACGACGGAGGAGTCGACGGAAAACGACGGAGGAGTCGACGGAAAACGACGGAGGAGTCGACGGAAAACGACGGAGGAGTCGACGGAAAACGACGGAGGAGTCGACGGAAAACGACGGAGGAGTCGACGGAAAACGACGGAGGAGTCGACGGAAAACGACGGAGGAGTCGACGGAAAACGACGGAGGAGTCGACGGAAAACGACGGAGGAGTCGACGGAAAACGACGGAGGAGTCGACGGAAAACGACGGAGGAGTCGACGGAAAACGACGGAGGAGTCGACGGAAAACGACGGAGGAGTCGACGGAAAACGACGGAGGAGTCGACGGAAAACGACGGAGGAGTCGACGGAAAACGACGGAGGAGTCGACGGAAAACGACGGAGGAGTCGACGGAAAACGACGGAGGAGTCGACGGAAAACGACGGAGGAGTCGACGGAAAACGACGGAGGAGTCGACGGAAAACGACGGAGGAGTCGACGGAAAACGACGGAGGAGTCGACGGAAAACGACGGAGGAGTCGACGGAAAACGACGGAGGAGTCGACGGAAAACGACGGAGGAGTCGACGGAAAACGACGGAGGAGTCGACGGAAAACGACGGAGGAGTCGACGGAAAACGACGGAGGAGTCGACGGAAAACGACGGAGGAGTCGACGGAAAACGACGGAGGAGTCGACGGAAAACGACGGAGGAGTCGACGGAAAACGACGGAGGAGTCGACGGAAAACGACGGAGGAGTCGACGGAAAACGACGGAGGAGTCGACGGACGAACAAAAGTCCGGCATAGGCAAAGAACCCACGCAAGCGGGATCCCTAAAATAGAGATCCTCGTGTTTGTTCACAAAAGGAAGAAAGTTGTAATTTTCGTTTTCATTTATGCGCCTAAAATAAAGGCATTTCTTTTAGGCCAACGGCCGCATAACGAGTTCAAACGAGCAATGAATAACAAACCAACTTTCCCCGCGAACAAGCTGGCGACCACAGTGGGAGCCAACGGCTTCAACAAAGAAGCCGTCGTGTCGCAACCGCGGATCCCGATCCCGGTCATCGAGGAGGTCGAGTTCGAGTTCGACCAGAAGAAGTATGAGGAATACCTCTCCTCCTCGTCCAGATCCAGTTCCCCCCGCAAGTCCAAGATGGTCTCCGCTACAAGGAAGACCCAATCGGCCTCAAATGCGGAGGCGAGAAAATCCACCACAACCGCTGTCAAGACTGCAGACGACGGTGGTTCCCCGGCCCTAACAACGGCCAAATCTTCAGAACCCCTATCTCTGCAGGGGGTCGATTCCGCCAATGGCGTTGTGACTCTCTCCAAGAGAGCCCGCCGAGGCGACGCCACCGACGAAACAATTAGCCCAGGCGAAAGAGTCAATGGATGGAGTCCGCTATGAGGCGGATCTAAGATCTAAGTTGACTCGTAGGTCGAAGTCCGAGATCGTAGCCGATTCCTACAGGCCGGCGACGAACGAATGGGTCCGAAGTCAAACGGAACCGTTCTACACTTTAGAGCGTGATCCGAAGCCAAGGCCTCGCAAGCACGGGCTTTGGTGCAACAAGCCCGCGAAGTTGAAGAAGGAGGCGCCAAGAAGTCGCCGACAATGCCTAGCTTGAAGCCCAAGTCCGCCGGCTTCAACTCCGGCGAACCCGGCATCAAGCCTAGCTCGCCGGCGAGCCAACTCTGCTCCGTGCTCAAATCGAAATTGTGAGCACCTCAACAAAGTGGCATTGACGCCGGTTACCTCCTGTTCCGCACTCCAAACTTCCGGCCAACTCGCCACGACCAGCGGGCTTGCCGTTAAGGATCGCCTAGGTCCGCTAAAGGAATCACGGGTCACTCGATCACGGGAATCGCACCCACAAAGACAAGAAGAAACTCGCAATGCCGCGACCGCTTCAAATCAAGTCCGAGCCCGCCGAAGATTCACACTCGCTGGCGCACGCCGCGGCGAAAGTGACTTATGAAAGGCCTATTTGTTCTCGAAGGAGACGCCTCATCCGACGATGACAACGCTATACCCGAAGTCGTGCCAACACACGATAGGTTGCTCCGTATTCATACCGACGAAGTTGTACTATCGTCTTTGGGGTACAAGTAAATCCCAAAGAGGAACGCCTTAATCAAACATGCCTTGCTTGTGCTCGAACCGATCAAGGCGGTGCTATCGAGTGCAAGCTGCGCTAGAATGACTCGGAAAAGGCGTCGGTCTTTGATAGGCTCGCACGAATGCCCAACCCAAGTCAAGACGCTCCGAAGAAAAGATGGGCTCGCATGCATGAATTGCCGAAAGTGTTACCATCAATATGACCAGCAGAGGGACGCCGCCACGCGTCGCTCCCGGCATCGCAACGAATGACTCGATTGCGGTCCGGGCTGTTAAACGACAATTATCGCAAGATGCGAAGGGATTACCCTCGATGATGAAGTGTCGGATGTCGGCCCGCAATGGCTTCGATAATACAATTTCCAAAGATAGGACAACCTCGCGGCGTTCATGATCAGCGGAACAAGTGTCCCGTGATGCTTGAAGAGGCCCTAACCAAGCAAAAGGACAACTTTAAGCTTGAATGGAACCGCCATGCAGCAGATGAGAGCAATGCATGACCAACAGATCCAGCGATAATGAACCGCCAAGGCGAGCCAAGTCGCCGCAATAATGTCAACTTAACGGATAGCGACACGGACGGGAAGGAGGCCAAACGTAGATGATCGACATCGCCAAAGAAAACGCTTAGCGATAACACCGCCATTCCTCCCCAAGTTTACCCGAACGGAGACGAGGGGAAAATGAGAAAATAAAGACCTCGAGAGCAAAATCAATACTTTGATTTCCGCCAAGAGGTAAAGAAGACGGTATACCATGTCCTTACCCAAGGGAGTGGGAATCAATCCGTATCAGACAAAATTCAACCTCATCAACTTTACACCGCTTGACGGAAGGGATCGCCCACTCAAAGACTTGATCTACTTCAAGTCTCATCTAGGTGTTATCTCCGCAACGAGCCCTTGATGGTTCGGTCATTCGTTGGCACCCTTCGTGGAGTCAGCCGATTGGTACCGTCGTCTCAAACCGAGGGCGTTAATAGGCTGGGATGATATGGAGGCCATGTTTCTCACCAATTTCTTCGACGATGACACCGAGGTATCCATCGGTTCTTTGTTGGACGAAACGTAAAGACGGGAAACAAAGGATAACTTCGCCAAGAGGTTCGTAAATAAGGCAATGAATTGCCGAGACCGATAACGAGAAGTTCATTCTCCAAACTTGTCATAGCAACTTGTCATTGGGCGTGTTGGAAGCAATGGGAACCGCGACCGCCCGAGACCCGGAAAGATTTAAAGATACGTGGAGAGCAAGCGGCGATTCACGAGGAGGAAGAAAGCGGAGAGAGGTCACCTATGGTGGATGCTCACAAGCGTAACTTTGTCCCCGTGGCAAAGGTAAAGCGCCGAAAGTCTCAGACGCTAATCAAACGCTCGAATCGCAACCACAACAGTAGCCGCAACAACGCGGCACCACAAAGAATCGCAGCCTCAATGGCGCCAACAAACTCGAATCGAAACCATCCGGTTCGAGGTTTCCCAAGACTTACTCGCTCAAGGACGAGGAAGTTCCGCATCTTCAAATACCTTACGGAAAATAACAAAATCGGTTGCCCCGATTGTAAACCAAGAGGAGGCAAACAAGGTTCTGAATCCTAAATGCTTGCTTACCACGAGGCGGTACATCATCCTACAAAGTTACGCTACCATCTCAAGGACAAGATTCAGGCCTTGATCGATGTTGAGTCATTACTCCAAAATCCTCTAAAGAGAAGAAGGTGGGAGCAAATCACGGTCTCTATAAGCTTGGATCGGTTCCTTGGATTGGTTCCAACCGGCGCCCGATTGTGAAGGTAGGAATGAAGATGGTGAATGAAGATCCTCACGAACAGCGTAAGAAGGGGCTCGTCGCACCGGCGACAAGCGGAAAAATCCTTTGGGTCCACCACGACTTCTTTGGAAGGCGATCGATGGACTACATCCTCGGCCATAAAGAAGTCCAAGGGAAAAGGCAAGCTATGCCATCTTTGCCCGGCAATTCGAGAGAAGGATGATGAAAAGTATCCACCTTCCAATTCCAGGAAGAAGCGGGAAGTCTTAGCTACTAGGAGTGGACAAGAATACTCCTACAAGTATCCGACACTCCAAATCCAAACGCTAAGACACCGCCGAGTGGGGTGACCACGACTCCTCTCACTCGTGCGAGAGAAAGCGGTGAAGCAAAGGAGAAATGCCTCAGTCCGTGAAGCTCAACTCCGGCGGTCCGATTCAATCGCCTGACAGAGGGATAGACCGAACATCGGGCTCTCCATACCGTTTTGGCGTCATGGCCCGGTTAGCGAACATCCGGCGAATAACTCTCTGAGTTGCTCCGATTGTCAAAGGAAACCCGAAGCTCTACAAGAAGCTCGGGTCGACTCGAGGTGTTTCTCACTCGGATCAAGCCGATTCGGAAGAATCGCACAACAATGCAACTTGGCAACCAAGCACTTCCCGCATTACTTTTACAAAGGAGGATATGCGGGCGAGAGATTCCAAGCACGATCGGCCGCTATACTTCACGGGTATATTGGCTCTAGTGAAGTTAGCAGGATCCAAGTCGATCCGGGTTCATTGTGAGCATTATGCCCTGCGCCTCATGTATCACCTTGGAATCCACGCGATGGTGGCATCAGCGAGCACAATGATCTATGGGTTTAACACCGGTAGTCTCGGCGCTTGGTAAGATCGGATAAAGTGCCAAATGGGGATTTAAAGTCGAAGTCACTGCTATGTGATTGGCGAGACTTCCTATAACTTATTGTTGGGTCGACCTTGGATCCACGGTAGCGTTATAGTCCCATCTACTCTTCATCGGTGTCTCAAATATGTAGACACGAATAATGAGTCAAGGCGGTGGTCGCGGACAAACGGCCGTTTAAGGGGTGGAGAATTATTTTATCGATTCTCTCCTCTACGGTAATGAGTCGGCGAATCATCGGCCCAAGGCACGGACAGCGGTGAAGAAGGCGTCACGGCGGGCTTGATTATAGTGGTGATTTTGTTTTAAATGACATTGTACCCCTTGTAATCAATCTTGGCGATGAAGAATCGTCGGATGAACATTGTAATTGGCAAATTGCCGATGAATCAATAAATGACGATTTAGAGTACCCTTTGTCTTTGAATGATGTAATGGCAGTTTATACAACGATCCGAGTTGCACTTACCAACTCGGTCTTCTTGCTTTACACAAAAGCAATTCCAAGACTCCTTTGGGACAACACTCGCCATCCCACCTAAGATCAAGTAGTGAAAAGACTTGGTTTACTAAAAGGAGATGCGCCCAACGTAATCATTTCTTAGAAGAAGATGAAGATGACAACGGGCCTATCCTCAACACATTCAGATATAGTCCAGAGACACTGGGTATCATGAAGAAGTGGGGGTACGACTTGACACAAGGAGAAGGTCTATGTTTCGGGCGAGGTCCTCGAGTCCCTCCTAAAGCGGCATATGTCCCAAAAGGGAAGCCAGATAACTACTATGCATTTAGAAGGGGATTGGGATACGAATCCTCCTCAGAAGATGAATGCTCATGGCTAATTGATGATAATCCACCTGATGAGGGAGACGGACATTCGTCTGATTCTTCGGCTTGGGATTCTGACACCAGCCTCGGAGAAGCTTTCAAGGCTTTGATGTCAAATATGGCTACGGTCGATCCTGCTACTATTGAGGGTGATGAAGATATGCCAACATGGGAAGACCCATGGATCCATCAACTCAGAGAGCAGTTTGGGGATAGATTCGAACAAAGAGAACCCCCCACTAAGGACGAGGTAGTCCAGGTTAATATGGGTGATGAGGAGTATCCTAAGCTCATAAACATCAGCAATACTCTTCCCTCGGAAGAGAAAGAAGAGTTGATCGCCCTAATCAGGGAGTATATCGATGTATTCGCTTGGAGTTATGAGGACATGCCAGGACTCGACCCTAATGTAGCGACACATCGCCTCAACATCAAGGTGGATGTCAAACCTGTCAAGCAACCACAAAGACGGTTTCGTCCACAAATCTTGCAGGCAATCGTCGACGAAGTGAAGAAACTCATAGAATCGGGATTCATCGAGGAAATTCAACATCCGGATTGGGTGGCGAATATAGTCCCGGTCATGAAGAAGAATGGTTCGATCAGATCCGTGGTCGACTACGAGATCCAACGCCGCTGCCCAAAGACGACTTCCTCTTCCAATCACCGATGTCATAGTCGACAATACGTGTGGATTTGAAAGAATGTCGTTCATGGATGGTTTCTCGGGGTATAATCAAATCAAGATGCACCCCGATGACGCCAAACACACAGCGTTCAGAACGCCCATCGGTATATTTTGCTACACGGTCATGCCATTCGGCTTAAAGAACGCCGGCGCAACATACCAGCGAGCAATGACGGAGATTTTCCAAGATCATCTCCGGAAAACGGTCGAATGCTACGTCGACGATTTAGTCGTAAAAAGCCGTGACAAAGGAGATCACATCAAAGATCTTAGAACGGTATTCGAGCTCATGCGAACTCATCAGCTAAAGATGAATCCTGCCAAATCCTTCCTTGGAATGTCCAGTGGCAAGTTCCTCGGTTTCGTCGTCACCGACAAAGGAATCCACGTCGATCCTGACAAAGTGAAGGCGATTCAAGAATTGCAACCTCCGAGAAATCTGAGAGAACTCAGGGGGTTACAAGGGCGATTGGCGTACATCCGACGGTTCATATCGAACTTATCCGAAGTGCCAACCGCTCTCAAAATTGAATAAGAAGAGCGTGTCATATATTTGGGGCGACGCCGCGTAAGGCATTCAAGAGATCAAGTCTTATCTCGCTAAACCTCTGTTCTTGTTGCACCGCTGTCGAAAACCGCTTTTGATCTACGCCAAGGCAACGGATCACTCGTTAAGCGCTTTACTCGCGCCAAGGCGGCGGCGGTCCGCGAGCAGCGATGTATTACAGGCGAACATTGGTCGGCGCCGAAGTCTCGATACCCAATGGTCGGTGAAGCAAGGTTTTGCATTAGTGTTCGCAATTCAGAAAATGCGACACTATTTAGTCGGACAGACGATTTATGTTATCTCTAACGTAAATCCGGTCCGAATATTTATGACCCAGCCGGCTTCAATGAGTTGGCGTTTGGCGAAATGGGCCTTGCTCTTGTCCCAATATGACTTGCACTTCAAACAACAAAAGTCGGTCAAAGGACAAGCGATTTGCGATCTCTTGGCTGCCAACCCGACAACGGACGCAGTGAAGCTATATGATGATCTCCCGGATGAAGTTCAGGAAGTCAACACTACATCGCACCAACAAATATGGCGATTGTATTTTGACGGAGCTTCTCGGGCCACTAATGTGGCAAGTACCCCCGGATGTTCTAAAATCTCCGCTGGAGTCGGAGTTGTCTTGATTTCCCCGGGGAATCATGTCATGCCCGTGCTTATTCACTCACCAACCTTGTTCCAATAGCGTAGCGAATACAGCGTTACTTATCGGACTTAGCTTCGCCAAGGAGCTGGGGGTCGAATATCTCGAAGCATACGGCGATTCACAACTGATAGTTAAGCAGGTTCGTGGTGACTACGAAGTCAGGAATCCGGATCTAATCCCCTATCATCAGATAGCTGTTGAAATGGCGGACTCATTCGAAGGATTCTTCATCGAATATATCCCACGCCTCCAAAACGCTCACGCAGATGCACTGGCGGCGTTAGCTGTGTCGTTAGCACAACCTTCCGAGACCGAGCAACTAGTTACGGTCAGGACTCACCAACTCTTCGTACCATTATACGATGAGGCACAAGAAGGTAAGGGGGTAGTTACCAAAGAAGTACATGCAACCCAAACCAAGTTGGAGCCGAGATTGGCTTTCCTATCATCGATTACGTCTTACATGGTATTCTACCAGAAGACGTGAAGGAGAGAGAGTCAATCCGGCGAAGAGCTCCAAGATTCTTTTACGACACAGAAACCCAGATGCTATATCGTCGGGGGTACGATGGTCTTTTACTCCGATGCCTCTCAAACAAAGAGGCAGAAGAGGTCCTTCGGGAAGCACACGAAGGTGAATGTGGTGCGCACCAGCCTGGTCCCAAGCTCTGGCGAATCGGAGAATGGGCTACTTTTGGCCCACGATGATTAATGACGCAGCCGAAAGCACGCCGAAATGCCACGCGCGGTCGATTCACGCGAATTATATGCATCGGCCGCGAGCGGTTGCATCCCGGCCACATCGGCCATTGAGACATGGGGAATGGGCGTTGTAGGTCCCATTTTTCCTCCGTCGGTTAAAGGAGATCGGTTTATTCTAGCGATCACCGACTACTTCTCCAAGTGGGTCAAGCAATCCCACTAAAAGAGGTCAAGGCGAAAACCGCCGCCGATTCATCAAACACCATGTCATCTATCGACATGGTGTCCCAAACGGATCGTGCATGACAACGGTCCCCAATTTATCGGCAATTCCTTCATCGGGTTTTGCGAAAAATTCAAGATACAAGATGTCTCGCCGACGTTCTATAACCCAAAGAAATAATGGGTTAGCTGAGGCGTTCAACAAGACGATCATCAAGATTTTGTCGAAGCTTGTGAAGAATAACAAGCGAGACTGGGATGATAAACTCGGAGAAGCACTCTGGGCATATCGCTGCTTGATGCGTCGCCGGCAGAGCTACCGTACTCTACGGTCACGGGTGTGAAGCAATTCTCCCGTTGGAAATCCAGATTCCGTCACTTCGCGTCGCCCTTGCAACAGAGATGACGACCGAAGAACAACATCAAAAACGTCTCGAAGAGCTTGAGATGTTAGATGAGAAGCGCCTGGAGGCTCAACAATGCATTGAGTTCTATCAAGCTAGGATGTCGAGGGCTTTCAACAAGAAAGTTCGACGAGAGAGCCTTTAAGGAAGGAGATCTCGCCCTCGCCGCTAGACGACCGATAATCCTCACCTCTAAAAGAAAGGTAAATTGAACCCAAATGGGAAGGACCGCTTATAATAGACACGCCTATTCAAAGGTGCATATCGCCTTATCACCTGAGAATGGCGACCGCAATTAATGCCGATAAATGGGAAGTTTACGAAAAGTATTATCCTTAATACATTCAGATAACCCGTTTTGATGGGAAGTTCCTCAGAGAATATCTCACTCATTTTCATGAGGATAACCCTAAGTTATTGTGTTTTCCTCCAAAATTCTCTCACCGATCAAATTCATTGACGGTGGGCCCACTAAAAATCTCCCTGGTCCAACCACCAGCAAAATCTCCTCTCGATTCCCTCCACGAACGAGAGGTCCACTTTCAAATTCTGGTTAGCAATCCTACAAAAGCGAAAGCTATCCGTACCCTTCCAAGATTCTCGGAGTGGAGATCCCATTCTTAGTTTCTCATCGGGAAATAGAATACATTTTTCCTTTCCCACATTTTACCTGGAGATAGAATACATTCTTCCTCTCCAGAAGCAAGAGATAGAATACATTCTTCCTCTCTTGTCTTAGATTCTCGGAGTGGAGATCCCACTCTTAGTCTCATCGTTCAAGAGTCTCAAAATGGAGATCCCATTTTAGTCTCTCCCACCGAAACAGACAAAAATCATTCCTTTCCAATATCCGGAGATGGGAGACAAGATCCTCCTTCCTCTCCATCAATAAGAGATAGGATACAAAACCTTCCTCTCTTATTTCAAATTCGTGAGCACCTGGAGATAGGACACAAAACCTTCCTCTCCACTGGCAAGAGATAGGATACAAAACCTTCCTCTCTTGTTCATCACTTACCCGGAGATAGGAGACAAGATCCTCCTTCCTCTCCACCTTCGGGAAATAGAATACATTCTTCCTTTCCCACCTCAATCAACCTTATTCCGGTTCAACCCTTCTCCGGTCAAAAGAAGGGGCCAAGATTCATCTTGGGGTATTTTATCCCAAAGCCTAAGAAGGGATAAAGCCAACGCTTCACACGCGTTGCCGGTTTAGTCTTTCTCCGATTGAAGAAGACACCAGAGTTCGATTCTGGGGCATTTTATCCCGAAGCCTAAGAAGGGATAAAGCCAACGCCTTACACGCGTTGCCGGTTTAGTCTTTCTCCGATTGAAGAAGACACGAGTTCGATTCGGGGCATTTTATCCCAAGCCTAAGAAGGGATAAAGCCAACGCTTCACACGCTGCCGGTTTAGTCTTTCTCCGATTGAAGAAGACACCGAGTTCGATTCGGGGCATTTTATCCCAAGCCTAAGAAGGATAAAGCCAACGCCTTACATGCGTTGCGGTTTAGTCTTTCTCCGATTGAAGAAGACACGAGTTCGATTCGGGGCATTTTATCCCGCCTAAGAAGGGATAAAGCCAACGCCACACGCTGCTGCCGTAGTCTATTCCCGTGATAAAGGCGAAGCCTCGTACTCAACATCGTAGCATTAAGTCTAGAAGAGTTTCATTCTTTTAGCACAACGTTGTGTGTGGAATGGATTTAGATAATCTACATGCTAGCCCAACTCAAACGGTAGTTGGTAAAGGCTCATCAAACCCGTTGAAGGCTGGGGGTTGGCCAATAACCCTAAAGTCAACGCCTTACACGCGTTGCGGTTTAGTCTTTTTCCGATTGAAGAAGACACCGAGTTCGATTCGGGGCATTTTATCCGAAGCCTAAGAAGGGATGAGTCTACGTGCAACACGCGTTGCCGGGTGGTCTCTTGCCCGTAAAAGAGTACCAAGTCTATGTATTCAATATCATAGCAACAAGACTAGAAGAGTTTTATTCTTTTAGCATAACGTCACGTGCGGAACGGATTTGGACAATCCGCACGCTAGCCTAATTCAAACGGTAGTTGGTAAAGGCTAATCAAATCCGTTGACGGCTGAGGGTTTGCCAAAAATCCTATAAGTATTATGGTTAATTATTTCTGACGAAATAAAAGAATCATAATAGAGCACAAAAGAGGACAGAAATATGTTTTGTTTTAACTCAGATACTTTATTGAGGAAAGCTTGTTGAAGTTCCTCCTGAAGCTCGGCCCTGAAAGTCTCCTCGTTGCCATTAAGGGCCTCCGCAGTCTCCTTCTTGATATCAACCAGCTTCTGCTTCGAGAGTTCAAATTCCTGCACGACCGCAGAGTCTTTTCTTTGTCGGCCTTCGCCGCCTTCAAGACGATCGCTCTCCTCGCCGCTTGAAGCTCTGTTCGAGCTCTACTATCCTCGCTTCTCAGCGTGACACAAGACCAAAATGTCCCACGGAAGATGAAGCTTCAAAGAATGCTAGCCTCCCAATGATGCACGGCCTGTTGCATTTGAACTTCGAGTCCAAGAATAACGCAAGCATCCCGCCAAGCCGCCAGCGAGCCTCGATATATGAGGCGAGCCCGCTACTTCAAAATCTTGTAGACTTTGGAGCTTAACCTCTAAATGGTGAAATCATCGGCAATGTGACTGGAAGGACTCAATCTCCCGGATATTCTCGAGCCTAGCCCTACTCCAAATAGGATTACGAGTATAAACTAGTTCCTAATTCTTAGCGAAGTTCCTGGAGAATATTACCATATTCTTAAGGATAACTCGATAACCCTCAACTTCCTCCCACTGGGGAACCTCAAAGAGGGATAAATTGACGAATTCTGACAGTGCTTATGTTGGCGCCGGACAGCGCGTTCAACCTTGAAAGAATTCCTCCCGCTGTATCAATGCCGATTCATGCGTCGCCACAAGAAGGCCAATCGGTCCACGATGCAGGTGGGATAAATCCCAAAAAGAATTCCTCCCACTGAGGATAATTGTGCTCCAACAAGGAGTAATATAGTGGCGACGCCAACCAACGCGTCGTCGCCGAAGGATTCACCGATCAACGGTTCGGATCCACGCAAGATCGCACGCCGGTCAACGCGTTGCACTCACCGATTGAAGGCTAAAACCCATATAGTTTGAAGCCAATTAACGCGTCGTAGTGAAGAATTCCCCGATCAACGGAGGAATCTCGAGGGTCAATTGGACGACAATCCACCGACACGAGTCAACAACAGTAAGGAAACTTAATTAGCTACAGTTCGAAATTCCAACAACGGTCAAGCAATAAATGCAGCACCGCAACACCCCTGGGGATCCTACAAAGCACTGGAGAACCTGAGAGGATTGGAGAAATCAAATACTGGAGCCAATCTCAAAAGAAATTTATCTACCGACTTCTGGTCAAGATCTCAACAACGGTCAGACAAAAAAAAATGCAGTACCGTAACACCTTCAATAATCCTACAAAGCACTGGAAAGACTGAAGGAAGATGAGAGATCAAACGCCAAGGTCATTCGTAAGTCCTATCACGCCAACTAAAGGGGTGAAGGGCTCATCATGTCAAAGCATCGGACTCATCAAGAATCGAGGCCGAGGCGGCTTTGGAGGGTATCTGTGGCGTTAAAATTGCTTATCAATACCCAAACAAGACTTCGTAAGCGGTGGGTTGACAACCGACGATCCATCCGACGGCGCAACCGAGCGCCGTCGGCGTGATTACGCCGCAAAACGCATAAAGCGAGTCGACGAACCCATGAAGTGGTCAGTGGTATCTGGCCAAATGAAAGCGGCCGTCGTGGAAAACGGCAGCGAAGCTCAACGAGGCGAAGTTGGCTAAACTCAAGCGTTGGCGAGGCGGAATCAACCGTACTTAGTCCGTCGATGCAAGCGAACCGTTTGAGCTCACGAAAGTTGATCGGACACGGACTCGAACACAACGGCGACATCACCGGAGCAAAACTAAGCCCGGAAGACCGAAAGAGTCGACGGAAAACGACGGAGGAGTCGACGGAAAACGACGGAGGAGTCGACGGAAAACGACGGAGGAGTCGACGGAAAACGACGGAGGAGTCGACGGAAAACGACGGAGGAGTCGACGGAAAACGACGGAGGAGTCGACGGAAAACGACGGAGGAGTCGACGGAAAACGACGGAGGAGTCGACGGAAAACGACGGAGGAGTCGACGGAAAACGACGGAGGAGTCGACGGAAAACGACGGAGGAGTCGACGGAAAACGACGGAGGAGTCGACGGAAAACGACGGAGGAGTCGACGGAAAACGACGGAGGAGTCGACGGAAAACGACGGAGGAGTCGACGGAAAACGACGGAGGAGTCGACGGAAAACGACGGAGGAGTCGACGGAAAACGACGGAGGAGTCGACGGAAAACGACGGAGGAGTCGACGGAAAACGACGGAGGAGTCGACGGAAAACGACGGAGGAGTCGACGGAAAACGACGGAGGAGTCGACGGAAAACGACGGAGGAGTCGACGGAAAACGACGGAGGAGTCGACGGAAAACGACGGAGGAGTCGACGGAAAACGACGGAGGAGTCGACGGAAAACGACGGAGGAGTCGACGGAAAACGACGGAGGAGTCGACGGAAAACGACGGAGGAGTCGACGGAAAACGACGGAGGAGTCGACGGAAAACGACGGAGGAGTCGACGGAAAACGACGGAGGAGTCGACGGAAAACGACGGAGGAGTCGACGGAAAACGACGGAGGAGTCGACGGAAAACGACGGAGGAGTCGACGGAAAACGACGGAGGAGTCGACGGAAAACGACGGAGGAGTCGACGGAAAACGACGGAGGAGTCGACGGAAAACGACGGAGGAGTCGACGGAAAACGACGGAGGAGTCGACGGAAAACGACGGAGGAGTCGACGGAAAACGACGGAGGAGTCGACGGAAAACGACGGAGGAGTCGACGGAAAACGACGGAGGAGTCGACGGAAAACGACGGAGGAGTCGACGGAAAACGACGGAGGAGTCGACGGAAAACGACGGAGGAGTCGACGGAAAACGACGGAGGAGTCGACGGAAAACGACGGAGGAGTCGACGGAAAACGACGGAGGAGTCGACGGAAAACGACGGAGGAGTCGACGGAAAACGACGGAGGAGTCGACGGAAAACGACGCCAGACGACGAGCCAGCGACGCGCACTCCCGGCCAAGTGGCCAGGTGGCTCGGCCACTTTGGCCGAGCCACCTCGGCCAACTTGGCCGAGGTGGCTCGCCAAGTGGCCAAGGTGGCTCGGCCACTTTGGCCGAGCCACCTACCAACTTGGCCGAGGTGGCTCGACAAGTGGCCGAGGTGGCTCGGCCACTTTGGCCGAGCCACCCATCAGCCGCGCGCGCCCCCCCCCCCTATTGTATAAATAGGGGGGGTCTTGCTCATTAGGGGGATCTTGGACGGAGGTCGGATTTTTGGAATTTCGGGGATCTGGGATTTGGCTTTGGCTTTGAGGCGGGATTTTCGAGGAGTTTCCGAAGAATTCTCACGAGATCCACGAAGCGCCGCCTGCTAATCGGGCGAGTACAAGTCCAACGACGCCGATCCACAAATCGCGGGGTAAGAAAACTTCGGGTCGAACTCTGAGATACCCTCTAGGTTAAGCCGTCTTAATCTCGGGGATAGCTGTGATTTCTCCTTGTAGATCTCACCGCTCGGCGATCCTCTCCTTCGTGAGTGTGATCCCCGCAGCGATCCTCTCCTTCGTGAGTGTGATCCTTCAGCGCTTCGCTTCCTTCGCGGAACGAGCCCTCTCGTCTGTAGTTCGAACCGGGTTTACACGGGATCGAATTGCGGTAGTCCACGGACGAACAAAAGTCCGGCATAGGCAAAGAACCCGCATAGCGAGGATCCGGAAAATAGAGATCCTCGTGTTTGTTCACAAAAGGAAGAAAGTTGTAATTTTCGTTTTCATTGTACGCCTAAAATAAAGGCATTTCTTTTAGGCCAACGAAGCTGTACACGAGTTCAAACGAGCAATGAATAACAAACCAACTTTCCCCGCGAACAAAGAGTAGTGATAAAAAGTCTTCAGAGCCATCAACATCTCAAGGATGTGTTGTCAGCACATCAGACGATGGTGAAATCTTATACAGTGGAGCAAACACTGTTGATAAAGGCAGGAAGAGGTTTGCTGATGTCTGGCTTCTAGATTCAGCAGCTTCTTGGCACATGACCTCCCGGAGGGAATGGTTCCACAAATATGAACCTATCTCAGGAGGATCTGTATTCATGGGAAATGACCATGCCTTGGAGATTTACGGTATTGAATGCTTGTCAAAATTAAAATGTTTGATGGTACAATACGCACCATTCAAGATGTACGACATGTGAAGGGCTTGAAGAAGAATCTATTGTCTTTGGGACAATTAGATGAACTGGGATGCAAGACCCATATAGAAAATGAGATCATGAAGATTGTTAGAGGGGCGCTTGTGGTGATCAAAGGAGAAAAGATAGCTGCAAATCTGTACATGCTCAAGGGAGATACTCTGCAGGAAGCTGATTCATGTGTGGCATCAACCAGCCATGGAGAAGAAGAAACCATGATGTGGCACCGTAAACTAGGCCACATGTCAGAACGAGGTTTGAAGATTCTCTCCGATCAGAACCTGCTGCCTGGGCTCAAATCGGTAGCTCTTCCGTTTTGTGAGCATTGTGTTACAAGTAGGCAGCATCGGCTAAAGTTCAACACATCGAGTTCTAGAAGCAATGCTATTCTGGAACTAGTTCATTCTGATGTATGGCAAGCACCAGTTACATCCATGAGAGGTGCGAAGTATTTCGTGTCCTTTATTGATGATTACTCCCGGAGATGTTGGGTGTACCCTATTAAAAAGAAGGCGGATGTGTTCTCAGTCTTTAAAGCCTACAAAGCGCGAGTCGAGCTTGAATCTGACAAGAAGATTAAGTGCTTGAGGTCAGATAATGGAGGAGAATACACAGACGGTGAATTTCTCGCATTCTGCAAGCAAGAAGGCATCAAAGACAATTGATGCAGTATACTCCACAACAAAATGGAGTAGCGGAGCGGATGAACAAAACTCTGTTGGAAAGAACCAGAGCAATGTTGGCTACTGCAAATCTGGAGAAAGTCTTTTGGGCGGAAGCAGTAAAAACCGTCTGTTATGTGGTGAATCGATCTCCATCAACCGCAATACAGTTAAAGACACCGATGGAGATGTGGACTGGCAAGCCAGCTGATTATTCTAACCTCCATATATTTGGAAGTCCAGTGTACGTAATGTACAACGCCCAAGAAATTACAAAGCTGGATTCAAAATTCAGAAAATGTATATTCTTAGGGTATGCTGATGGAGTAAAGGGGTATCGCCTGTGGGATCCCACTACCCACAAGGTTATCATCAGCAGAGACGTTATCTTTGTAGAAAATCAACTGCAAAGAGAAGAGAAAGGAAGCAGCTCAGGGAAGGACTCAGAGACTGTAGATATTCAGGTGGAAAATGATCAAGATTTTTCTGAAGCAACACCGGAGCATGATGTACAAGAACCAGTCGAAGCCGAGGATCCAGAAGTTCGAAGGTCAACTCGTGAGAGAAGATCACCGGCTTGGCACTCGGAGTATATTACGAAGAGTAACGTTGCATACTGTTTTCTAACGGAGGATGGAGAGCCATCAACTTTCCATGAAGCTGTAAACAGTACAGACGCATCTTTGTGGATGACAGCAATGCAAGAAGAGATCGAAGCTCGCCACAAGAACAAGACTTGGGAACTTGTGTCACTACCACAAGGAAGGAAGTCCATTGGAAACAAATGGGTCTACAAGATCAAGTGAAATGGCGATGATCAAGTGGAGCGATATCGTGCTAGATTGGTGGTCAAAGGATATGCTTAGAAAGAAGGTATTGACTTTAATGAAATATTTTCTCCTGTAGTTCGACTTACAACAGTCCGAATAGTACTGGCTATGAGCGCTATATTTGACTTACATCTAGAGAAGCTAGATGTGAAAACAGTATTTCTTCATGGAGATCTTGAAGAAGAAATTTATATGCTCCAACCAGAAGGTTTTGAAGAAAAAGAAAAAGAGAACTTGGTTTGCAGGTTAAACAAATCTCTGTACGGTCTAAAACAGGCGCCGAGATGTTGGTACAAGAGATTTGATTCATTTATCATGAGTCTTGGATACAACAGACTCAATTCAGACCCTTGTGCATATTTCAAGAGGTTTGGCGAAAATAACTTTGTTATTTTGTTGTTGTATGTTGACGACATGTTGGTTGCAGGCCCCAACAAAGATCGTATCAAAGAATTGAAGGCTCAATTGGCTAGGAAATTTGAAATGAAGGATTTAGGATCATAAATAAGATTCTAGGGATGCAAATTCTGAGAGCGAAATAATAGGAAGATTTGGCTTTCGGAAGAATTATTTGAAGAAAATCTTGCGGCTTCAACATGCAAGATTGTAAGCCAATTTCTACCCCACTTCTGTTAATTTCAATTTATCCTCCAATATGTGTCCTAGCGGTGAAGAAGAGAGGATGGAGATGTCTCGATGCAGTATGCATCGGCGATGGGAAGTTTGATGTTAGCGATGATTTGTACAAGACCGGACATTGCACAAGCAGTGGGAGTGGTTAGTCGATACATGGCGAATCCTGGTAAAGAGCATTGGAATGCTGTAAAGAGGGTCCTAAGATACATTAAGGGCATCTTAGATGTTGTATTATGTTATGGGGGATCTGATTTTATTGTCAGTGGATATGTTGATTCTGATTATGCAGGTGATCGTGATAATAGCAAATCCACCACAGGCTATGTGTTTGCACTTGCTGGCGGTATGGCAGGTTTCAAAGCTGCGATCGGTTGTGGCTACTTCAACAACAGAAGCAGAATATGTAGCAGCTACACAAGCTAGTAAAGAGGCGATATGGTTGAAGATGGTGTTGGAGGAACTCGGCCATGAACAAAAGAAGATTTCTCTATTTTGTGACAGTCAGAGTGCTTTGCATTTGGCAAGAAATCCAGCCTTTCATTCAAAGACCAAACACATTCGAGTGCAGTACCACTTCATTCGTGAGAAAGTGGAGGAAGGAACCGTGGATATGCGTAAAATTCACACCAAAGATAACATAGCGATTTTTGACAAAAGCGATCAATCTTGACAAGTTTGTTTGGTGTCGATCCTCTTGTGGCCTGATGAAGACGTGAGCAACATGAAGATGGCAAGATAGAAAGAATGGTGTGAAGATATGATTGATACTCAATCAAATCTTCAAGTGGGAGATTGTTAGAAAAGCCGCAATTGCTACAGTAGCCGCATTTGCTACAGTAGCCGGAATTGCTACTGTACCCACCAACCGCAGACTCACCAACCGTCACTGTAGCAATACTGTAGTAAACACTGTAGCAACAGTGCTCACCTACCACAAACGCCGCTATAAATAGCCCCCTGGACGTTAAGTTCAAATCATCCCAAAAATCCCAGAATCTCAAGTCTCCAATTAAGAGAGATAAGAAAGAGAGTGCTAGAGAGAAAAAAATAGAGAGAGTATCTCCTTATAAAGAGAGATTGTAATCCTCCTAAATTTTTCCTCATAGTGAATTCTTCTATTTGTGCCCGTGGTTTTTACCCCAATTTCTTGAGGGGGTTTTCCACGTAAATCTGTGTGTTCTTTATTACTTCTGCAATACTTTAGCTGCGATCCTATTCTATTGGGCCCTGGGTTTGTCCCAACAATTCCCCTCTATGATGACACGTTATATTTCTTATTTGTGCAGGTTATAAAGTCGTCTTGTAGCACAAGCATCTCAAAAGAAACGTCTGTGGAATTACTAAATTCATCGTATTCCTTGGTCAATTCTTTGCAAACAGCAAGAATCCCTTCTAATTGTGCACATGGTGGCATCACACTAAACCTAGCAGAACTTAACGTTCTTCGCAAGACTACCAGTGTACCTGTTTCAGTACCCGTTGCATTCTCAGAGCCTTATTTTGATGTAACTCTTTCACAAACTAATTTGAATTGATTATTGAATACCAACACTTGATAAGTTTGTTGCAAATTGTTAATCTCTATAATGCTATTATTTTCTTTGACCTTAATATTCCAGGTTTGTGGATCCTCGGCCTGGGACTATAACACACAAGAAGTCTATTATAAGATGGATTGAACCCAAGAAAGGGAATGATGCATGGTGAACTTAATAGATAAAGCTAACACAAATGTTGAAGCTACAACTGGCCTACGATATGGCATCGTGCATTACAACAAGGAGATGATTTTGTAGAGCACGGCTTGAGCCAATCTGATGAATGGTGACAAAGTCAACATGTATGGGATGTTTCTTGGAAAGTTTTAAGAATATTGATGTAGTTAAAAAATGTTTTTGCTGTATTGTGGTCCATGTAAAAAGGTCCGATGACATGAAATTAGGAATGTGTTAGCAATCAGTATATAGAGGAATCGGTTTCTGATTTCGTCATCTCCTTCTCTCTTGCAACAAAGCTGTGCGTTAATTCCTTAAATAACCTTCTCTTGTTTATGATTTCAACAAGCACCGTGAGAGTCACGAGATTGCATGAATTCCACTTTTACATCCACTTATTCTGAATTATTAAATAGTAGTAGCGTCATTACAAATTTTATTTTAGAAAATTTCCTATGCAAGTGTAGTCTTCTGAATCGCAAAGAGAACAATTACAATTTCCAACACTGCCTTCCTATTCTCTTCATGAATAACTCAGAACATTCTTCTGCCATGCAGGTGTGTTCTAATAAAATGTTTACTTCCACTGTGGCCTGAGACTGATGATTCTTACAAAATTAATGTAGATGGTTATCATGGTTTAGTTAAAAACAACTAGAAGATTTTAGGGTAAATAAAAATATGTATGCGTTGCAGCATATATAATGTCAAAATTTGAAAGCATTCAGATCCAATATGGCAAAAGCTAAAAGAAAAAAAATAGTTGAGCGTACAATTGGACAATTATGAATTTATTATTCGCTAGAATGAAAAATACAAAGGAGTATAAGTTACAAAGATATAATAAAAGAATTCAATTAACATTAGACGGTTATGATTGAGGAAATAAATTATTCACTTTTTATGGCAATATAGTCATATTGTGAGTATTGGGTACCTTTATTAGTACATTAAACAACTAATTTTATATTCGTTATTCATAAAATTCTATCAGCAAAGAAATAATTTTCCCCTTTTTTGACCTGTTTCTATTTTTGACCATTCAAGATGATCAGACACTGTTAAAAGACATTCACCCTTTCATATGAAAACCCTCATCTAACATAAAGTGATGTGACATATATACCATCTAAAAATATTGGATCAGAAAAACACTACCATATTATTTTATCGGGTTTTAATCAATTTTTATTTTATAAATTAATTTACTATTTAGCTTAACAACTATTCAAAATTTCAAATTATAATATTACAAATGTTACAATATAGTTGTTACTCTATAAAAATTATAATAGATGCAATAAAATTATAATAGCAACATCCGTGCATCTGATGGGGGGAAAAACTAGTGGTGATACTGTAGTTAGTGGGGACAGGTAGATGCAACTAAAAAGATTCTGGGTGTAGTATTCTGGGTGTATATTTTGGGGGCATAATATCAAACATAAAAGAACTCAGCAGCAATATGACAAACACCCTCACCGTTTCACTAAACAAAAAGAGTATTGAAAAAATGTATATATATATATCTCTATTTAGCTTTTTTCTTTTTCTTTTCTTTCAATAAAGAGTATTGATTCCTCCATAATACTGTTGGGATTTTGAAATCAAGACTACAAGGATGACAGTACTATTATTTATCAGCGCGGATTACAAAGATATTAACCTCATGTAATATTGATAAGGCAGAATATTTCCTACTTCATTCCAACTGAATCTGTTAAAATACACTTTCTACCAAATTACCCGCCACTAATTCGACTCTATCCAAATTACTTGCCTGCTGCCAAATAATAAATAACTGCGACATATACCTTCAGAGTTTACGAGATCCATCACTCTGGCTTGCGCTAGCAATTCCTACTTTCTTAATGGCATCCACGACATTTTTTTGCAGTAGTTTCATGGTTGCATTGGCCATGGCTTCATTCATGATCACAGCTGGATCATTGAAATCTTCTACCGGTGTGCTTATTACGGTCGATCGATTAGGACATGGAAATTTCATGAAGATTCAAGATGCCATCAACGTTGTGCCTTCGAACAACTCAGTACATGTCCTCATTTCCATTAAACCCGGAGTTTACGAGTATGCCTCTCTCTATATTTATTTTCTCCTTCAAATTGAATTAGATGGATACCTTCATCGAATATTTGGAAAAATAATTGATATGAAAGATGAGGAATTTTTTTTTAACATATTTTCCTCCTCATTATCTTAGAATTATGTATTGATTCTTATATGATACTGATGTTAGATGCATCTTTATGTGATGCATTGAGCATAATCCACTTAACTTCTTTATTAAAGAAAGTTGTCTTCCCTGTTAATTCTGTCTCTTATTCATAATAGTACTAAATGCAAATTATCGTACATCTTATATTAATTTATGAATCTTTCAGAGAGAATGTTGTTATTCCAGAGGACAAACCATTTATAACTTTGAAAGGCGAACATGCGAAGTCAACCATCATAAGATGGGATGGACGTTGGAAAGCTGCAGATAAGACAACTCTCTTTATACAAGCATCAGATGTTGTAGTAAAACAACTTACTATTCAGGTACTAAATTTCTCCTACTAACTTATCCAGTTCATGAAATAAGTAAATGAAAGCACTTATCTCGCAACTTTTATTAGGTGTTGATGTTAAATGCTGAATCGTTTGCTCTACTTTAGGCATGCAAATGATATTGGATGACTAGATATTTCTTATATCGAGAATATGCATAATAAAATATAAAATACATAGCACAAAGTGCAAAACTTGTCTATGTACATATGTTCCTGACTAGCGGTCTACTTATTAATACCTTTAAATGTTTTTATTTTGTCAATAAAGTGTTAATAGAAAAAAATTGCCCACATTTATGTTGCAGAATGAATATAATTTTACAAGAGAAGGAGCAATTGCAGTGAGAGTAAGTGGCGATAGAGTCGCTTTTTTCAGTTGCAGGTTTCTTGGAATCCAGGACACAGTCCTTGATGACTCTGGAAAGCATTATTACTGGAAATGCTACATTGAAGGAGCCACCGATTTCATCTGTGGGAATGGCAAGTCTCTCTTTCAGGTATGCACGCATAAGTTAGTCTTGTTAATATTTTGGTTGAAGTATTCGAAAGAATAATTTCTAAATTTTATGGTTGTCAATGTAGAACTGTGCCCTGCACTCAACCTCAACGTATGGAGGAGCAATTACAGCACATAGGAGAAAGATACCAACAGAAGATACTTACTTCATCTTCAAATACTGTAAAATCACCGGAAATAAAGGTGGAAAAGCAATTTTGGGAAGACCATGGGGGTCTTATTCGAGAGTGGTGTTTGCATACAGCTACATGAGCAGTGTAGTTCTGCCAGAAGGTTGGAGGGACTGGCCCGGTGTACCTCCTAGAAAATGGTATTTATGCTCACTACAATCTTTATACATAGCTATCATCTTGCGTTGGAAGGTGTGTGATCTTGAAAAACCTTTTCTTAAATGCCTCGTCAACTATATACTTCCATCCAGAATATTAAATTAGTTTTTGTTAGAAACATGTATGAGAATATTATTAAACCTGCATAGAATAGGAATTTACGGACTGCCTATATTCAACAGATAGGAGAAGTCTTACCTGAAAGTTGTGTTCAGAAATCAAAGTTAGATATATTTACATATTGACAAGCTCCATGAACCATCATTACGATCTTTAGATGAAAAGAGTTTGCTCATCTTTAATCTGAAACTGTGCTAGAAGATTAAGTTAACAAATGTCACACTTTGAAAATTTCTTTTCGAGTGAAAATTGTTTATTTATTAATATTTTTCTGACATACACAGGACAACATATTATGGGCAGCGAAAGTGCTATGGACACGGCGCAAATGTCACAAGAAGAGTCAAATGGTCTCACAAGCTTTCGAAATCTGAGGCTGCACCCTTCTTAAATAGATCGGCTATCATCGGTCCAAAGGGTCAAGAATGGATTAGATCTCCTAAGATAAATTATAACAAATTTTTTTCAGGCATTTTTAGCTAGCTATGGACTGACAAGTAAACCTCAGTAATGGCGATTCATTTTCTGCTATGAAATTTCTTTGAAGGTAGAAGATCCATTTGTTGTTGTGTATGAGTCAGACTATTAGACTAGTAGATTTTACTTTGTGAGATATAATTCTCTTGTTTCTTTAGTTTGCCTGAATGTTCTATACAAGTGAATGTTCAAAGTGAGGCGTCCACAGCGAAGTGGTACAAGAAAGAAAGTTTTTTCTGTGACTAATGACGACAAAGTAATAATAAATAAATAAAAAGGTTATGGTAAAAACTAATGATGTGAAGAAGCTGCTTATATCTCAGTCAATCTGCCAAATTGCTGACATAATTCTTTTGTAGGATTGACATGGATGTTGAAATACCAATGTGAATCTGTTCTAAGATAGAACCAGATTAGTTTGCTATAGGTTTGGATTTGCTATATAATGTGCTCATGATACAAGTGCAGGTTTCCTGTAATTTACCAAAAATTTTGCATATATGCAAATGTTGAATTAAACAGACTTTATATACAAACAACTGATAAGGGGTAGGTCAGTAAGTGACCTATCAACAACTACCCAAAAAACCTTCCCTTCTGCTCTTATACAAACTCCACGGTAGTTGTTGTCAAAGAAAAGGGTACATTCTCAACAAATATGAAATGAATAATGGTGTTTATGAGTAAAACCCACCCCGATAAACTTTTCCTTCATCTTAAAGAAAAAGCCCCTCCTCATGCTTGTTAAACTTAGCCTAACATACCATTTAAGTATATTCTTTCTTCCATGGTTAATAAATATTATTATATTTTTCCCTAGAATGTCTCAATCCACATTTGCTTCCAAGCGTCAGTATGCATCCCTTGCACATTCAACAAAAGTGCAAGCTCACCAATACTAACAAACTAATGCACAGCACGTATATAAGAAGAACCAGTTTGTCCTCTAATCTCATAAACATAAACATTCAATTTTATCTACTCTCGAGGCAAGAGAATGGCCTTTTCTTTATTTTCATGCCTCCTGTTTGCTTCTGTCGTTGCAATGATATGTTCATTTCCCGCTGAAGCTGCCATTAAGAAGTACCAATTCGATGTGAGTGGATCGATGCCTTTTTTTTTTTTGGAAAAGTCCCATTTATTTCAATTAATTTTGGATGCTAACCCTCCCTATAAAACTGATCAGGTTGTGGTGAAGAATGTGAGTAGACTGTGTCACCCTAAGCCAATTGTTACCATCAACGGTAGGTTCCCTGGGCCTACAATCTATGCCCGAGAAGGAGATCGTGTTATCATCAATGTTACCAACCATGCTCAATATAACTTGTCCATACATTGGTATATAACAATTCCATATCAAATTATACTGATCTGTATATATACTCTAATATAACAAGCCTGAATGAGTGACGTATGTTTTTCTAACATGACATGGATGTAGGCATGGATTGAAGCAGTTTCGCAATGGATGGGCAGATGGTCCAGCCTACATTACACAGTGTCCGATCCAGACTGGTAACTCATATAGCTATGATTTCAATGTTACAGGGCAGAGAGGGACGTTGTGGTGGCATGCTCACATATTGTGGCTGCGAGCGACTGTTTATGGTGCAATTGTGATCATGCCAAAGCAAGGAGTTCCTTTTCCATTCCCTCAGCCCGATGCAGAATCAGTGCTGGTCTTAGGTGAGAAAGAATCACTAAGATGATGTTGTCGAAAAAAAAAATCATCTAAAGAGTTTGTTTCTTGTTCTTGAATAAAATCCGATGTGCTTGCTTGTATTTGATTTGATGTTGTGTAGGAGAATGGTGGAATTCAGATGTAGAGGAGCTGGTGAAGCAAGGCAATGCACTTGGTTTGCCACCAAACATGTCTGATGCCCACACTATCAATGGCAAGCCTGGCCCTCTCTTTCCCTGTTATGATAAACGTAAGCAATCAAAACCTGCAGTAACTAATTGAAATTTTAAACATATGAGCAAGCTAACAGCTGTATATTTCTTGGTATTTCAGATACCTTTGTTACTGATGTCGAATGGGGAAAGACGTACCTCCTGAGAATCGTCAATGCAGCCCTGAACGACGAGCTCTTCTTTGCCATCGCGGGCCATAACATGACCGTGGTGGAGATTGATGCTGTCTACTGCAAGCCTTTCACAACCAGTGCTATCCTGATTACCCCAGGTCAGACCACAAACGTTCTTGTGACTGCCAACCAAGCTCCTGGCAGATACTTCATGGCCGCCAGGTGTTTCAACGACGCTCCCATCCCTGTCGACAACAAAACTGCGACTGCTATTCTCCAATACAAAGGCGTACCGAATACTGTCATCCCGGTCCTGCCTCAACTTCCAGCACAAAATGACACTTCATTCGTTGACACTTATTCTAACAGTCTTCGGAGTCTCAACACACCGCAGTTCCCTGCTAATGTCCCTCTCACAATCGATCGTCATCTCTTATACACTGTCGGTCTTGGAATGGACCCGTGCCCCACTTGCCTCAACAGCACCAAGCTAACTGCATCCATTAACAACGTCACCTTTGTGATGCCCAAGATCGGACTGCTTCAATCTCATTACTTTAACATCAAGGGAGTTTTCAAATTAGACTTCCCTGATAGGCCACCAACACCATTCAACTACACTGGAGCTCCCCTGACAGCCAATTTGGGAACTTCGCTCGGTACTAGACTTAGTAAACTGGCTTTCAACTCGACAGTCGAGCTCGTGCTTCAAGATACAAATCTTCTCACGGTCGAATCTCACCCTTTCCATCTCCACGGGTTCAACTTCTTTGTCGTGGGGAGGGGAGTTGGTAATTTTGATCCTGCAAAAGACCCGGCTAAATTCAACTTGGTCGATCCCCCAGAAAGGAATACTGTTGGAGTTCCCACAGGTGGTTGGACCGCAATAAGGTTCAGAGCTGATAATCCAGGTGAGAGTAACAAAACTCCGATTCAAATTGAACATTTCTGTTCTGCTCAAAATTTCTTAATTTTGAACGTTTGATTTCAGGTGTTTGGTTCATGCACTGTCATTTGGAGTTGCACACTATGTGGGGACTAAAGATGGCTTTCGTTGTAGAAAATGGAAATGGGCCTGATCAATCCATTTTGCCGCCTCCAATGGATCTTCCACCATGCTAGTTTGCTCTCATTTTTCTCCTACAGAATATGAAGCAAGTTTGTTCTCATTTTATTGTTGAGGTTTGAAGACGGACAGCTCCATCTTATGATTTGTTTGAGATTGGTTTGAGGTTGCGTAGCAGGGACCTCTTGTTCGAATAAAATTCCATGATAAGGAATCATGGGCCGAATTGGATGGAGGGAATTGTTTTTCAAGTGTACATTTTCTCAGTTATCAATCAATTGTTTGAGCAGTAATTTTCAGAATCAATTTCTTTATTCTATTTTACTTCCGGCATTGCTTCATCTGTTTTAGCCATTTGGTCAAGGAAATTCAAGGTTTGATTTATGGAAGTTTGTTTGATTTATGCCTAGAACTCTATGATACATAAAAGCCTGCTAAATTATTATTATTATTATTATTTGGGGCGGGGTAAATTTTAAATATGGAAGGCTGCAGGGGTATATACACGAAAATCCCTTAATTTCATGCTCAAAACTCGCCGCTAGCGAACAACGTAGCCTTATTTTTGCAACTTAATAACATTTTATACCTTGTTGTCACTGGCGTTACTTTTTATAACTAGTTGATAAAGGGGTGGCACTTTTTATACCAATTTGATAATTTAGCCCATAAAAACCTGTAAAAAGGTTGAAACTAAGGAATTGAATAAGTGATTTCGAATTATGGTTCAATAACCGCTCGAGAGTAAAATTTAAAGTTAATCCAGATCAGCACTTCATATCAAGCAATTTGTCTCACCTTATCTACTTTCAGACACCTAACAACTCTTCAAAATTTTAGATTGCACGCAATTAGACCGATGGATCAGATATTAGAACTTAGAAGTTTGATATAAAA
This sequence comes from Asparagus setaceus, assembly GCA_012295165.1. Classification (NCBI taxonomy): domain Eukaryota; kingdom Viridiplantae; phylum Streptophyta; class Magnoliopsida; order Asparagales; family Asparagaceae; genus Asparagus; species Asparagus setaceus. The sequence continues at coordinate 45,842,278 of CM022703.1, read as the reverse complement.
GATTTCTTGGCAGTTAAATCTCTTTACCACTCCCTTAACAACAATATCCCTTCTATATGTTAACTACGGTCCACATCTACTTTGCTCAAGATGAAGACTCACAAATAGGTTGGATATGATATTTAGCATGTCCATATCCAATTATCAACCACGGACATAGACACAAATATAAATTTGTCTTGACAAAGAAAACCCATATCCATAATCCACCAAAAATGAATCAAATACGGATAAAATAAGAGAAAATATAAACTGACGCAAAACAGATAGGACGAGAATATATAAAATTAGTAAAATATATAGGTCATATGATACAAGAGAGAATAAGCTTAGATTAGATCTTTGGATCATCAAAATTAATTTTAAATCCATCAATCTAATGATCAAAACAATTGCAACAACATGATCGACATTTATCTGGATATTTCACTATACATCTACATTTGTACTATTGAAGATATTTAGTATCTATATCTGTATCCTAATAGATATGGCTATGAATATTTCTTTGCACCCCCACTCACGTGCCTAGTATTGCACGGTGGATTGCTCACTGCCAATAATGTCACCAAGAGGAATTGGTCATATAACCTTAAATGTCTATTTTACAATTACTGCGGATACTGTAGAAGCACAAACTGAAATCACTGTCACAAAGAAAGAACACCAAACAATCATAGAAAAAAATTGACAGTCCCAAACACAAGGATTTTATGTGGTTAGGTGCAAGTCTTACGTCTACGTGTAGCAACAGATCGTTAGCTTCACAGGGAATACAGATTACACAAATGAGATCAACGATCTCAAGACCCTCTCTCACATATGATAGAGAAAACTCGTTCTCAGATGATTTATGATCTTCCTTGATTTCTGTATTTCCTTATGCTCTACATCTAACGGAACTCCTTGTACAGAGTTATTTCTGAATAGAAAGAAACTCCCATCAAACCTAATCAGAGTGCCAAACATTTCCTTAAGCTCAAAGGTTTTTTAACGAACCAAAGATATCCCTTACACACAAAATAAAACCAAGCACCCGAGCCTCCCTGCTCCAGTTAACCCTGTTCCTATAGGTTCACACACTGGGATATCTACTGTTGAGTTGCGAAGAAACCCCCATGACAGTGCATAAAGGCTTCAAAATATGGATATATGCTGAATGTTTTCACTTGCCCAAGTTGCTTGGATATTGTGAGATGCATTTGATGTGCCAATATCTGATTATAATAAGTGATTATACAATGTGGTGTAAGATCTTTACTAAGACTTGATTACCTCAAAGAGATTGATAAAAAACTAAAGCGGAATTATACCTGAATCCATGGTTTGGATCTTGAGTGGATTGATGGATCTTCTAATCTTAGGGCTTCTTCTCTTCCTTAGATCTCTTTTTTAGATGGGGGTAAAAGAGATGAGAATTCTTGTGTGAACCCTAGATTAGGGACCATAACCCCATATATATAGGTGTTGCACTTTTACAATTTGGCCCCTCATCAAATTGTAATTACAACCTGGTATCTGCACATTTAGCCCATGACAATATATAAATACCCGATAACCCAACTTAATTGATCACTTTAGTGGGTTTCCTTAAGTGATAGATTTACACATTAATTTAACATATGTGCCCACAAATAGATTTAATTAGATTTAAATCTAACAATCTCCCACTTGGGCACCATATGTATCCTTAAAATGTGTATTACCTTATGAGCTCAAAATCTCTATCACATACAAGGGTATTTCCAAACAATCTTGTCCATTGACCATATCAATATAGGATCAAAGCGGTTTTCATCACATTTATCGTGACTAAACCCATCAATGGTCACATATACTAGTACAGCCAAATGACATAGATCAATCATGAATGTACAGCATGAAAAATTACATGCAATGTGATCTGTGCATGCCTATTTTTCAACTGGTCCTACCGAAAACTTTAATGAGGTCAACTTTAATCATAATATAGCAGTGGTTAGCGAATACTTTATTACGTCGAGAAAATAACCAAAGCACGAATAGGTCCAAAATACTCATAAAGCAATAAAATCACAAACTCCCACTAAAACATGATATCCTCAAATATTACCACCCCATATGAGCGGTGTGCTCTTGAAAAATTTTGGGTGGTAATCCTTTAGTAAGAGGATCTGCTATCATGGAGTTTGTCCCAATATGCTCTATGGATATCTGTCCACTCTGTACTCTTTCTTTCACAACTAGGAACTTAATGTCAATATGTTTTGACTTAGTTGAGCTTCATTGTTGTTGGAATACATGATCATGATTTATTGTCACAAAATAACTTTAGTGGTCTTTCAATATTTTTCGAATCACGCGGACGTGACAAAATTTGTGACCATATTCCATGATTGGATGCCTCATGACAAGCTATAAATTCTGGCGCCATAGTGGAGGAAGCTACAAGTGTCGTTTGACACTTTTCCATGATATAGCTCCTCCGCTAACATATAAATGTAGCTGAAGTAGACTTTCTGGCGTCTTGGCATCCGACAAAATCGAATCGAGTACCCAATGACCTCCAAGCGATCGATTTCTGTATGTGAGCATATAATCTTTTGTTTTGAAGATACCGCATAACCCTTTTGGCTGCGATCCAATGATCCATCCGGGGTTGCTTAAGTATCGCCTAACATCCCAACAATGTCGCAATATCCGGACGGCGTACATACACGAGCATACATTAGACTCCTACGGTGAAGCATAGGGAATCTTACGCATTTCACGAATTTCAAGGTTACCTTTAGGGCATTGATTGAGACTAAACTTGTCTCCTTTAGAAGCAGGGGTATCACACAGTGCGCAATTTTGCATGCCAAACCTTATGAGTACTTTATTGATATAGCTCTTTTGTGATAATCCAAGTATACCTCGAGCGATCTCGATGTATCACGGATTCCTAATATAAAGAAGCGTCCCCAAGATCTTTCATCTCAAAATTCTTTGATAGAAATCTCTTGGTTTTAGTTAATGAGCCTATATCATTAGTGGCAAGCAAAATATCATCCACATCTGAGAACGAGAAAAATATACTTACTCCCCTGAATTTTTGATATACACAATCATCAACAATATTCATCTCAAAACCAAACGAGATAATTATTTGTTGAAACTTGTGGTACCATTGACGAGGAGCTTGCTTGAGTCCATAAATGGATTTTCTTAGTTTATAAACCATATTCTTTGGGTCTCGACACAAAGTTTTACGGTTGTACCATATAGATCATCTCATCAATGTCTCCATTGAAATCGATCTTAACATCCATTTGATGTAACTCAAGATTGAAATGAGCAATAAGTGTCATGATAGTCTGAAAGAGTCTTTCGATGAAACCGGAGAGAAAGTCTCGTATAGTCAATGCCTTCCTTGAGTATAGCCTTTAGCTACAAGGCGTGCTTTATACTTTTCCACATTACCATTTGCATCCGGCTTGGTTTTAAATATCCATTTACAACCAATTAGTTTTGCACCTTCGGCAATGGAACAAGTTCCCAAACCTTATTGTCTTGCATAGACTTGTACTCCTCATTCATGGCATCAATCCACTTTTGAGAGTTAGAACTTTTCATGGCCTGAAGGAAGTTGATTGGATCATCTTCCATCATTCCATTACTTTCCTCATGTTCTTGAAGAAATACAATATAATCATCCGGAATAGCATTTCTCCTTTCTCTCGTGGATCTCCTTAATGGCACTGGTTCTTGAGGTTGTTGAGTTTGTTCTTCTGGAACAGGGAGTTGTTCAATATTGCCTTCTTGAGGTTCCGGATTCATTTCTTGAACTATAACAGGTATATGTACTTGAATATTGTCAGAAATGACTGTATGGATTGGATTTAAAGCCAATTCCTCCTCAAAGGCAATGTCTCTAACCTTATTTCTCCCCCCAAACTCAACATCCTCAAAGAATGTTGTTGTTCCCGTCTCAAAAATATTCCTGAGTGTGGGATCATAAAACTTATAGCCCCTGGATCGTTCAGAATACCCAATAAAGTAGCTGCTAACTGTTTTGGAGTCCAATTTCTTTTCATTTGGCCTATAAGGCCTTGCCTCAGCTGGACATCCCCAAATATGTAAGTGCTTTAGACTGGGCTTTCGACCAGTCCAAAGCTCATAAGGTGTTTTAGCAAGCTGCTTTACTTGGTACTGTTAAGAATGTAAGCTGCGGTCTTTAGTGCTTCTCCCAGTGACTCGGTAAAGAAGAATGAGCAATCATACTTCTTACCATATCCTTAAGAGTCTGTTTAGTCTTTCGGCTACACCATTCATGCTAGGTGATCCTGGCATGGTGTACTGTGGGACGATACCGAATTCCTCTAGGTATCTAGCAAATGGTCCTGGACGTTGTTCACCTGAATCATCATATCTACCGTAGTACTCATCACCACGATCAGATCTAACGGTTTTAATCTTTTTATTGAGTTGGTTCTCAACTTCAGCCTTAAAAGCTTTGAATACGTCCAGAGACTCAGATTTTTCTTTAATGAGATATAGGTACCCATAACGTGAGTAATCGTCTATGAATGATATAAAATATTGTTGACCATTCCAGGATGCCGTAGGGAATGGCCCATAAATATCTGTATGTATCAATTCTAAGACGTCTGAAGATCTGTTGGCACCTAATCTCTTAACTTTAGTCTGTTTTCCCTTGATACAGTCAATGCATACATCAAAGTCTGTAAAATCAAGAGAATCTAAAATGTCATCAGACACAAGACGCTCAACTCTACCTTTTGAGATATGACCCAAGCGCTTATGCCATAATGACGCTGAATTTTCCTTATTTAATTTACGCTTAGTACCACGTGATTCCACATGCAATGTTTCATTATAGGAAGTAATTGTATCAAGCAAATATAAGTTATCAAAAGTACTCAAGAAACCAGTTCCCACAATATTTGAATTTAAAGATAAGCTAGCCTGGTTATTTCCAAATGAACAATAATAACACGATTTGTCCAATAGAGGAATAGAAACCAAATTCGTCTAAAAGACGGGACTACAAAAGTATCTTTCAAATCCAAATAGGAACCAGTTCCTAACAATAACCTAAAGTGCCCAATTGCTTCCACATCTACCGATTGTCCATCGCCCACAAAGATGTGTCTTTCACCATCACTTGGCTTTCGGTAGCTCAGGCAACCCTGCATAGAAACACTTATGTGAGTAGTAGAAGCCGAATCTAACCACCAAGTGTTTCTAGATGCTGAGACTAAATTAACCTCGAGCGGACCAAAGTAAGGAGCGTACCCTTTTGACCGCCGGTGATATTTGGTACAATCCTTCTTTGCGTGTCCATCCTTATGACAAAGAAACAACCACGATTATCCTTATGTTGTTTCTTTTGAACTGACCTAGCGACTTCTTTATCATTCTTTCTTTTCTTGTCCTTATCCTTATGGGCATAAGCCAAATGAGCACTTTCTGTCTTATCTTGCTTCAATCTGTCTTCTTCTTGCACCACGGTATGAAATGAGCTCATTCGAGTCCATTTCTCCTTTTGACAGTTATAACTGACCTTAAATTGATTGAATTGTGCAGGAAGAGACAATGAGAACCGAATGCACTAGTAACTCGTCACATAGATCGAGTTTGATTGCCTTAAGTTTGAAGCAATATGAGACATTTCCATAATGTACTCCCTGATATTTCCTTTGCCTTTATACTTCATTGAAATCAAGCGAGCTAATAGCGTGCTTGTTTCTACCTTATCGTTTTTAGCAAAACGTTTCTCAATTTCAGCAAGAAAATCTTTGGCTTTAGTAATCCCTTCGGATTCTGTGCCCCTAAAGGCTTCCAGAATGCAGCTTGATGATCATGAGACTCATGCGATTTGAACGCTCCCACCTCTCATACTCCTTCTTTGCATCGGAGTGCTTTCCGCGATGAGAGGTTGAGGTTGTTCGATTCTTAATGCAAGGTCTAGATCCATGCGACCAAGAACAATTAAAATGTTCTCTTTCCAAACCTTGAAATTAGTCCCATTTAGCATGGGAATTGAGTTGATGTTAGCGAAATTGATCGGCAGATGCATTAGCTGAAATAAATAAAAGATTTCACATTAATAAGCGTAATTAGTAATCAATAAAATTCAAATAATGACATATCCCCATCCAAGATATCTTGTACAACATTAATATCAAGTCTTTAGACAGTAATATTAACTGCAAGTGATATCTTGTTGCAATGATCAAACAATGACAATAACACATGTCAAACAACAAACCCATCTTTGGATTGATTTGTTATCCACATGTAAACCTTATAATTGTCACGCGTTTATCATCACAGATGCGTATACATTCTAAATAAATATTAATCTTCCTTTGGGCCGATTAAATATCTACTCGAAAAAAGTATACACACAACCATCTAACATCCTTCATGAACAATCTACACAAGAGATGTTACTTTGGCAACATCTTGCTTCAATTAATCATTTAGAATGAGAGACCAACTTAATTCCTTAGTGTCATAATACTTGAATGAAATAATTGATTAACACTGAAATTTAATTGAGTTTACCTGAATTGAGCACGAGGCTCGCTTGAGTTTGAACTGCGAGGTTCGACTTGAGTTCGAACTGCGAGGTTCGACTTGAGTTCGAACGGCGAGGTTCGACTTGAGTTCGAACTGCGAGGTTCGACTTGAGTTCGAACGGCGAGGTTCGACTTAAGTTCAAACTGCGAGGTTCGACTTGAGTTCGAACTGCGAGGTTCGACTTGAGTTCGAACTGCGAGGTTCGACTTGAGTTCGAACGGCGAGGTTCGACTTGAGTTCGAACTGCGAGGTTCGACTTGAGTTCGAACTGCGAGGTTCGACTTGAGTTCGAACGGCGAGGTTCGACTTGAGTTCGAACGGCGAGGTTCGACTTGAGTTCGAACGGCGAGGTTCGACTTGAGTTCGAACTGCGAGGTTCGACTTAAGTTCAAACTGCGAGGTTCGACTTGAGTTCGAACGGCGAGGTTCGACTTAAGTTCAAACTGCGAGGTTCGACTTAAGTTCAAACTGCGAGGTTCGACTTGAGTTCGAACGGCGAGGTTCGACTTAAGTTCAAACTGCGAGGTTCGACTTGAGTTCGAACGGCGAGGTTCGACTTGAGTTCGAACGGCGAGGTTCGACTTAAGTTCAAACTGCGAGGTTCGACTTGAGTTCGAACGGCGAGGTTCGACTTAAGTTCAAACTGCGAGGTTCGACTTGAGTTCGAACGGCGAGGTTCGACTTGAGTTCGAACGGCGAGGTTCGACTTAAGTTCAAACTGCGAGGTTCGACTTAAGTTCAAACTGCGAGGTTCGACTTGAGTTCGAACTGCGAGGTTCGACTTGAGTTCGAACGGCGAGGTTCGACTTAAGTTCAAACTGCGAGGTTCGACTTGAGTTCGAACGGCGAGGTTCGACTTGAGTTCGAACGGCGAGGTTCGACTTAAGTTCAAACTGCGAGGTTCGACTTAAGTTCAAACTGCGAGGTTCGACTTAAGTTCAAACTGCGAGGTTCGACTTAAGTTCAAACTGCGAGGTTCGACTTAAGTTCAAACTGCGAGGTTCGACTTAAGTTCAAACTGCGAGGTTCGACTTAAGTTCAAACTGCGAGGTTCGACTTGAGTTCGAACTGCGAGGTTCGACTTGAGTTCGAACTGCGAGGTTCGACTTGAGTTCGAACTGCGAGGTTCGACTTAAGTTCAAACTGCGAGGTTCGACTTGAGTTCGAACTGCGAGGTTCGACTTGAGTTCGAACTGCGAGGTTCGACTTGAGTTCGAACGGCGAGGTTCGACTTAAGTTCAAACTGCGAGGTTCGACTTAAGTTCAAACTGCGAGGTTCGACTTAAGTTCAAACTGCGAGGTTCGACTTAAGTTCAAACTGCGAGGTTCGACTTAAGTTCAAACTGCGAGGTTCGACTTAAGTTCAAACTGCGAGGTTCGACTTAAGTTCAAACTGCGAGGTTCGACTTGAGTTCGAACTGCGAGGTTCGACTTAAGTTCAAACTGCGAGGTTCGACTTAAGTTCAAACTGCGAGGTTCGACTTAAGTTCAAACTGCGAGGTTCGACTTGAGTTCGAACTGCGAGGTTCGACTTAAGTTCAAACTGCGAGGTTCGACTTAAGTTCAAACTGCGAGGTTCGACTTGAGTTCGAACTGCGAGGTTCGACTTGAGTTCGAACGGCGAGGTTCGACTTAAGTTCAAACTGCGAGGTTCGACTTAAGTTCAAACTGCGAGGTTCGACTTAAGTTCAAACTGCGAGGTTCGACTTAAGTTCAAACTGCGAGGTTCGACTTAAGTTCAAACTGCGAGGTTCGACTTAAGTTCAAACTGCGAGGTTCGACTTAAGTTCAAACTGCGAGGTTCGACTTGAGTTCGAACTGCGAGGTTCGACTTGAGTTCGAACTGCGAGGTTCGACTTGAGTTCGAACTGCGAGGTTCGACTTAAGTTCAAACTGCGAGGTTCGACTTGAGTTCGAACTGCGAGGTTCGACTTGAGTTCGAACGGCGAGGTTCGACTTAAGTTCAAACTGCGAGGTTCGACTTAAGTTCAAACTGCGAGGTTCGACTTAAGTTCAAACTGCGAGGTTCGACTTAAGTTCAAACTGCGAGGTTCGACTTAAGTTCAAACTGCGAGGTTCGACTTAAGTTCAAACTGCGAGGTTCGACTTAAGTTCAAACTGCGAGGTTCGACTTGAGTTCGAACTGCGAGGTTCGACTTGAGTTCGAACTGCGAGGTTCGACTTAAGTTCAAACTGCGAGGTTCGACTTGAGTTCGAACTGCGAGGTTCGACTTGAGTTCGAACTGCGAGGTTCGACTTGAGTTCGAACTGCGAGGTTCGACTTGAGTTCGAACTGCGAGGTTCGACTTGAGTTCGAACTGCGAGGTTCGACTTGAGTTCGAACTGCGAGGTTCGACTTGAGTTCGAACTGCGAGGTTCGACTTGAGTTCGAACGGCGAGGTTCGACTTAAGTTCAAACTGCGAGGTTCGACTTGAGTTCGAACTGCGAGGTTCGACTTGAGTTCGAACGGCGAGGTTCGACTTAAGTTCAAACTGCGAGGTTCGACTTAAGTTCAAACTGCGAGGTTCGACTTAAGTTCAAACTGCGAGGTTCGACTTAAGTTCAAACTGCGAGGTTCGACTTGAGTTCGAACTGCGAGGTTCGACTTGAGTTCGAACGGCGAGGTTCGACTTAAGTTCAAACTGCGAGGTTCGACTTAAGTTCAAACTGCGAGGTTCGACTTAAGTTCAAACTGCGAGGTTCGACTTAAGTTCAAACTGCGAGGTTCGACTTGAGTTCGAACGGCGAGGTTCGACTTGAGTTCGAACGGCGAGGTTCGACTTGAGTTCGAACGGCGAGGTTCGACTTAAGTTCAAACTGCGAGGTTCGACTTAAGTTCAAACTGCGAGGTTCGACTTGAGTTCGAACGGCGAGGTTCGACTTGAGTTCGAACGGCGAGGTTCGACTTGAGTTCGAACGGCGAGGTTCGACTTGAGTTCGAACGGCGAGGTTCGACTTAAGTTCAAACTGCGAGGTTCGACTTAAGTTCAAACTGCGAGGTTCGACTTAAGTTCAAACTGCGAGGTTCGACTTAAGTTCAAACTGCGAGGTTCGACTTAAGTTCAAACTGCGAGGTTCGACTTGAGTTCGAACGGCGAGGTTCGACTTAAGTTCAAACTGCGAGGTTCGACTTAAGTTCAAACTGCGAGGTTCGACTTAAGTTCAAACTGCGAGGTTCGACTTGAGTTCGAACGGCGAGGTTCGACTTGAGTTCGAACGGCGAGGTTCGACTTAAGTTCAAACTGCGAGGTTCGACTTAAGTTCAAACTGCGAGGTTCGACTTGAGTTCGAACGGCGAGGTTCGACTTAAGTTCAAACTGCGAGGTTCGACTTAAGTTCAAACTGCGAGGTTCGACTTAAGTTCAAACTGCGAGGTTCGACTTGAGTTCGAACGGCGAGGTTCGACTTGAGTTCGAACGGCGAGGTTCGACTTGAGTTCGAACGGCGAGGTTCGACTTGAGTTCGAACGGCGAGGTTCGACTTAAGTTCAAACTGCGAGGTTCGACTTAAGTTCAAACTGCGAGGTTCGACTTGAGTTCGAACGGCGAGGTTCGACTTAAGTTCAAACTGCGAGGTTCGACTTAAGTTCAAACTGCGAGGTTCGACTTAAGTTCAAACTGCGAGGTTCGACTTAAGTTCAAACTGCGAGGTTCGACTTAAGTTCAAACTGCGAGGTTCGACTTGAGTTCGAACGGCGAGGTTCGACTTGAGTTCGAACGGCGAGGTTCGACTTGAGTTCGAACGGCGAGGTTCGACTTGAGTTCGAACGGCGAGGTTCGACTTGAGTTCGAACGGCGAGGTTCGACTTGAGTTCGAACGGCGAGGTTCGACTTAAGTTCAAACTGCGAGGTTCGACTTAAGTTCAAACTGCGAGGTTCGACTTAAGTTCAAACTGCGAGGTTCGACTTGAGTTCGAACGGCGAGGTTCGACTTAAGTTCAAACTGCGAGGTTCGACTTAAGTTCAAACTGCGAGGTTCGACTTAAGTTCAAACTGCGAGGTTCGACTTGAGTTCGAACGGCGAGGTTCGACTTGAGTTCGAACGGCGAGGTTCGACTTGAGTTCGAACGGCGAGGTTCGACTTGAGTTCGAACGGCGAGGTTCGACTTAAGTTCAAGCGAGGTTCGCCAAAGGCGAGGTTCGCCAAAATGAACCGAGGTTCGCCAAAAGCGAGGTTCGCCAAAAGCGAGTCCGTAAAATGAACCGAGGTTCGCCAAAACGAGGTTCGCCAAAATGAACCGAGGTTCGCCAAAACGAGGTTCGCCAAAATGAACCGAGGTTCGCCAAAAGACGAGGTTCGCCAAAAGACGAGGTTCGCCAAAATGAACCGAGGTTAAGCCAAAGGCGAGGTTCGCCAAAATGAACCTCGAACCTCGTCGAACTCTGAGGAACCCCTTAGGGTTTAGATCTGGCAAATCAAAGCCGCAGGCTTTGAACCCATAGGGTTTATTCGTGATGGTGCCGCCGTCACAAAACCAAATTTTTTTTTTTTTTTTAAAACTCAATCCAGATCTAAACCTTATATTAATTTTCTAAAATCATAGAAAATTTAACAAAAAATCGAAAAAGTTACTGTTCACAATAAAGAAATTTTACTGTTAATCCTAACATAAAGTACTGTTCATCCGAGATCAACTCTTTGCTGTTCATCCGGAAAAACTTTACTGTTCATCGGACTAAAAACATTTACTGTTCATCCGAACCCAAAAAAATCCGAAAAAAGATTTGATCTTTATTCATAAATCCACCCGAAAAACCATAGAAACTCAAAAAATCTCTAAGAGTTAATCAAGAGGCTCTGATACCACTTGTAAGATCTTTACTAAGACTTGATTACCTCAAAGAGATTGATAAAAAACTAAAGCGGAATTATACCTGAATCCATGGTTTGGATCTTGAGTGGATTGATGGATCTTCTAATCTTAGGGTTTCTTCTCTTCCTTAGATCTCTTTTTTAGATGGGGGTAAAAGAGATGAGAATTCTTGTGTGAACCCTAGATTAGGGACCATAACCCCATATATATAGGTGTTGCACTTTTACAATTTGGCCCCTCATCAAATTGTAATTACAACCTGGTATCCGCACATTTAGCCCATGACAATATATAAATAACCGATAACCCAACTTAATTGATCACTTTAGTGGGTTTCCTTAAGTGATAGATTTACATATTAATTTAACATATGTGCCCACAAATAGATTTAATTAGATTTAAATCTAACATGTGGGACTGACATGATGGGCTCACATCCTCTGGTTTTCAGGCTCCACCAGTGATCAGTCATGTTGCAATCTTTCGTTATTCACCGACACATTACTCTTAGTTTGGATCTGAAATTTGGCGGTCAGGAACACTGAATTCTTGTTCTCAAATTTAGTTGGGCCACTGGTTACAAACTTACATCCAGTGACTACTTACAGAAAGAGAAAAGAGAAAAACTGTCAGAATTATTTCTTATACATATCCAGCAAGAGGACCTTTGCTTCCTCGCCCAAGCATTTTATTCATACCAAAGGTTAACAATTTCCCGAAGCAATCACAAATTTCTTGAATGAATGACGACTACGATCATCATCTTCAAACCCCATCGCCATCAGCAAACCATCTCCGACTTTCGGAGAACAAATAACACACAAGAAAGAATAATGTCGCCATATAGACTGATCAGTTAGCATGGTGGAAGATCATTGGGAGGAGGCAATATGGATTGATCAGGCCCATTTCCATTTTCTACCACAAAAGCCATCTTCAGCCCCCACATAGTGTGCAGCTCCAGATGACAGTGCATGAACCAAACCCCTGAAATCAAAGATTCATGCTAATAAATTTAAAGAAAAATCAAATAATTTGATCCCAATGTGATAAATACTTCACCTGGATTATCAGCTCTGAACCTTATCGCCGTCCAACCACCTGCAGGAACTCCGACAGTGTTTCTTTCTGGCGGATCAACCAAGTTGAACTTAGCCGGGTCTTTTGCAGGATCAAAATTACCAACTCCCCTCCCCACAACGAAGAAGTTATAGCCATGGAGATGGAAAGGGTGTGACTCGACAGTGAGAAGATTTGTATCTTGAAGCACGAGCTCGACAGTCGAGTTGAAAGCCAGTTTGCTAAGTTTAGTACCGAGCGAAGTTCCCAAATTGGCTGTCAGGGGAGCTCCAGTGTAGTTGAATGGTGCTGGTGGCTTATCAGGGAAGTCCAATTTGAAAACTCCCTTGATGTTAAAGTAATGTGCTTGAAGCAGTCCAATCTTGGGCATCACAAACGTGACGTTGTTAATGGATGCAGTTAGCTTGGTGCTGTTGAGGCAAGTCGGACATGGGTCTCTTCCAAGACCGACAGTGTAGAAGAGATGACGATCGATGGTGAGAGGGACATTAGCAGGGAACTGCGGTGTGTTGAGACTCCGAAGACTGTTAGAATAAGTGTCGACGAATGAAGTGTCATTTTGTGCTGGAAGTTGAGGCAGGGCCGGGATGACAGTATTCGGTATGCCTTTGTATTGAAGAATTGCAGTCGCAGTTTTGTTGTCGACCGGGATGGGAGCATCGTTGAAATCCCTGGCGGCCATGAAGTATCTGCCAGGAGCTTGGTTGGCAGTCACAAGAATGTTTGTGGTCTGACCTGGGGTAATCAAGATAGCACTGGTTGTGAAAGGCTTGCAGTAGACGGCATCAATCTCCACCACGGTCATGTTATGGCCCGCGATGGCGAAGAAGAGCTCGTCGTTTAGGGCTGCGTTGACGATTCTCAAGAGGTACGTCTTTCCCCATTTGACTTCAGTAACGAAGGTATCTGAAAACAACAGAACAACAAGAGATATATAGCTTTTAGCTTCACCCTTATGTTTACAATTTAGAGGGTGTTTGGGCGAGCTTATTTTTAGGCTATGTTAGCTTCTGGTGGCTTTTGGCTTTTGTGATAAAAAAATTCTATAAAAATTGTATGGTAGAGTGGTCATTTGCTTTGGCATACTCTGGTTTTTAAAAAGTTAGGGATCCTAACTTTGTTAAATGAAACTTAAAAGCTAGATTATTTGGGATGTTACCAAATATATGTAAATATGAAAAAGCTGGCTTGTAAGTATGTACGTTTATCTGAACAGGGGAAAAGAGGCCCAGGCTTTCCGTTGATCGTATGGGCATCAGACATATTGGGTGGCAAACCAAGTGCATTGCCTTGCTTCACCAGCTCTTCAACATCAGAATTCCACCATTCTCCTGCACAATATCAAATCAAATATAAGCAAACACATGGAATTTTATTCATGAACAGTAAACAACTTCTATCAAATGTTTTTCTGTTTCCAGTCAAAACATCCTTTTAGTTCTGCTTTCTCACCTAGGACCAGCACTGATTCACCATGGGGTTGAGGGAACGGGAAAGGAACTCCTTGCTTTGGCATGATGACGATCGCACCATAAACCGTCGCTCGCAGCCACAGTATGTGAGCATGCCACCACAATGTCCCTCTCTGTCCTGTAACATTGAAATCATAGCTATACGAGTTGCCACTCTGGATCGGACACTGCGTAATGTAGGCTGGACCATCAGCCCATCCATTCCGAAATTGTTTCAGTCCATGCCTGCATTCATGTTAGATAAACAGACGTCACTTATCTGGGCTTGTTATAATGCGAGTGAAGATTGATCAAAATAATTTGATACGGAGTTGTTATATATACCAATGGATGGACAGGTTATATTGAGCATGGTTAGTGACATTGACGATAACACGATCTCCCTCTCGGGCATAGATTGTAGGCCCAGGGAACCTACCGTTGACGGTAACAATTGGTTTAGGGTGAGACAGTCTACTCACATTCTTCACCACAACCTGAACAATTAAGAAGAAGAAAATATATGAATGGGCAGCATGAGAAATGATGTTGCAAAACGTTTAAAACAATGATTTACATCAAACTGGTATTTCTTAACGGCGGATTCAGCAGGAATTGAACAGAATGCTGTGAAGCAAAAAAGCAGGGAGGTGAAGAAGGTAAGAGCCATTTTTAAAAAGTCTTGGAGCCTAGAGAAGAGAATGCTATGAGATGAAGGGGCTGTTCATTGATTCGTCTTATATGGATGGTTTGTAGAGCTATGCACACTCAATACTCATGCTTTGAAGCAATATGATGATGGAGACCATCAAGCAAAGCTGAAGGAATGGAGCAGACTCTAGACAAGGGCAAACCCTTTATCTTAAAGACAAAGGAGATGTATTTTGTGTGGGTTTTACTCACAGTACTCTTCATTTGTTTTCTGATTTTGGGTAGAAGAAAGGGGGACGCACGGTAGAGTAGTAGAGTTACTTCTAAGAGTAGATGGGGGGAGTAAGTAATTGTAGTTGATGGCTCACCATACTCACTTTGCATATATATTTTTTTTAATATTAATTTGTTGGTAAGTTTATCCCTATGAGCTATATATATGCGAGTGTAATGGTGCGATTTCTAAAACCAGCTTCCAAGCAAAAGTATAGCTAGTCCGGGCTATACTTTTATCCTATAACAGTCAGTTTTTGGCCATTATTTTGACTGTAATTAGAACCAAATTAGTCCTTAAATCTTTTCAGCAGTAGAAGCCTATGTTTGACGAAGAAAAGCAGAGTTCCTGCAAAAGAAAACTTCTGGAGAATGCCAAGATGACCAACTCCATCCCTGAAGCTCCATGGCTCTAGCCACATTTTCACTGGACATAAAAATGAAACAAAATTCTAATGTTAATGATAATGGTCGAGAAATACGAGGAAAAAAATTTTAATTTATGATAATTCTGTCATTATTACTCGAATTTGTCTTGACCAGGTGAAGATGAAGCTTTATGATATCATAAACATTTTTTTTCCCCGATAAGAACGGTGGAAGATGCCCCCGCGTTTCATTAAAAAGAGTTTAACGAAACATATTAAATAATAAACATAATTGTTTAGGGATTTTTTAGGGTACCTTTACAGGGGTTTGAGGGAGCTGGTATTATGGGTCACTCAGCTGGCTAGAGAGAATGAAGCAATATTATGCAGATATGTGCTGATAAATTATGGGTAACTTTCATAAATTGGAAAAAGTTTTATTTAAAATTCATCCAGTATACAAATAACCAAAAGAAACAATATAGAATTACGCAAAGAGCATGTAAAATGTGAAAGTTCTCAGAAAATTTATAGCTGATATCGCAGTCGATATAGTTGCTTTTGTATTTAAAAAAAAAAATCATGGTCAAGGAGTTAACCGAGTACAATCAGGTCCCATAAAGTTCACAAATAGGTTCCTCAACATTTACGGCCTGACCTAATCTTGCATCTAAGCAACAAGAGCTGACAGCTACCGAGAAACATAATTAAAAAAAAGTAATAATAAAAAGATCACCTACCTTGATACAAAATTTAAGTAATAAGAAATAACTAACTATTAAGAAACCTTCTTAAAAGCGCGTCTTTATACCAAATCCATTAAATTTTTTTTCCAGTTTTCTGAGGATTGAAAAAATGCATATACTTTCCTATTTGTTCACTCGCAACAAATCATGGACGGAGGGCAAAAGCACCAGGGACAACTCGAACATCAATATAAAAACATAAGGATATTCTGGTAATATTGCCAGCAACAACCTTATCCAAAGACATTAGAGTAGCACCTCACACTGGAAACACCTTAATAAAAATCCTATCTTTAATGCAGTAATTGGTCCCTAACCAACACCACTATCCTACAGTGAGCTGCCATGGCTCTGCTGCTCTCTCCTACAAACCATAACCTCTTCAAACCTGAGCCAACATCATACATTCCTCTACTAGAAAAATGCTCAGACAGAGAACAAGCGAAACAAATCCATGCCCAAATGATCAAAACAGGCCTAGTTCATCAAACCATTCCCTGTAGCAAATTGTTAACTGCTCTTTGTAACACCTCGCTGGCTACCGATATTGGCTTAACCTACTCTCTTCAGTTCTTTGACAGAATCCAAGAATCCAACACATTCATGTGGAACACCATCATCAGAGCTTTCTCCAACAGCCAAAATCAAGAACAATCTATCCTCCTCTACTGCCAGATGCTCGACAATGCAGCTCCTCATAACCTCCACACATTTCCTTTCCTTATAAAGGCCTGTACTCTCGAAGAAATTCATCAAATTCATTGCCACATCATCAAATTTGGCTTCGCGTTTGAAATCTACACTGTGAACGCTCTTCTCCATGCTTATGCCAAGTTCGGCTGCATTGCCTCTGCCAGCAGCCTCTTCAGAAGAATGCCACTGAGAGATCCCGTCTCCTGGAACTCGATGATTGATGCTTATGCAAAAAGTGAACAAATTGATATTGCAAAAAGGCTATTCAATCTGATGGAAGAAAAAAATGTAATCTCATGGACTGTAATGATAAATGGATATGTAGAAAATTTCCTCTTTAAAGAAGCATTGGAACTCTTTCAAGAGATGCAAGAAAGAAGAGTGGAACCTGATAATGTAGCACTAGCATGTGCGCTATCTGCCTGTGCACACCTTGGCGCTCTTGAACAAGGTCGATGGGTTCACACCTACATCAGAAGGAAAAAAGTCGAGTTAGACAAGGTACTTGGCTGTGTTCTTGTGGACATGTATGCCAAATGTGGTGAGCTTGATGAAGCAGTGATTACCTTCAATAAAATAGCAGAGACAGGATGTGTTTCTCTGTGGACAGCCATGATCACCGGTTTTGCAATACATGGCCAAGGAAGAGAAGCGCTTCATCTTTTCAAAGACATGGAAGATAAAGAAATTAAGCCGAATGAGATTACTTTTACAGGAGTTCTCACAGCATGCAGTTACTCCGGTTTGGTCGAGGAGGGGAAAGCTCTGTTTGAAAGAATGGAGAAATATTACAATATTAGGCCGACAGTTGAACACTATGGTTGCATGGTGGACCTTCTAGGCCGAGCTGGTCAATTAAACGAAGCTGAAGAACTTATTGCAGGAATGCCCATGAAGCCAAATGCTGTTGTTTGGGGAGCATTGCTCACTGCTTGTCGAATTCATGGAGATTATGACAGGGGAATGCATGTAGGAAACATTTTGATCAGGTTGGAGCCAAACCATGGAGGACGTTATGTAAATTTGGCAAATATTTTAGCAGCAAATGGGGATTGGAATCGAGCTGCAATGGTGAGAAAGAAGATGAGAAGAAGGAAGGTTCTAAAACTACCAGGATCCAGCCTGATTAATGTTGATAGAACAGTGCATGAGTTCTTTGCTGGAGATAGATCGCACAAACATATAGAAAAGATCTACCTTGAGTGGAATAAGATTCTGGGAAGACTGAAGAAGGAAGGGTACAGATCAGAGACAGAGGAAGTGTCACTCAATTTGGAAGAGGAAGAGAAAGAAACTGCAGTCCATTTCCACAGTGAGAAGCTCGCTATTGCTTTTGGGCTCATTAGAACTGAACCAGGATCAACAATTCATATAATCAAGAACCTAAGAGTGTGCAAGGACTGCCATAACATAAGCAAGATAATCAGTAAGGTTTACGGTCGTAAGATCATCATGAGGGACAGAAGTCGGTTTCATATTTTTGCAGATGGTCACTGCTCCTGTAAAGATTATTGGTAAAGAAGTTGAGCATAAAAGTTCTACCAACTAATTTAACATTAAAGGTAGTGGATAAGTTGATAGGAGCAACAGAGAAAAACTAAACGATGTAAACATGTGTCTAATGTATAATATGAAAGAAGAATACATAATTGAATGTAGAGCCAAGGAGTTATTTGGAAGTTTTGTGCAAAGTAATCTCAAACATAGAAAACTATCATATTCTATGCGTTATTTCTGACAATTATCCTGAACTCCTGCCAAATGCAAGAAGCAAAATATATTATAGAACCCAAACAATGAAATAACAAATTCAGATGTCGCAATATAATTATGTCATTTGTCTTGTACAAGCTTACCCGAAGAAAAGTAACTGATATGGAAGAAAAACATCATCCATGTTTTCAGGTTTTTGTAGGTGCGATAGCAGGTGCAAGTAGAGAAGAACTTAAATAGACTTCTCATACAGTTAAGAAGCCATTTCAGAAGTAGGAGACGCAACCTTCCACATACTTAAAAAAACTTTAATAAAGGATAGAATCAGCTACATTACAGTTATGCCACGTAAACAGCAAGCAGCATAAAATATAGTTGGATTGCTATTAGCCGACTCCAAAAGCATGGGGTAATGGCTTTATCTAGCATGATTACGTAACCAGGTACCTGACGGTCATACCAAAAAATTGTGACGGTCATACCAAAAAATTGTAAGGTATTTATACCAAACTCAAAGGAAACCACTATTCTATACAGCACAAAACCGAACGAATGATCCCAGACTGGAGGTGCACGACCAATGTATATAGAAGCATTTCCTCCCTTAATGAAAGAAATAACAATAACAACCTTCTCATATGACCACTATATAGAATCAGAGTACTCAGCTTCCTCCCAAAAAAAAGAAAAAAAGAAAAAAAGAATATATATGTACAGGAGAACAAAAAGGAGTGAAAGTGGGAACAAGACCAAACAAGAGATACTTACCTACTTTCGTTTCAAGAGACAGCAGGCGCACGACCAATGTATATAGAAGCATTTCCTCCCTTAATGAAAGAAATAGCAGTAACAACCTTCTCACATAACCACTATATAGAATCAGAGTACTCAGCTTCGTCCGGGGAAAAAAGGATATATATGTATAAGAGAATAAAAAGGAGTGAAAGTGAGAACAAGACCAAACAACAGATACTTACCTACTTTCGTTTCAAGAGACAGCATAACAAGGAAATTTAACTTTCTAATTTCCATTTTTAAATATCTCTAATATTTGAAATTTTAGGAGGTACTGAAAATACAGTCGCAGACAGAATTCTCCATTTAAGAGACAGGAAATTAACAAAACTTAACTGGTCCCGAATTCCTTACAGAACTCCTTAGAGTTTCTGTAGAAGCTGTCAGTAACCAGAAGGGCAAAAATTTAGGAACTATGATACTTTTATGTTTTTCCAGGAGAATCAAGGGAGAAGGGCAAGTCAATTCTCAAGTCATTTGTCAGTATCTCTGTTCAGCAAAATATGAAAATTGTATTAGCTAAAAGGCATACCAGTTTCACCTCACAAAACAAAGACAACAATCATCTTTTTGAATTGTTCTGATTCTGCAAATACAGTAGTTATTCTTTTGCAAGATTTTGTAATTTATTTTTACAAACTCAAAATGTATATAGCCTGTCACTTCAGCTAGCAGAAATATGTTGCTCTGCAACCCAAGACTGCTCGGGCTCTAGTTGAACTTTTCCTACCTGGAAAGAACATAACAAAGTAAGATTGTTAGACCAATTTCTTGGGGAACAAATGGAAGTAAAAATGATTCCAGTACCTGTGCATTTTCAACACAGACAAAATCTTTGTAGCAGGCTTCCATCTGTAAGTGTGGATTCCATAAAACAGCATCCGTCCAGCTGCATGAGCAATAAGGATCAAAGAAAAGATATAGGAAGAGATTTGTAGAGGCGAAAAGACAAAAGAAAAGAAAAGAAAATATAAGTCTGCAAAAGAATTCAGGTACATACTTTTTGTTTTTGATGGTTATTACATCTCCCAGTCCATTGTCAAGAAGAAGCTCATTGGGTGCATTGAGGTAAACACAATCAACAAATCCAGGAAAATTGATCACTTCCCTAAATTACAATGAAACTGGTTTAAAAACTTGGAAATACTTGATCATTCTACATCTTATAAACATGCATAAGTGACATAATATGTGCTATTTGAATATCAAACAAAGCATGTGCTATGTCAATGTTTTAGCTAGAGTAATTGGCTAAGACCATCATCATTGAAACTGTTTCCAACAAAATAGGGTTGGATGTGGAGGACAAGTCAAGGTGGAGAAAGCTCACGAAATAAATTGACCAAGATTCTGCTCCAGCTCTTAACCTGACATCAGCTATCTATCAAAAACTCCCTAGACGAGGAAACAATGAGGAAGAGAAGGCCTTCATAAGAAGGGCAGCCGATGATAGGCCTAAAATTGTGCTCCTACAGAGAGCATCCAAAGAGAGAACCTCAATGCTCCAAGATCCAACAGACTTCCAAGTCAAAGTAGCAAGATGACACATTTCTAAAATCATATTCATCTCTATGGTACAAATATAAGTCGATGAACCAAATGAAATCAAATTCCTATTAGTTGATAAAATTTCACTTCCTAGAATCTTGAAACATAAATAGTTCTATGTTTCAACTGATTATACCTTAGGAAAGTACTAGTTCTTGGCCAGACATTTATGAATAGTAAATAAGAGAGACACTTCAATACAGACTTCTCCTCCTTACCCTCCAAAGGATTGGAAGGGTCAGGATCCTTGTTGAGAGTTGTACAACCTTTAAGACCTTTTACTGATGCTCCCGTCACAGAGGCCTGCAAATAACCAATGTGCTATAAGTGCCAGCTTGAACACTTTCAGATTTTGGAGCATATAACATAAAGAAGCAAGTAAAGCTAGTAGAGAGAGAGAGAGAGAGAGTATGGTCTTAACACGGAAATAAGTATGTAATGCAGTGCTAAAGGAGAAGGGCTGCTTGTCTGTATTGGTGATAGTTAGGACAGTAGACAGGGACTTAGAATTTAGCATGACCTGCAAAGCATCACAAGAAAATGACATCATCAGAAAACAATTTAGTAATTTACTGAAGAAATGAAGAGGTGCTATGAGATCTACAAAAATATGGAAGGTTCAAAACTATTAACCAGTTTTTAGGGAAACTATTAGGTTGAAATCTACCCTCTGTGAGCTAATGCCAAATGTTTAGAAGAGCAAACTATGAACAAGAGAGAGCTTTGTCATAAAATCTTAAGTATACTTATTGAGTAAATCGAGGTCAAGCTAGTAAAGTTTGTGTAAAAAAGGAACAATCAATATACCTTTGCATGTACGTGAATGAACCTATGTTCACATTTTCCAGTATGATTTGCATGAGCAGAAGATAGATCAAAATGGAAATTTAGGTTTCCATTTATTTCATGAACATGATACTGTTAATTAATATGTATCTACGTGTGCTGGCACTAGAAGGATGTTGCTACACATACTAAATCTTGTCCATCATTCATCAAACTCATTAGTTATGCCAAACATTCTGAAAACACTTACTCAACAAACTTGGTGAAATTTTAACTTACTGAATAATTTCTTACAGGAATACCCTTTTTTTTTAAAGCATATATCACGAAACAGACCAAATAAAAAAGGGCCCAAGTCAGAAGATACAAGAACAGAGCATGCAACTAACTCGTAACTGGTGGGTCTTAAAAAAGAATAGAGACATTACATGTCAATGATTAAAAAAGAATCATTAAATATAAAGCAATAGATAGCACAAATTGATCAATTGAATCCTCTTACCCTGTATGAAGCATGAAAACTAAAATCCCACATTGACCGACTATAAGTATCATCCTCAAGTTCCAAAGTTACAGTTGGATCTCCTTCACTGTTCTCAGAATCAGCAAGAGACCAATTCATGTTCCTTCCAAAACCATGCTGCCAAATCCAATAAATTGTGATGTTTAAGAAGTTAAGACAAGAATATGCTTTAAGGTAGTAAAAGCTACATAGAAATCTAATTTGATCCAAAACTTGAATAAAGTAGTAAATATTCAAAAATAGTGTAGATAATCTTCAAAATAAACATATTGAATAGCAAAATATAATGAAATAGTAAGCATTTACAGAATATTGTTATGGAGATTGATGTAAATACAAATATAGTAATTGCTGATATGAAAATTTGTATTAGAAAAAGATTTACACCTGCTGGATAGGACCTGGTCCAAACTGGGGAAAACAGTGTGGGATTCCTCCACTGGTACATAGCAAAACATGTTAGACATCACCACTTTAAGATGTGAAGAAAAACATAATAATAAACAGATAGCTTCTACTCAATGGAGAGTTTAAGTTTTTATTTATTGCATTGATAACAATTATTACTAATCATGTTGGACAATTTGATCCGATGCACGCAACACTACATCACTTGTTACCATCTAATTCACAACATGATTATGCCCAGGATGCTACAGTTTCAACAACAAGTACTTTATCCAATCATAGGAGCATATGTCTATGTAAATGACGTCTAAATGTGGGCAACAAATTATTTTGCCAAGTATAATGCATTGCTTCCATTTAGTAATCAAAGTGTGACCCTCTATAAGAGATATTGCATTTAAGAATTCTCAAATCCCCCATCCCCAATCCCGCTCCAACAGAAAAACAAAATAGAACAAATTAAAATACACTTTAAATAAAAGCAGAGGGAATACTCAGACTAATATGTTCCACAAATCTAAAAAAATTGGTATTAACACATTGGAATGGATTAAAGCCAGTATACTTAAGTTAAACTTGCTTATTAGATACAAAACAGATTAAAGTAAGACATAAACAGTAGTGAGAGTCATTTATACATGACCTGATAGGTTTCTTCCCATTGAAAACAGCATCTGGTCGAACAAAGAGGAGATCTTTGCCATTAGCAAGCTTCCAAGATGTGATACATCCACCAAATAGGTATATCTCAGCTTCGCTGCAAACATGTAAGTTTATTAATTTCTATCAAATTGGCATATCATATGCATACCAAAACTTGTTAGGTTCCCATTCATTTCATGTACATCAAATATGATATTGCATGATGACTGTGTTGCTTCCCAGAAAGTTTTCAATCCAACAAGTAGATATAAGGTCACAACTGGCTATAAGAGTGGTTCAGATATTGTGGAGGTTATATTGCACCACTGTGATACCCATTTTGATAGGAAAAAGGCTTCAATGTTGATGGTGATATGTAATGTTTCGAATCATTGGTAGAAACTAATTATTTTCTGGTATTTTGAAGACGACGTTAGAGAAAAGCCTAGACTAATAATGTGCGTGAGGGTGAATTATATGAAAGTAGACATGGAAGAACTTGAAAGATATACTTGGTAAAGTATGTGATCCCAACAATGAGATTACAAGTTCAATGGATTTCATAAGTCATAACCAACATACTATCGTAATATCTTCCTAATATTAAAAGATGAGGGATCAAACCATCCCTTCCCTTATATTAAAGGAAATATCTTGAAATGGAATAGCAATTCCAGCAACATAATTCAAGGGCTAAGACTGGCTTTAGAATTTGACTTCAAACAGGATTTCACAGTAGGAGACATAAAGAAACTAACAAAACCTTGAAATTGTTAGGAGATTTCAGATTCCATGGTTTATCATGATCACCAATCATAACAGTAGCACACGCACCCAATAACAAACATCAGCTTCGATTTAAATCAAACCCTACCAAACCCAGCAAATTACCAAAACCTACAGAATGTGTCAAACTTAGAAATGCTCAAAATTGCAATTCCTCACCTGCCATGAGAAGAGGTTAACGAGAACTTGGGAAGCCCGCCATTGCCTTCGCTGATCTTGACGCCTAAAGCAGCAGTCTTTTGCTGGTTCAAGCTCGCACGAGCCCTGCAAACGACCCAGTAGAACAAATCCACGGATCAAAAACGAACTACAAGAAGACTGATTGATTGATTGAAGAATCTAGTTCAGTTATTATGCCTGAGATTGTTGCCAAGGGAAGAACAAGAAGAAGAAGAGAGCATCGAGATGCTGGAAGCCATTCTTGACTCTTCACAGTAATCAAGGGCAACTTCCTTCCTTTTATATATATATCTCTCTCTCTCTCCCCTCCAACGAGTTTTGTGAGGACTGTATAAGATTGGCTGCTTATCGAAGCGGAAGCGTTTATGCAAAGGGCATATGCCTTTTTCTTTTTTTCTTTTTTCTTTTTTTATTTTTCATTTTTCATTTTTCATTTTCTTTACTTTTTTTTATGAGCAAAGGATTGTGTTATCTTAAACCTAAAAAGGCTTCATTTCCTTTCACAAAGTCAGCAGCAATTTTTGTCACGATCTGATGTTGCCAATTTTGCTTTTATCTATTTTTTTTTTAATTATTGACGACAATGTAGTTTAGAGTAAATTAAATAAAGAACAATAATAAGGGTAAAATGATGAAAGAATTATGAAAAGTCTTAGATTATGAAAAGGGGAAAAGGAAAATAAAATTATGATGACAAGAGCATTGACAATATAGAGGAACATAAAACAGGAGATTAGTGCTTATGAAATAAAAGGCAAAGGATTACTTGTGTTCAAGAAAACACTACCCGATGATTTAAATTACTCTATTAAATCCTTAGGAACATGCATAACTAGTTTTAAATGCTTATAACCTAGTTTGGTTATGACAAAAGTTGATATGATCATCGTAAATATTAAATCTAGAAACTAAATATCATTTTTATGGCATTGGCACCCCCCAAAAAAAAAAAAGCAATCAAATTTAGTTTTCACCTGAGTTGACATGCAGGAATTCATGTTGATTGTAGACTAAATTGTCAAACGAAAGCTAAGCAAGACCAAAATTAAAATTAACAAGAGATAGCAACAATGTGGCCCTATTAATGTATTCAGATATTGAGTAACAAAGAAAAAAATTGAGATAATAAATTAACAAAGAAATAATGATAACTTATGCAGGATGCTTCTTCCGAATTTAAATATTGCATCCAACAGTCAACTCTTCTAAATTTATACAGAAATGACACACAAGAGCCAAAATACAACCCCCTTTTAGCTACTGCATAAATGAATAGATTACAAGGATAACAAAAAATAACAATAAAATAATAGTTAACATGAAAGAATGTTGGAAAGTTGAGACAGCCATCATATCAACAGTAAATATCTACCCGCTACAGTAATCACCAACCACAGACCCATCAACCGCTATTGCAGCAACAGTGCACACCTACCGCAAAATCTCCTGTATGTAGCCCCCCTCAGCGTTAAGTTGAGATCATCTCAGTGTCTCCAATTAAGAGAGAGAGAGAAAAAAAAAGGAGAGAGAGAAAGGGAGAAAATTAAAGAGAGTTTCTCATTGTAAAGAGAGATTGTAACTCCTAAATTTTCATCATAGTGAATTCTTCTATTCTTGCCCGTGGTTTTTACCCCAAATTCATTTAAAGGGTTTTCCACGTAAAAATCTGTGTGTTCAATTTATTATTTCCGCACTACTATTCGCTGCGACCCTGCTCTAGTAGGCCCCGGGTTTGTCCCAACAAAGAATAAATAGTTAACAAAGATCAGGAATTATTACTCTACAATCAGCACTAGCAGAATTGTGCGTAGCTCTGTAGACTGTAGAGCTCCCAAATCTAAGATGGACAATAAACAGTCATGTTTCCTTGAACCAAGCCAAAAATGGGGAGAAAAAGGAATAGATGTACAATTATAACCGTGGGGATGAATTATAACATGACCAGCAACTATGACGGAGATCCGAGCATCCATTGGAGGCTTTAACTTAATTCATACGTGCGTTTAGCAGATTCAAGAGTATTGCACAGAAGCATAGCAATCGTCACGGGCCCAACTCCACCAGGTACCGGTGTAATAGCAGAGACCACCTGTAATGCTTCTTCATAGCAAACATCTCCAGTGAGATAGTAACCATGCTCACTGTTGGGATCCTGCATCAGTTTCTCAAACTGTCAACATAACAGATTCTTATTCCTTAGTCTTCAGGCATACTAAAAAGATACTTCTTGTTTTGGGAGGGAAAAAATATGCACATGAGGAATAAGTTTGCTTGCTTTGGAATTTTTAATACAAACCACAAGCAAACCAAGATGCCACAAGTTAGTGGTAGATTTGGATAAAATATTGGATAGAAGGTCGTTCAACTTGTCTTTCCCTTGCATTTGGCAAGTCATATAGAAAACCTTAATTGTATTATCTAGTGTTATATTGAGGATGAGTTTGAGTTTATGATATCGATATATGTATGCGATATTTGGGTTTGCGACATGGATACATGTATGTGGTATGCAAGTTGAGCAGTGCGTGGTATTGAGGGCATGGAGTCAATGGGATTGGGTAGGGCATAGTACAGTTGAGAGCGTGTTAGGGTCATAATAAAGCATGTTTTATCTGTGTGCGTATAGATAAGAAGCATATTTTATCTGTGTACTTATAGAGAAGAATCAAGACTATGGATTATGATTAATAGAAACAAGATTATGTAAGAATCAAGACTATGGATTATGATTAATAGAAACAAGACTATGTATTATGATTAATAGAAACCGTTTTTTTTTGGTAAAGGAAAAAGAAGAAGAAGAAAGCAAACTACTTTGATTTTACAGAAAATTAAAGAATAGAAAGCAAACAATTTAACTCCATTTAATGTAATTTTAATTATGTTAAATAATCAAGGATCGAACTCCAAATTGCTGACGATGATGACAACAACTAGGGTTGATGATGACAGGAAGAAGGTAGTTGATGGGGAAGTCCTATAACCCGTATGAAACTTTTCCACTTCTTTGCGGTAGATTACAAATTTGAAAGGAAAACCGTTGGCAAGTCCTAAAATCTGAAATAGTTACCTCGACTGGATTTGTCCCAACATCAATCACAACTGAGCCTCGCTTTAGCCAACTTTTGCGAACCAGATTGGGCACTCCAGCAGCTGAGATCACAATATCAGCTTCGCGAGTGATATCCTCTGGATTCTTCGTGAAGGCATGAACTGTACTGACTGTTGCATGGTGTCTCTGCCAAAATACAAAAGTCACGCCTTCACGAAGTGAGCTAATGAAAAAGAACGTGAGTCTAGAACATTTATTTAAACTAAGATGAGTGCATATGTTACAAAAGGGAAGTGAGCTAATGAAAAAGAACGTGAGTCAAGAGATTTCTGCTTGTTTTCTCCTCGAATGGAAATGTAATAAAAAAAACAAAAGACGGGCAAGGAGAAAATTTTAAAAATATGTTTTTCCACTTTATAGTAGAAAACATAAAGAATATAATCACATCTCTAAATTTCCCTTTCATCTATTGTCTCCCAAAAAAAATTTTAAGTTTTCTTTCATATCTTTTCTATCACTGGAAACCACAAAATCAGAATTTGACTCAGATTACCTGCAAAAGCAAGGATGTAGGCAGTCCAACCACTTTACTTCGACCTATCACGGCCACATTCTTTCCCATAAGCTTGACACCTGATCGTAGCAACAGTTCGATGCAAGCCTTTGCTGCACAAGGAATGAAGAGTGGTTCTCCACCGCTCATAGCAAGATTTCCCACATTCAGAGGATGGAAACCATCAGCATCTTTTTCTAGACTTATGGCACTTAAAATTTTCTCTTCATCCATATGCTGGTTTACAAAATATACAGCCATCAAACAAATGGAATATTGATTTTCAATATAAATTCTGCACAAAGAAAAGCTTAAACAACAAAAAAAAGGACTCGAGATTCTCATTAACTGTCGGAAGAGATCTGGTGGTTCCTTCAAACTCAAAAGCAGTGACAAAGATAGTAAGAGAAATTACTTGTGGGAGCGGTAGTTGAACAAGAATTCCATGAATCGATGGGTCTTCATTAAAACCCAACACAGTATTTAATACTTCATCATCGGCACAATCCTCAGGAAGTTCTGCTAAGAGAGATCTAATTCCAACTTCCTCACAAGCCTTTGTTTTAAACCGAACATAACTTTGGGAATCCCTTCTTTGACCAACCAAAACTACAGCTAATCCAGGAACTTTCTTGATGGCATTGTTCATTTGTCGTACTTCTTCAGCAACAACTGTTCTTATATCTTGGGCAATTGATTTCCCGTCAATAATTGTAGGGATCAGTTCATCATTATCTGTGGGAGTATAGACAAATAAATGCTTCAAAAAGATGGGAAAAGATCATATCCAAACAAACTAATATACACGTATAATCTCGTACAGTGATATGAATTCTACTGGTCTCAGGAAACACAGACATAATAGCTAGCATACTAGAACATTAGCAACAGTTAAGTAAACACTCAAGCCATCTAACTTGTTATAATTTGTTAACTAGTTGTACTAAAAATGTTTCTATAAATCAAACAAATGAGATGGCCACCCACACTCGTGTTGGCCAAATAAATCTCAAGTTCAATCTTTGTTTTAGAATATACGGAAAATGGTATACCAGGCTAGAAAGTTTTCAAATTAGCTGAATTCCGTGCATGAACCTGACAAAACCGCTCGAGCATGTTTGGCAATGACCATAGAAATCTTTCAGATCGGATATCAACACTAACCCATGTTGATTGCTACAAAATTTGTATAGTATGGCGTGGTATATAATGTACTTTAAAGATCCGAAATCCCTCCACTCCAGGCAAGCAAGTAACCAACAGCATGAAGCAAAGAAAAACACCCACATACTCTAACAAAGATATATAAGGACGAAGGAGATAATGTGCCTCTGCTCAGCAAAGTTCTGCTTTTGACTCAAAATCCTAGGGAATGAAAATAGGCAAGTTCGCAATTATAAGAAAATTCCAAGTATTATGTGTCCTTTGGCAAACTCGTACACTCCTTGCTTTCAAGTAATTTATCCAAACGCATGCAGGGGCTCAACCTAGTATAGTTCATTAGCAAAAGAACATTATTCACTGACTTAAGGCACTTGACATTTAAAAGTCAAGAATCTAACTCCAAGTTACTATAGATAAAATGACTATAATAATTCACTCAAGTTTCCTTTACGATCACTAAACTTTTTAAGCAGTTCTTCCCTTTCCTCTTTTTCTACAATTTTATCATCTTTTTTTCCAGTGAAGACCAAGGCAATAAGATCAGAATTCACCATCTATTAAAGCTAGCGTCCACTGAAAATTATTTATTAAGAAAAAGGAGCTCAAGACATAAAAAAAAAAAAGGGTCATGGCCGTATATTGCCCACCAGCTGTTTGTGAAAATGAAACCAAAAGATTCAACCAAGGATATATATAATTAAATGGTTATAAAATTGGTTACCATGGGATTGTGAGGAGGAGGAGGAGGGGACAGGAGGAGCGGAGCTGCGAGGGGTCCAAATGTCAGGGAGGTCAGGACCCAATATATGACAGTCGCTCCTCCTCCTCCTCTTCTCCTTCTTCTTCGTTGACTCGTCCTCGCTGTGGGCGGAGCTGCTGAGGCTCAGATATTTTATTAATGGGGGAGGCCTCGGAATCCAGGAAAGCTCCCCTTTCACTAATCTCGATACTAAAGCTCTCATCTCTCTCTCCTCTCAACCCCAACCTGATATGATATTGGCTGCGCGTGGAAGTGTTTGTCCTCTGACTGAGGAGGAGGAGGAGGAGGAGGTAAATGGTGTTATATATGGGTCGGTGATGGAGGTTGCTAACCCGTTCCACCCGTTTCCCGATCCGAATCCAATAAAGCTTGGATTCAGAGAGAGCTGTATGTGGTCTTTGAGTTTGAAGGGAAACGTCGAGGGGTGGTGGATGTTTATAGGAAATTTATTTATTTTGGCCCCTCCGTAGCCTGTACGTGGTAAAATGGGATTATGGAGGGATGCTGTTGTTCACGTAAAATAACTTCGTATAAGCAACTTGACAAGATTTTTGTTGCATTACTCCTTGTAATTGTTAGGTTTGTTCAATCTGATCATGTATTTATTTTCTAGTGATTTTTTTTACGTTGACATAGTGATTTTTGTTCGGATTGAGGCTATTGATTGTTTCCTTTGGTGCTTAAGAAATTCTTTTTTTTTTTTGAAGTCTATCTTCATTATACCTACTTCTTTAGACGACTCCTATCGTATCCAAAAGTTGCACGATAACAACGTCCGCCTGATTAATCAAACACCAACATCAAGCACCCACCGATAACAGAAATATTATAATCAACGGTAACATCAAGTAACGCCCATCCTTCTGGAGGAAATGCTTTCTTTTCCCTACTCCCGTCTCCCCCCAAAATTTCACCAACATCGCGCTTCCCGACCTAAAACATCCACGCATGCAAAAGATGCAGTCAGTCCATTTTTTGACCTGCCCTCATGACTGCTAGAAAATACAAAAGGACCTTTCGTTATCAGCAAATAAGTGTAATAGTACAACCATAAATACGGAGCACATTTGGAACTATTCCTTGCAGATTATAATGTTCTGTTATAACATGCTAAAATATCAATGATTTTGAGGACCATTAACAAGAAAAAGGTAAGACTTACAATGTATTATATTATAGAAGGCTCTCAATACGCCAGCAAAATGAACGTTGTAACTGCTAACATCCTCGTTAATATTTGAAATAAATTTTTGAATCTTAAAATACACAACAAGCCTATAGCCTATGACTGTCACGCAATCCCCCATTTCCGCATGCATTCTCTTCATAATGTGTGTCTGATCAATCAGAGCTGCTGCTTGCACCAGGCTTCTTCCCCGTGTACTTCTGTGTTTTGCAGAAGATTAACAAAGCCATTAGATGGTTATATAAACTTAGTTAAGGATAGAAGTTTCGTGAATAAAATATTCAACTGACAAGTCTTTAAACCTGCAGTGAGCTCAACATTCCTGTTTTCCTCCTACCTCGTGAATATTCATCATCTTTTCTAGGGTTTACATGAAACTGTTGGGTATAATAGTAATAACGATATTATAGAGCGATGAGGGAAGGATTTGCACCTGCTTTCCAATGTTGAAGGGAATGTATTTGTATTTGATCATGTGCAGTATCTGGCGCTTCATTGTCAGGAAGAAGAGAACAATCCAGTAAAAGAGAAGTATAGGCCAGAAGACAGGAACATCAAATACGGAGAAGAAGGTCATGACAAAAGCAATGCAGATAGCTTTCGTTATGGAATACCTGAAAACACAAGAGCCAATTGAGATTCCAGAAACGCAAGACTGAGCACTTGAATCGATTATTCAAAGCCTCTTCCAAACTCGGTTATAATAGATAAAATAGAGAATTGAATATCCATTCAAATACCCTATTCACATAAAGAAAACAATCACATGGAATGAGACAGTAAACCTAAAATGTTACGAAATAATAAAAAGTAGATACATTAATCAAAATAAGCTAAAAGTAAACAAATGGAATCCACAAAAAGTGGCTTCCAGCACGGAGAGGGTATAACTCCAGAAGTTTCCATTTTGAGGATCTGGGCCATCCAGTTAGTAATCTAACTTAGTTATACGAGCCTTGGCAAAAATCTTTGAAAAAGTCGATATGTTTACAAATGTGAAAATTTTAATTAAGAAATGCATACTCGAGCAAGGTTGTGAAGCTTCAAATTAGAAGGAGAATAGCAATGAATAACCATTACAACTCAATAAGGAAGCCACTAAAAAACTCATGAAACAGACAACAATTGTTATGTATGTCTCACACTCAACATAATATTTCCAGATCCCATCAAAAAGCTAAAAAGCAAATCCAGAATATGTTTCTAAGTAACGGTCAAGCAACTTCATACTCAAATTTTTATTTTCCATCATCACTGTAGTAAGAATATGAAGAAGAAGATGACTACAACATTAAAGATCAGAACAATGAAGAGGACAATAACAGAGAGCTTTTGGGCCCATTCATCTCCACATTCAATGATTTGAATCATTGATACTGGGAGCAAAAATGAGAAAGTAACTGACACGAGAGACCCAAAGAAAAAATTGGCAGAGGAAAAACAAAGGAAAGAAAGAGCAAGAATAACGAAAGGCTTTAACTAAGGAATGAGATGAGATGATGAGAATAGTTGAAAGTAAGAAAGGGATGAGATAAATGGAATGACTCAGAGAGATGGATTGCAAAGAATGATAAGGTACGTGAGATAACATCTAAAGTTTGAAGCTAAATTTGCAATTCAAATATGATTTTTTTTATACATCTAATCTTGAGGAAATCTTCAATAACTGGGGAACTGTTAGTCAAATCTCATCTAATTGAAGGACATAAAAAAAATTTGAAATCAAAAGTATATGTGGGAAAACATGTATAGGACAAGGTAAAAAAAATGTAGCACTGTCAAATTTTAAGAGAATATATGCTAAAATCCCAATAATAAATGTTTTTTGATGGCGTATGATATAAAGCTATGTGGGGAAGACAAGAATTGAGGATAAATCTATGTCTTTAGAGGAGCTGCTGGGCGGAAGTGACATTAGAGAGGGAGAGAGGAGGGTAGTCAGCTAAGAATACACGGGTTCGGGTGCGGGTGCGTGTGTGCGTGTGGACATGTATGTGTGCATGCATGTGCGCGCGCGCACACACACATATAATTTGCATGAGATCAATATTATTTTTTCATTCAAATGTAATGAAAATTGAAATTCCTATAACATTTTTACTTTCTGTTTATTATATATATCTGTAAATTAGAAAATTGCTCACTTTTTTAACCCAATATCCAAAAGGTCCCCTTCAAAATTATAGTTCAAAATCGGGCACGACTGAAATGAAGCCCACCCTTATCCAAGTTTCAAGAAGTGTAGATACTTTTAGCTATTAGACTAATGTCGAAATTGTGCCACATAAAATGTTGGCAGGGAACAATATGCACAATGTAAAATTAGCTCGTAACTATTCATAGTTGATTCAACCTAAATCCAAGCTCAACTAGACTTCCATTGGGTTGAGAAACGTCAACATGAGCTCATGTTAGGTCAGCTTATAAGCATAAGAGCAGTCTCTGTTGGGTGGAAGTGATAGTCCAATATCGAAGCTCAACTAGACGTCTAATCAGCTTATAGGTAAGCATTAAAGTATAGTTGCTTAACCAATGTTCAACTTGACAAAGCTGTTAGAATAAACCTCTAATCAGCTACAAAGGGCCAAGTATGCACCCTTATGCATGGATCATCAAATAAAGATATGGTCAACACTCAAAAATAAAAGCTACAATATTTGGATGAAGTAAACTAAAACATTGAGGAAGCAACAAATACATTCCAACAGTGGTTGTTATTTGTCAATATGATAAACAAGGTCAGCATTTCAAAAAATGGGCAGAAAGTAACAACAAATGCAACCGTAACATAATTGCAACCGCACTCAAATGCATGTGTTGTTATTGCTTATCGCAAAAAAAAGTTGCAATATGCAACCGTCGATATTTTATTTAGTGGCAAATTGTATTTGCACAACCTCCCCTCCCACATGCAATCAATATTGGTCCATGTGCAGTTGCACCAACATAGTGGCTTTTACAACCACAATTGCGATGCAAATTAAATCCCAGTGAGGGAAATGAATGCACCATAATGTTGGATGAAGCCCACTTGCAAAATCAAGTTGCAATGAACAAACAAATAGACATTTTAGTAAAAGAATAGCTAGGCTTCATGCGAAAAAGAATATTTGGCTCATTATACATAACAAGGTGAAGATTATTGGTTTCTTTTCTAGTTGGACTGTGATCAAACATGAAACAGCTGGTAGGTAAGCACAGCCAGTTGGGAAATAAAGGCAGTAAATATTAACTGAACAAGGTAAAGTTCATCAAAATTTTATTATCAGGAAAAACAAAATTGGCACATGGAATAAGGTAACAATAAGGCAGGAGCATAGGAGTTGGAAACTTATGGCAGGGGAACATACAGTATTCTTTCTATCTCACGATTTTATTCTACTCATGAATTTTTTTTCACAATATTTTGTTCTCAATTTGCTTGCTCCAAGGATAACAAGATGCTAGGGCCTACCAAGAAGCCTTTTAATCACAAGCAGACCGTTAGGCATCTATCACCATTAAATATTACTTGTTTAGCTAGATGTATGGCAGAACCAGTTTCATCCGAAAATTCTTAATCTCTTTAGCATCGATTACTTAAGAAGAATGCAGCTGTTGTTAGGAGTCTTGTGTATGATAAAAAAAAATTCCAAATACCAATTGCAATCCCATCAACCATATCATTTTGCGACCACAATTTGTAAAGTGGTTGCTTTTTTCGATCCTCTTCTTCCCCGTCTTATCTTTTACCTCTTGTAAATGTTGAAACTGTAAGAGGGCAGCCTCATCTTCTTTAGCAGGTTGTTGATAGAGGATCTTTACAATAATGGATACTTCTTCGCATGAAATGCCTCAAATAATATTTACATGACCGTCCAAAAACCTTTAGCTCCATTTTATACAATTTGGTAAGAAGTAGTATGCTACACACCAATAATCCTCTTTCATAAAAATCGATACTTTCAAACGTAAATACACGCAGTTACGTGCAATTTCCTTGAGAAATTTACGCTAATGCATTCAGATGCATGGGTCATCCTTTGGAGTAAACCTACAGGGCCATCTACATGAATTAATGAATCACAAACCCCCATTCCTCCCTCCCAAAATATCATCGAGAAACGCAAAAACACAGAGTCTAGCAATTATAAACAATGACAAGATCAGCTAAACATACGAAAGAAAAGAATGGAGGTGAGAGAACTCTCCCTGTCAATTCTACCGCATTCATCAAAATAGATCATAAAAGATTCAAGAAGAAGAGGGGAAAAAAAAAGACGAAATTATACCAAAACTTGAACTCAGGGAGCCTCCTCATGAAAGGCTTGAACTCATCGGACCCTCTGGTGGGCAGAGACGGCCCGTCGGAGCTCTCCAGCTCCGGATCCACAACGGGCGAAAGAAACCCAATCAAAAGATTAAGCAAGTAAATCCCAAGCCCGTAGCTCACAATATAAAACCCCTGCAGATAATAGACTCTCAATGCGTACACAAACAGAATCGCCAGCGTCCCGATCCATCGGCCCCAGGAATTGGGCGTCGATCGATCGAGATAATACTGATAAGTTCTCGAGAAATTGGCCTTCCATTTTGCGATCGAAGGGGAAGGACCGTCGATTGAGCCTCCCTCCATTGAGATCTAGCGTTCTTGATGGCGGGGCGGGGAGGAGGAAGCAATTGAAGGTTGGGGATTTGGGGATCTCAGGTTGGGGTTTTCTTTTGCTTTGAGTTTGGGGATGAATGGGAGGCTGAAAGGAGTTGAAATTTTTTTGGCAGAGTTTGTTTGGTTGGAAACGGATCTAGGGATCCAACGTGGATTGATTCTATTTTCTTTACGTGGATCCGGTTTGAGATTTTAAATACTCACCCGATTAATCGCATTCCTACTGAGGTTTATGAGTTGGCCTGGCCCATTAGAAAACTAGTGTTGTGCCTAGCTCCGGATTGGTCCTCTATTGGTCACGTAATAATGGGCTGAAACCATTTCTAAAAATGTTTCTGAATTCATCGGTGCCATATTACTCTTGTACTCTCACTAACAAATATTTAGGTTTCTTTTTTTATTGCCAAGAAAATTCGTGAGTCATAATGGGCCCTACCTTTTCATTGTGTGAGTACAAAAGTAGTATAAGTTTGTATTTAGGTTGGTTACCATTCTTATCATTTCCACGTGACTTCACTAATTTTTTAGGGGAAGTCAAATTTGCATTAAATCCTATGTGGCAACGTTCTTGTATTTCACTTTCGTAACAACTTACATGTAAACAAACACCTAAAATGTTGAAAGCAAGTCGCATTCTCACTTTCATCTCATACTTACATGCAAACAAACACCCCGAGTGCAACAAAAATATTGTATTAGTAAAATCATCAATATTGTATCAGTAAAATAAAAAGGTTCTATAAAAAAATCGTAAATTTTTTATTATTATTTTCAGGTGTGTGTGATGTTTCCGTAGAAAGTTCTCTGTAGAATTTTTTTTTTCTTTTTTTTCTTTTTATTACATGGTTAACCATAACACTACTGATTGTATCTACACATGTTATTCTGATAAGAACAAATTAACAAACTTGAGGCTCGATTGTGTAATTACAATCAGTAATCTAAATAGTATAGATCTTTTTTTTTTTTTTTTGCCCCCCAAGCATCGGACACGTGAGCCTAACACCCAACTAATGTCTTAAGTTATGACCGACCAAACCCGTCGACCATGGGTGAGTGGTGTAGCAAGTGGGCATATTTTGTCCGGACCTCAACCGAATTGAACGGACGTCGACCCGATTGAGAGAATATCAACGAGAGCCCTTTACTATTATTCTCTTATTCTTTTATTTATTTATTTTAGACATAAAATAAAGTTAGGCCCAGGCAAACCAAGCCCGTAGAATCTTCATCTCCTTTTTCTTTTGCCCTTCACTCATCATCACTGTAAGCTCTCTCTCTCTCTCTCTAACCCCTTTTCCCAAATTTTATTGCCCATTTCCTCTTCTTGCCCCCTCATTCTTAATTATTGGAACACTTGTGGGTATGCAATTTAATTAGCTCTTTTCTAGGTTTTTTTTTTGAAATGTTAAATATGGGTTGTTTCTGAAATATGTCAGCCTGCAATTTGTTGGGTTTCGGTAATTTTTAATGTCCTTGGATGTTGATTATGTAATACAACTTTATGGGTGTGATTTTGGTTTGCTTTCTAGTTTTAGCAGGTTCTTTCGCCTTCGCGATATACAACGAACTAATCGAACCTTACCAAAGTAGTTTTACTCGAATTTTATTTATTTATTTATCTATTTTGAAATATGATTCTTCTGTAGTCCATTGTTTGCTTATCATGAAACAATATTATCCTTTTCTTGTTGGGAATTTATGGGTGGGTATATTTTATTTACTGTATATTCTTTGCTCATCTGGTAGATGCTTCTGATTTTATTTTTGTTTATATATATATATATATATATATATATATATATATATATATATATATATATATATATATATATATTTATCCTTTCTCAAATGTTAAATATTTATGGAATGTTTGAAACATGTCAGATTGTAATTTGTTGGGTTTCACGAATTCTTTATTTCATTTGATGTTGATTATATAATACAACTTCATATGAGTGTAATTTTAGCTTCCCTTTTACTATTATTAGTAAGTTCTTGGGTCTGATTGTAGTGGACTTAGAAGTAGTGTTTCAACACCTGAATCAAGGGATTTGATCTCCTCAGTCTTTATAAGACAGTGTTTGCCCCAATATCTGCAAGGGTTATCGCAAACTTCTCTCTGAAGATAATTATTCTTCAGTTCCAGATTACTCTGTAATGATCACTGGTTGCAGGCAAGAAGAAGATCATTCCGAAACTTCATCAACATATAGAGATGAATGGACATGGGAGCTTCTAAAATGATTACTTGGCTTTTCTGGTGCCAACTTCATGGGTTTCATCCCTATTTATAGGGTTCCATTACTGTCTAAAAACTGCAGATTAGCGGTTACAAAAACTGCATTCTGGCAGTTTGGTGCAGTTTTAAAACTGCACCGTAGCATACAAAATGTATTTTCAATTTAATCGAGAATCATACCAATATGTATCCACGTCTGTTGCAAGTGAAATGTGAAGACAATTATGTAACTACTTTGAAAAGGATTTGGAAAATTTTAAATAATAAAAAAAAAAGGATAATGCCACATCATCTTTTAATTTTCTAGTTTCAACAATAATTTATTTTGCAAACAAACAATGTATTTCACTTGTATGCTGACGTGGATACATTTTGTTACTTTCAAAAAAAGTGACTTCCACCATTTCAATTGCCTTTCAAAACTGCACCAATATGTATAGCTGATGTTCTGTTTGAAGATGCCCATGTTATTTAGCTTGTTCAGTGGATGGAAGGAGAATCTATAGCTACTGTAATCAAACTCTTATACAGATCAAAGCTTTTAGTCCCAACGCCCTATCTATCATCATCTTCTAATCGAGAATCATGCCAATATGTATTTTCAATTTAATCTACAGATTGTTTCTTTGTATTATCACCTCTGTTGTGTTCTACATCTGTAACATCTCCTAATTTGGTCCTTCTAATGAATTCTTAACAGTTGGCATTAATGCGTCTGTTATATACCACAGTAACTCATGTGATGAAATAAAAATAACATCGTTCTTATGTTTGTGACCTCAGATATGGCTGGTAGAGAAGGAAGTGGTCACTCGAGTTTCCCTCATGTTGCCCTCAATGAGCGTATCCTTTCATCAATGTCGAGAAAGTCTATTGCTGCTCACCCATGGCATGATTTAGAAATAGGTTTGCACTAGCCTACTAAATGAAAATCTGGATTATTTTCTCCTTTTATATATTCCTTTGAATCCTTTCATTTTGTTTTCTTACCCTCTCTTCAATTTTATATTTGAATTTGTTTCTAGTGTAACTACTTCAGGAGCCTTTTGTAGATTTTAGTGTTTCTCCTTCCCTTTGTGGATTATTTCACTTGTCTAAATGACTGTTTACTTATGATGCAGGACCTGGAGCACCTGCAGTTTTCAACTGCGTAAGTTACTTTTCATAGTTATGATGTGACTTTCAATTGTGCAAGTTATTTTTGAACTACTCTAAAAGGTTTTAATTATCAGTGGGATTCAGTTTTGTTCTGAAAGTATTGGTATATTATTATCTTTACAATAACAACTATGTATACTTTGCTTCTTAAATTATGAGCGACTTTGCATAAATCATAAATGATTTTGTTCAATTTTTTCCATTTTAATAGTCTTTTTTCTTACACTCTACATAGAAGGTATCACAAAAATTAAGTAATAATTAATCTGAAGAGTTCTTAGAACTAGCTTGATCCCGTCGTCCTGTATTGTACATTGGGTGTGAGCCATACATAATATGCATCCATGCTCTTCTGTATGAACCCAAATCAAGATTCTATACTGGGCATTGAGAGTTAAGACTCATCAGGAACAAACCTGAACTCTATTAGAGTCAGTAGTATAATAACTAACCAAAAGTACCTAATGATCAATTATGTTTTGTAATATAATAATTACTACAAAGATGTACCTAGAATGGGCCTGGTGATCCTCATCTGGGTACAAAAGGAGCTAGCCTGAACAAGAAGAGTCAAATAAGAGGTATTAAATTGTAAAGGCCAGCACAATTCAGGTCTTGGCGGATACTGCGGTGCTTTAATGGGTCTGTGCCTGTGCAGCATATAAGGAGTTGGTTGTTTCGGTTCTTACTTTATAAATACATTTAAATTTAAGATTCTTTCTCCCTGATAGTATAACTGAACTGAGGACCTATTTGCATGGTGGCTTTGCCATCTCTGTGTTCATGACCTTTTGTTAATGAAAAGGTTTTTGAATCTTAACTTGGACCATCATTTTCACGACTCTACTTACTTGAAGAATGAGATTTCTCATATAGATATCAGCATCGGCTTACAATAATACTGAAATGTTTCTTAACTTGATCTGATCATTCAAATTTCTAAAGATGTTAGGTGCCATTGTGTTTTAACCATGAATAAACTTCTGCCCTTTTTCCAATTTAACCCTTATTATTGATTTCTGTAGGTGGTTGAAATAAGCAAGGGGAGCAAGGTTAAGTATGAGTTGGATAAAGCAAGTGGTCTTATCAAGGTTATAACAATATATGTTTCTTTTATCATGTCACAAAATTTAAAATCACATGAGCTCAGTAACATAACATCATATTTCCATCTTTTACTATATTACTTGCATTACAATTTGTTCATATGGTGTTATACTGATACTTTGCATTTTCTAGTTCACGCGGAAAACTCATGATGCACATGTACACTTAAGCTAATGTTTGAAACATATCTAGATTTAACTTTATCTCTAGCTAGATTTTTTCACCAGACTGAATTCATACATAAACTTGTTAATGGCCTGGATATATACATAATCCGACTTCAATTAGTTCGATAACTAAACTGTCCTCTACTTTTTAGCTTAATTTGATTGAAACCGATGGACATTATCTCATTATCATGATTTTCCAAGCCTTCATCCAATAAATGGGTTGGCATTGGCCCCCCTGCACAGGGGTTTCAGGTGTTTAGTCTTTGTTCAATACTCTATGCAGTACCAAAGTGCTAAAATAAAAGTAGAAAATTGGAGTATGTTACTCTGTACAAAAACCATGTCAGAACACCAGGTGGTACGAGAGCCTATTGTGATATATATATTGTTGTCATATTGAGAGATTTTGCACATATATGGTATATTAGGTGCAAAGTTTTGAGAATTTCATGATAATCAATTTCTTGTTGTCTCAATCAGGTTGATCGTGTTCTTTACTCCTCTGTTGTGTACCCACACAACTATGGCTTCATTCCACGAACCATATGCGAGGACAGTGATCCTATCGATGTGCTGGTATTGATGCAGGTATATTAAAATTATATCAGATGCAAAAAACTCATAATCATTTTATTCTTGCTCTGAAAACTATAGATCATCTGTGTTCCTATGCAGGAGCCTGTGCTGCCTGGAAGTTTTCTTCGTGCTCGTGCTATTGGGTTGATGCCTATGATTGATCAGGTCAGCTTTTTGTTACTGCAGATACTGTAACTTTCTGTTTCGGTATAACTTTATAGTTAAAGGGAACAAGTTGATTGCTTTTATGGCTTTTTCTTTCACAGGGTGAGAAGGATGACAAGATTATTGCTGTGGCTGCCGATGATCCTGAATTCCGTCACTACAAGGACATCAAAGATCTTGCTCCTCATCGTCTTGCAGAAATCCGTCGTTTCTTTGAAGACTGTATCCACTCAATACATTCCTACTTTGCCATGATTATTTCTCTTGGATATATTCTTTCTTTCTTGCTTGGTTATTGACTTAAAGTTTGATGCGTGTCTCCTCTTAGTGATTCTTTACATGTCTTGAACCATGATTGCTAGATAATTGGTTCTCGTGACATCTATAAGGCAATTTTCAGTCTTTTCCCCCCTTTGTTTATTTAAACCCTGACTGTACAATCCAATAGACAAGAAGAACGAGAACAAAGAGGTTGCAGTGAATGACTTTCTCCCAGCTGAAGATGCAGTCAAAGCAATACAGTACTCAATGTGAGTGTATTATGATAAACTGTCCTAATTTTGGCTATACATCTAAGCTTAGCATACTGCTGGTTTCTCATTTAGCTGATACATTATACGAAATATTACAGGGATTTGTACGCTTCGTACATTGTCGAAAGCTTGAGGCAGTAGACTCATCTGCATTGATGTTATGCTTGCAAATTGGACTTATTATATGTTATGTTTTATAATTTCAAATCAGCTACTTTGTGTATGAGCATATCATATGCCTACTCCTGATTCTGACTATTAGGCACAGGAATACTTGAGCCATGATGCTCTTCTTGCTTTCTTTGATATATGAAAAGAAAAGGCTTAATCTTGGGATCTCTGATACATGAAAAGCAAAGGCTTTAAACTTTGATCACATTTTGGAGTATTTGCAGCATGAAACATTGTGCTGATGGGTTCACTCTTAATCGGAAATTAAGTATTGTTGGTGATTTTTATGATGGATTGGTGTCATATGGGGTGGGGGGGGGGGCTATTTGGATTCAAGGATTTGGATGCTACTGATTAATTCGTAATTTCACCGTCTAGTTGGATTCTCTCCGTAGCCATAAAGTAGTGGAAAACTACTATTATTTATGAAATAAGTCTATTGTTTAATCAACCGATGTGATTCATGTGAGATATAGTACATGTTAAAATTTTGAACGGATCACAATCTTTCATTAAATAGTAAACGATTATGGTGAAAACTTGGAGTGAATTGCAATTGTTCATTTGCCTTAGGGGGGAGTTTGATCATTTTCCTGCCCCTATATTTTGTCTGCACGATGCGGAGCGTTCTAATCACCTTTATGAAGGACTTAATATTTTTCCTTCAAAATTCAATGATAGATTATAACAATTGTTGTTGCATGACATGCATGTACGAAGTTGTACTTGTTTGGTTACAGGTATATATGTTTGCCTTTACTTATCTAAACAAAATGTTAATTATTACAATTGTTGTTGCATGTTTGCAGTGAATTACGTCTATCCTTGTATTAATGAATTAGTTTGGAATTTATGCATTCAGAGATAAAAGCATGAATCTATTTGATCAACCGTCAATACAATGATATCACTAGATAAATTTTCTCTAAAAAAACATTCATTATGTCGCCAGCCCATCATCCCTTGCGAGCTGCCACCAGCTCACCCAACGAAGCAATGAACCTAACTATAAATGTCGATTATTAAACTACTATTAACAAAAAAAAGAATATAATCATCATGGCACAAAACTCCCAATACCCATACAAGTCATTGCTTCCGGGAAATCAACCAAACTTTGCGGGTCGGGTCGCTTCCAAAACGGGTGCACTGGGCAACTTCATACCCGTTAAAAAAGATTTGCTTCGTTGTGTTTGGTGGTGGTTGTTGTTGTTGTTGTTGTTGGAGGCTGAAGCAAACTACAGCCAGACATTCTTGTTTGTTAGCAAGTCAAAAAGCTCAAAAAAATAAACGCTTTTATTTTCCTTTTGTTTAGAGAGAGAAGCAGTGGGACCCAGCAGGATTCTTGACTATTGATTCGTGTTTGGATTTTGATATTTCTATCCGTTACAGGTCAGATTGAGCAGGCTCCACTTCTGCAAATTATACTTCTTTTTCCATGCCAGTCCTTGTTAATTTTCTTGTTTCATATAAAATAAACAAACCCATTGACCAAGTTGATTATTCCATGCCAGTCCTTTTTTTTTTTTTTCTTCGGCTACATACAAGCATTTTTTTTTTCGAGTAACGACACGCAAATAAACTTTGTGAAATAGAACCCCACCGTCATCGAAGAACATGACACAAATTTTTAAATAGGAAAAAGATTCACGCGGCTTTCCAATTTAATTCCTTCTCTACTTATTTAATAAAGATATTTTATGTGGACCCCACACGTCAGTCTCACTCAAATAGCAATCCCTCCAAATATATTCTAACTTTTTTTTTAATAATAATTTCTGCCGCATTTACAAAGGTTTACCAAAAAAGAAAGAAAGAAAATAAATAAATAAAAAGAAGAAGAAGAAAAAGCTGGCGCTCACAGTCCCAAGTCCCATCAAAGCGCCGAGAGAGAGCGCTCAGAGAGGAGAAAGTAGAGATAGAGAGAGAGAGAAAACCCAAAACCCCAAGCCCTAGTTCTCCAGCTCTCTCTCTCTCTTCCATTGAGAACATGAGCAGCTCTCGCCGGCCGGCGAGGTCCTCCTACGGCGAAGTCTTCAGCGGGCCCCTCAAGTTCTCCTCCGCCCCCTTTGGCGCCAAACCCGATGTCTACGCCGAGATTTTTGGTGGAATCGCCGCGTCTTGCTCCATTCCCTTCCTCGATCTCCCGCCTTCGCCTGA
Organism: Asparagus setaceus; assembly: GCA_012295165.1. Classification (NCBI taxonomy): domain Eukaryota; kingdom Viridiplantae; phylum Streptophyta; class Magnoliopsida; order Asparagales; family Asparagaceae; genus Asparagus; species Asparagus setaceus. Next base: position 45,798,612 of record CM022703.1, on the reverse strand, counting down.
TGATCTTAATGGTGAGATGCTCATCGATTACTCGGAGATTTTCGGCCGTTCTAATGGCGGCGGAGATTTTGCTGTTGACTATGAGGACTTGTTTGGGGACAAGAAGAAGACGACGCAGTCTTCTTCAAAAGAGAGGTTTGTCGCTTGGTTTTTTTTATTATTTTCATTTCCCCCTTTAATTTGTGTTTTAGTTCTGGCTTTGCTTTTCAAATACTGTGATTTAAGGGTGTTTTGCTTGTTATACAAGCTTTTTTTATAGTGGAAAGTGCAACAAAATGAGATTTTGAAGAGTGGGTATTTAGAAAAAAGTGATATTTTTTGTCAAAATAAATAAAAAATAAAAAATTAGGTTTTGAAGAGTGGGTCCAACAATTTGAGCTTATTGGAGCTGCATTTTAGTATAATGGGAGGCAAAAAGGCCTCAACAACCCATGAATTCTTGGATGTTTCTAGGTACATTGGTTTGCCTCTGGAAATTCGATAGCCTTAATAAAAGACCAAGAAAGAGGGATTTCATCTTGTTTGGTTTATTGATTTAATAATGTTCTTCACTACGATCACTACAGAAACTCGAAATGATTTTCTCCAGACCTCTTTGATTCAGCTGCTATTTACTATCCCCCTTCACCCAGAATAGTTAAGACCTACTGCTTTTGAACAAAAGGTTGGCACATATTTGTTGAATTTTACCTTGTCATCATTCTCAAAAGCCAGTGAAACTCTCTCAACCCTCTGAGAGAGAGAGGAGGGAGGGAGATGAAGAAAAATTTGAGGTGCTTTTTGCCATTTTGTGGTGATGTATTATGTAATCCAAGTTCATTCCTCCACAATCAAATACTATTTTTGATGATTGATTCTGCAGTAAAATTATAAAGTATATGCTACTTTTGCAAATTTTAGGAAGTCATGGAAGCTTCAGTATTGGCTTACTAGGTACTATTATTGTCACTGGTAATTCTGGAGCCCAGAGAGGGAAAGATCATTACAGTTGACCTAGTGATTCAATAATGTTGTTCAACTTGGTTGGTTGACTAAGTGCACATCCTAATTTCGGTCATTTCCCAACCCTTTTCCGCCCTCTTTTACTTCATTTTCTTCCATTTTAATGTCCTTAGTTCCCTTTAAACCATATGTTGCTGGGTACGGTATTGACTTTAAATGGTCATTCTATGTTAATTGATGAGTTAGTCTTCTGATTGTGCTGTGAAAGGAGAATTTCTTGACACTGCTACACGTTGTTCTTTTTCCATGCTGCATTATCCACCACTTCATGTCATTCTACTTCTCCACTTAAAATATTTTGGTCCTTTTCTTCTGCCTAAATGATAGCTTATGATATTATACTCCATACACACCAGATTCTTACCTCATGAAAATATTAATCGGTATTATGGGGCACATTTTCTTACTATTCAGGTGGTTAATTTTGCTAATTATTATTCTATTTTGTTGCATTATATGTGGAATTACTCAAGGACTTGCTGATTTTGTTTTACGTGTCTTTGTATGAACTCTTACCTCTTATACACTTTTGAACATAGGGTCCAAATGGATGCAAAATTTGACCAGCATGCAGAAGTTTCAAATCTCTTACCTGAAGGTGCTGATAAAGATTATGTGGATTGGTCTGAGAAGGATAGTACTTCATCAAGCTCTAACCGTTCAGATGATGGCTCAAAGCATTTCAGTATGTCGTATCATAGGACGAACCATAGTAGTATAGAGGATGTAATAAGTGGGGAAACACACGTAACTCATCCTGGGTATACTTATATGGTTAATTCATGTTCATCTCAGGAGGTAAGAAGGGGTATTTCCTCAAATATTCAAACCAATGATCTCACCTATAATGTGCATTATAATGGGCAATCGAGTGATTTAGAACCAGTAGTAGTTCCATTCACTTCTTCTACTGATAACATAGAGAGTGATGTAGCTGACTTGAGAACACATCAGGAGTATAGAACTGGGTATGCTGCTTTTGAAGTTGATCATGTGAACACAAAGCATCATTCACGCTCTTCTAGCAATCATTCAGCTTCTAGTGGAGATATACCTTGTCCTGTTGCTACATATGCAAGCACATCTGACATCAACCTCCAAACAGAACCATCTAGAGTGCCATCACCTTCAAAACCACTCCCCAAAGTTGTTAGTAAGCAAGAAAGTATCAAGAGACATCACATAAGCTACAAAATTGGTGCATCAAAAAGCCATGTTGTTCAAGGGCTTCCCAAGGACAGTTCCTCTGGTTTCCTTGGCGTGGAGGTAGATGCTAGTTCAGCCGCTGCAGCTTCTGCTGCTGCTATGAAAGAGGCAATGGAGCAAGCTCAAGCTAGATTAAAGAGTGCAAAGGAATTAATGGAGAGAAAACGAGATAAACTCCACAGTCGTAAGAAGCTGGGCCTCAATGAAGGTGTAAACTATAATGAAAAGGAGGAGGTCAAAGCTTCAATAGAAGAAAACAGTTTCAGGGAAGTGGAATTGAAGAAAAACTTGTCAACGAAGGATAATGGAATGAAAGAATATGCTTTAGATGACATATGGAAAGTTATAAAGGCAGGCAAAGCAACACCAGATCATGAAGAGAAGGAAAGATATGTTGTAACAGCTGGACAAGGTCATCGAGAGAGGCAACACAATGGATTTAAATCATCACAGATGTGCTACAAGTCCGAGGAGGTGTCTGGGGAATGGAAAACTGAGGAGCAATTCTATGAATTGATAAGCAATGAGAAGAAGTCTAGAGTTGTCAAAGAGGCCTTCAAGCAGGATATTGAGAAGAAACCAGAGGCAACCACAAAGATCAATGAAATCAAAGAGAACTATCCTGAAAATGATGAATTAGTCAGTGAATTTAAAAGGAATGTGGAGTTGCATAAAGTTAGTCCTATCAAGGATAATGAAATTGATGACAATTCAAAAGCCTGTAATCTGATTAACAAGGAGGAAATCAGAAAGACACCAGAGGAAGTTCCACAGACATGTGTATTAAAAGGAAATAAACCAGAAGAATTCCCAAGTTCTCATGACCAAATTTTTGATAAGAAGCTCCAAACATCTCAAGATGCCCTTTCCAGTGGAGAGGAAGTAAAGAAACCAAATATTGACAAGGAGGCTTCTTGTGGACAGAATGAAATGAATATGGTATCTTCTAGTAATGCTTTTAAACTTGAGGAGATTTGTCATGTTGATGAAGAAAATAGGCAGTTGCACACTGCAGAAGAGGGTATTGAACTTGTCGTCAACGAGAAGAAACTCAGTGGAACAAATGTGACCTCTGCGTCACATGAAGGCAATGAGAAGCTAAAGATGTTCAGGAGAAGAGTTGGGCAGCATGAGAATGAGAATAAAAATGAAATGAAAGCTAACTCTAGAACCTTTCTCAGCGAAGCAGATTTCAAAACTGTCGAACTTGAAGAGGATTATCGAGATGAAAATCCTGAACATGCAAGGGTGAATAATAAAGAAATTGATTCTGAATTGGAAGGTACTAATTCAGATGTTGAGCACAGAGAGAACAGAAAATTGAATGGGGCTGAAAATGCATGCATACTACCAAAAAATGATAGCAAAAGTGGTGTGGCTCAAGACAGCGATGGAGGGAAATCAAATTCGTCATTGGGAGACACTGTAGATCCAGAAGCTCAAGTGGTGCAGCAGAATCAGAAGAAACAGAATGCAGATCTAGAGCCTCCAATGGTGGAAAAGAATGCAGGAGCTTTGAGAGATGATCATGCAAAGCGTGAAAATGGAAATTTTAAAGAAAGCAATGCCGCCCTTGGTTCAGAGAAACCACATCACCAAGTTGGTGCAGCACAAGAGATTTTCCATAGGGCTACTGGCAAGAATGTGGAAGGTGTCCCTCAAGGATTTAGAGGTGAAAAGGAGGATCTAAGAAATACAACTAAAGTAGTTTGCCAGACGTCTCAAAGTTCATCACTTAATCCTCCAGAAAATTCAGGTAATCTAGTGTCTGAGAAATCTAACGCTGACTTACATAAAAGAGAAAAATTGGAAAGTGAAAAAACAAGTGATAGAGAAAGAGAACATGAGCAAGAGCAGGCAAGAAAATTAGAGGAAGAGAAACAGAGGGAAAGGGAAAGAGAAAAGGACAGACTTGCTGTTGAAAGGGCAACACGTGAAGCACACGAACGAGCACGTGCTGAAGCCCGGGAGAAAGTGGAAAGGATAGTAGTGGAAAGGATTACTGCTGAAGCCCGTCAAAGGGCATTCGCAGAAGCTCGAGAGAAAGCAGAATTGGAGAAATCCTTAACTGAAAAAGCTTTAAAGGAAGCTAAATTGAGGGCAGAGCGTGCTGCAGTTGAGCGAGCAACAGCGGAGGCTCGAGCGCGTGCTGTAGAGAAAGCGCTCGCCGAGAAAGCTGCTGCCGATGCTCGAAAACATGCAGAAAGATTCAGCGCTATTTCTAGGGATAAGGGCAGGAAAGACAATGAAACAGGAGACTATTTCAGGGCAAATGACAAGGAAGATAAGGAGATAAAGCTAAAGTCCAATTTTTCTGTAAGTAATAAGCTATTGTCCAAGTTCCACTATTTGTGCGTCTTTTTCAACACTTTATGCTTCATTCTCATGCATTATGGTGGTTCATGCAGGATGCACATGATGTGAGGTTTCAGAGTGCAGGATCTTCTGCTAGTTTGCAAAGACAAACAGATTCTTCTGCTCGTGGTAATATTTGATTCTGCAAATTATTCTTGTTTGCACATTTGAGAGTAAATCATAATCGTGCTCTTAAACCTTTTGAGAGCAATTCTTGAATGTCCTCTTAAATATTTTGAGAAAGAATAAGCTTCTTTGATGCATGCAATTACGTTTTTTTTTATTATAACTTTATTCATACTATTTAAATTAAAGAAGGTAAGTTTAAATGCAGGTGAAGTTGCATCTCCTTTAAGGTGTAAAGCAAGGCATGAGAGGCATCAACGGACCGTCGAACGAGCGGTATTTTGAAGCTCACATGCTTTATATTTTGCAGGCAAATTGTTTACCGGGTGCAAAGTTGGATTGTCCTTCTCTGACATTTTACAATTTTCTTTTCAGGCCAAAGCTCTTGCGGAAAAGAATATGCGAGATATTCTTGCTCAAAGAGAGCAAGCTGAGAGAAATGTAAGATCATTTCATCATAAAACAGTGTAAAATCTTATAAGTTTGCACTCCGTTTCTGATCCTAGATCAAACAAATGTTGCAGAGATTAGCGGAAACACTGGATGCTGATGTTAGGAGGTGGTCAACTGGGAAAGAAGGGAATCTGAGGGCATTGCTATCAACGTTGCAATATGTATGCATTTTGTATTTCATGCTTTTTGTTTTGGGTGGTTTAAGCTAAAGAGTTTTAGTTTTATTGCTTTCCGTTACCTGTTTCTTTACAGTACTTTAAAAACAAGTCGAGCAACTTTAGCCTTTCACCCTTGTCTTAGTTAGAAGATTTGGGATTTAGGGCCTGTTTGGCAACTCGTCAAAATGTGACTAGAATTGATCCTCGTCCCATTTTGAGGAAAAGTGTTTGGCAAAACATTGTAATCCAACTTTACCGAGCCAAGAAAGACCACCTTTACGGGATTAAGTGAATACCACCACCCCGTTGGTCTTCAGATGTCCAGTTGGGGAAATCCGGATTAGGGAAAACCTGGTTGAATGTTTGGTCAAACTGACCCTTAGATGGAAAGGCTGGGCTAGTTGTATGTCAAGGATCCCTCATTCCTATTTGATCCTTGCACCGCTGAGATCCTCTCATGTCTTCCTCTTGATGCCGACATCCTCTGGAAGCCTAGTGTTGTTCCGTCCAGCCACTCCAGCTGTCTCCTGCCCGTTTCTCCTGTCAGTACTCAAAGTCCATCTTATAATCTTTTACTATTATATGACTGATAAACTGTATATGGCCAGCAAAGCTTCTTCTTTTCCTTTACTTTTTTTTTTAATAACCCTTTTCGTTTTAGATTTTGTTGCAACGCGCACATTGTTGTAAATATTATGATATGTATGGACTCGTGGACATTTGTCAATTGTCACTAAGAACTTTTCAATTTTAACCCAAATCGCAGATCCTTGGACCTGAAAGTGGCTGGCAACCAGTACCTTTAACAGATGTTATTACTGCTGCTGCTGTTAAAAAAGCTTATAGGAAGGCTACTCTTTGTGTCCATCCTGACAAGTTGCAGCAAAGAGGTGCTAGTATTCAACAGAAGTACATATGTGAGAAAGTATTTGATCTTCTTAAGGTATGTCCTCGTTTGTATTGTTTTATGGTATGACGTTAGTTTTATGTAGAGATCATTTTATTTCCCATTATTGTTCTTTTTCATGATTTTCTGGGATTAGCAATAAACTCAAAAAAAATAATAATAATAAAATAAAAAAAATCAAGATGTTAGTGAATAATTGTAATTTCCGTGGAAGGAACTAAAAAGGATCTGATCCTGATGCAGGAAGCGTGGAACAGATTCAATTCAGAAGAGAGATAGCAAATAACATCGGACATCATGGATTTCAAATTACTAGCTGGTATTTGTAGTGATTTTAAACTAAACATGTTTAGTTGCAATTATATAATGACTATTCATTTGCAATATTATAAATGCAATATCCCATTCTTCCATTTTGAAAAATTTCTATATCACATTGGCATTACTCTGACCTTACTATTAGAAGTATCTAAAACACAAGCACTGTCTTATGCTAGTTATTAACCATGAGCATTAAGTATCATCCTTTCTCATCTGTACTTGCTGTTATTGAATGTGTCTCGTCATGAAAACCCATCTACTTCTATATTTCAAGATTCGTGCATTTTGATTGTTTCGTCTGTATCTTATAAATAAATAAAATGGTGAAAATGAGTTCCAATAAATCCTGTACACGAACTGAGCAATATTGGCTGTATCTATAATATTGCAGTCAAGTAACAAAATTGACTAAGTATCAGTGAGGTATGGGATTTGTTGGTGTGGACTCTTGGAAGGGGTTTATCACTGTGATTTTGTTGGTGGGCAGCTAAAGTTTGCTGGAAGCTCTTAAAGCTCGCTCTTAATTATTAGTCACTGGTCAAACTTGTGACTTTTCTTTGACTCTCACCATCAGATCAAATGTCACTTGCCAAACCCAGCGGTAGTTTTTGGTGGGTTGGCAGTTGCACTTTGTACCAGATGCACACAATAGCTGATACTTAGCATTAGACCATTATTGATGATTATCCTTGCCGTTTCAATTAGACAGTAGTCAGCTCCATGCGTTATATATATGGTTGTTTATGATTTTTATTTTCCTAACGCGCGGTGATAATAATATCAGGAGTGAGTAGCTATTGTGAGTATATATGTAAATAATTTATGAAATAGTCTCTTCACAAGCGTATGGGATTCTAATGCTAATTCTAATTAGCAGCCTATTACAGATAATTAGGTTTATCTCGCAGGATTCAGCCGCATGCTCTTGTCTTCTTTCACACAGCAACTTATAATAATAATAAAATAATTCCATGCACGCAGTGTTGTGTTGGTACTTTCAATTGATTGCATTCCCGAACAAAGAAAAAAGAAAAAGGTAAAAAGATATAAAGGACGACATTGCTTTTGAAATTTGTGTTAAGTACATATGTCAAGAAAAAAGAAAAAGATATATATATTAATTCCATGCACGCAGTTTTGACCCCCCTCCGTGATTTGCTCCCATTCTGGCCTTCTTCCACGCCTTTACTTTCACCCATCCCCAAAATAAAGGTTGCAATTTTGCTCAATTCCCGGACTCTCCGTCCTTTTCTTTTTATATATATATATATATATATATATATATATATATATATATATATATATATATATATATATATATATATATATATATTAATTTTAAGAACAAAGTTGTTTCATTGATTTTGAAATTTGTGTTAAGTGCTAACGAAAGTCCATATCAACAAACAAAACCCACATTATTTTAGAAAAAGAAAAAGGTAAAAGATATAAGGACGACATTGCTTTTGAAATTTGTGTTAAGTGCTAACGAAAGTCCATATCAACAAACAAAACCCACATTATTTTAGAAAAAGAAAAAGGTAAAAGATATAAGGACGACATTGCTTTTGAAATTTGTGTTAAGTGCTAACGAAAGTCCATATCAACAAACAAAACCCACATTATTTTAGAAAAAGAAAGAGAACAATAATATGTTGTCAATAACTTGCTGCTATATCACTTCACAATTTTTGCTGGTATATAGTTGATATGATACACAATAAAAGACTGTTAGCCATGGATGATCGGACACGTCATGTGAGGTGTATCACCCAATTACGCAAAGAAATACGAGCTTTCATTTAGGGCATGCTTGGTTATTTTTTGTAAAAATGCGCAATAGCTACAGTAATGAGGAATTGTGTGGTCCAAATTGCTTCGGGCGCTTTACAGAATGTAAGCCCAATTCACTATTTTTGGCTTAAAAATCTTGAGGGTCTGTAAAGCTATTCTGATATCCACTATTTGAACAAACCAAACTGAGTAGTGGAGGCACATCAGAAGACCGACACCTACAAGATACAACCCTAAAAAATTAGCAAACAATCAGGCCCTTATATCTTTTTAACGCAACAAAGTAAAGAGATGGAAATATTCAACCTGTAAAAAAAATAAGGAACATTTTATTTTTCTCTTTTATCTAAAATAAACTGAAAAGTCTATGGAGAACATAATCAGCTCTTTCCATCCGAAGAAAGAAAAACAACGGTTGTGGTATCCTTTTACATTCTGAGACATTTAACCCCCTAGAGAATTGTAGGGGTGGTCTGCATCCTCAAAACAGAAGTCCCCGTAATCACGACGCAACACGCGGCAGCCAGAAAGAGATACATCACGATCGGGACCCCACAACGTGGGCAGCACATGCGGGTGCGTCTCATCAACGTCGACCCGAATCCGTTTTGGGCCCAACCGTCCCGCTTCCGGTGATCCCATGCGCAGCATGAAAGTCGGTGGTCTGCATTCCACATTTATCCATTTTTATACCGCAATTACATGCTCTGTATACTTTCTATACTCAAAAGCTTACGACGTGAAAGGAAGGTAACTAGCTGTGATTGTCGGCAAAGACCAGTAGGAGGCTTTTTTTTACTATGTTACTGTATGTTACCTTTGTAAAGTTTGATTCTTTTCTAGCGGAGAAAAATGATGTAGGCATATCTTTTTCACACTCACAAGAAAGTCACAAATCACACATCGGATTCCTATTTCCTTATATTTTCTCTTTCCTTAGCTACTTTCTTTTCCCCTGTTTTATCTTCCCTTTCCTTTTTTTTTTTTATTTTAAGTAAACTCCCATAGTATAAGAATCCGAAATCCTCTCTTTTATATATACCTAAGGAAAGTTGTTACTGTTATCAATTACTTTACACACGGGTAAATTACACTAAACCCCCCATGAACTTTTAGCCTTTTGCACTAAACCCCAACGAACTTTCAAAATCACACTAAACCCCATGAACTTTTAGCCTTTTGCACTAAACCCCAACGAACTTTCAAAATCACACTAAACCCCATGAACTTTTAGCCTTTTGCACTAAACCCCAACGAACTTTCAAAATCACACTAAACCCCATGAACTTTTAGCCTTTTGCACTAAACCCCAACGAACTTTCAAAATCACACTAAACCCCATGAACTTTTAGCCTTTTGCACTAAACCCCAACGAACTTTTAACAAAGAAAAAAGAAAAAGGTAAAAAGATATAAAGGATGACGTTGCACCCTTTTGTTTTGTTTTGACCCCCTCCGTGATTTGCTCCCATTCTCGCCTTCTTCCACGCCTTTACTTTCACCCATCCCCAAAATGAAGGTTGCAATTTTGCTCAATTCCCGGACTCTCCGTCCTTTTCTTTTTTAATATATATATTAATATTAATTTTAAGAACAAAGTTGTTTCATTGATTTTGAAATTTGTGTTAAGTGCTAACGAAAGTCCATATCAACAAACAAAACCCCACATTATTTTAGAAAAAAGAAAAAGAACAATAATATGTTATCAATAACTTGCTGCTATATCACTTCACGATTTTTGCTGGTATATAGTTGATATGATACACAATAAAAGACTGTTAGCCATGGATGATCGGACACGTAATGTGAGGTGTATCACCCAATTACGCAAAGAAATACGAGCTTTCATTTAGGGCATGCTTGGTTACTTTTTGTAAAAATGCGCAATAGCTACGAATGAGGAATTGTGTGGCCCACTGCTTTCTACGGCTGACGTAATGTGTGCCCAATTCACTATTTTTTACTTTAAAACGCCGGCGTCTCCGCCAACCTGCCTACAGAACCACTTATTCAACAAAACCAACCGGCGAGTGGAGAATATCAGAAGACCGACACCTACAAGATACAACCCTAAAAAATTAGCAAACAAACAGGCCTTTATATATCTTTTTAATGCAACAAAGTAAAGAGATGGAAATATTAAACCTGTAAAAAAAATAAGGAACATTTTTATTTTTCTCTTTTATCTAAAATAAACTGAAAAGTCTATGGAGAACATAATCAGCTCTTTCCATCCCAAGAAAGAAAACAACGGTTGTGGTATCCTTATACATTCTGAGACATTTAACCCCCTAGAGAATTGTAGGGGTGGTCTGCATCCTCAAAACAGAAGTCCCCGTAATCACGACGCAACACGCGGCAGCCAGAAAGAGATACATCACGATCGGGACCCCACAACGTGGGCAGCACATGCGGGTGCGTCTCATCAACGTCGACCCGAATCCGTTTTGGGCCCAACCGTCCCGCTTCCGGTGATCCCATGCGCAGCATGAAAGTCGGTGGTCTGCATTCCACATTTATCCATTTTTATACCGCAATTACATGCTCTGTATACTTTCTATACTCAAAAGCTTACGACGTGAAAGGAAGGTAACTAGCTGTGATTGTCGGCAAAGACCAGTAGGAGGCTTTTTTTTTTTACTATGTTACTGTATGTTACCTTTGTAAAAGTTTGATTCTTTTCTAGCGGAGAAAAATGATGTAGGCATATCTTTTTCACACTCACAAGAAAGTCACAAATCACACATCGGATTCCTATTTCCTTATATTTTCTCTTTCCTTAGCTACTTTCTTTTCCCCTGTTTTATCTTCCCTTTCCTTTTTTTTTTTTATTTTTATTTTTAAGTAAACTCCCATAGTATAAGAATCCGAAATCCTCTCTTTTATATATACCTAAGGAAAGTTGTTACTGTTATCAATTACTTTACACACGGGTAAATTACACTAAACCCCCCATGAACTTTTAGCCTTTTGCACTAAACCCCAACGAACTTTTAAAATCACACTAAACCCCCATGAACTTTTAGCTTTTTGCACTAAACCCCAACGAACTTTTGCACTAAATCCCTATACTTGACACTGTTCATTGGGGTTTAGTGCAAAAAGCTGAAAGTTCATGGGGGTTTAGTGTGATTTTGAAAGTTCGTTGGGGTTTAGTACAAAAGGCTAAAAGTTCATGGGTGGTTTAGTGTAATTTACCCTTACACTAACTTCTTTTTCATACGTTGTCAACGAAATTCTGAAAGACATTGCCTTCAGGAATCAGCATGTACTCTTCAAGAATCAGGATGACAATTACAAATTATAAGTAGCATGGTATCAGTTGAAGATTTGAAGGTTCATGTTTAAACAGTGCTGTGTCAATAATTTCATGACATTGTCACCACAATAGAAAAAAGAATAGTAATAAAAGAAGACAAAGACTTTGGTCTGATAACTGAGTCCAGCTAGTCTACTTGGTACTTGATTAGGTCGACCACCATTGAAATTTTGGGCTCTTTCTTTGTTAACTTGTTTGATTTTGTTTTTTAAAGGTTCATTAGTATGGGCTCTCATTCTTAGGTTGTGCATCAATCTGCCAAAATTTGTGGAGTGTGTAGTTGAATATTTAGGACCACTACATGTGCAAGTGTTGAGATTTTATTTTTGCTTGTGGTGATAGAATTTGTTAAATGATATTATTCCTCTAGGTACACCCAATTTAAGTAAAGGCTTTTCCCCAAACTTCACTCCTACTAAAATATAGAGAAGTTATTCCCAACATCTCAAAGAAGCAAAGAATCATTTCTTTCCTAAATTCCCTTATTAGTAGATTTTGCTTTTTCCCTCCTCATAGTGGGCCATTAGTATAAATAGCTTATTTTCATAATCTGCAGCTTAAGTAGAATCTAAGATTGATTAATTAGTCTAAGATTTCTGCAATTATGTTCTGGTAACCTTGGCATAACTGTTTTGGATCCGATGACTGTAATCTAAGATGTCTTCAATTGTTATTCCATGTATTTTTACTAGAAAATTTGTTGTCTAGATGAAGAATTATGATGACAGGTATTAAAAGGTGCATATACATAGAGTATTATTATAAGTCAAGAAATATTAAAATGAAAAATACTTAAATTGTCTCAACCTGAAATTTTAAAGGGTAAATTTTACAAAATTTGAAAGAAGTATGGCGCATTTTAAGATAATCCAAAAAAAGTTTGGAAATGCCACTTTTTCAGTTAACCTCCCAAAAGTTGTGGGTTATGTGAAAAAAGATTAAGAAAAAAAAAATCAAGATGTTGTGGGTTAGATTGCATTTACACACTTTTTAGAATTTTCTGTAACTAGGCCAAACCTCCTGGTGCTTTTTGTAAAATTTTACCATATTTAACATGGCAAAACTTCAACAAGCACATTTAACTGCCAACCCACATCCTCATTTATGTTGAGCAGGTGACTGTTACCTCACATGAAAGCCTATCAGTTGAAGCCAACCAGCTGAGGTACTTCTTTTACTTTACCCCTCGCTCTCTTCCTCCCTATTTAAAATGCACCCAACTTTGCCTCTGCAATAACGAAAATAGAAGCTTCATACTATTTGCTCTTCCCTCTCTCTGCAACAAGATGATGAGGAGAGTGAACTTTCTGTCAATTTTCTTAGTGGTGTTGTTATTGAGGCAACAATGCAGAGTTGAGGGTAGAGGAGGGTTCATAAGGACTAACGGGTACCATTTCAATGTAAATGGGAACCCATTCTTTGCAAATGGGTTCAATGCCTACTGGCTCATGTGCTTAGGCTCTGACCCATCTCAGAGAGACAAGGTCTCTACCGCATTCAGAGAAGCTTCAAGCCATGGCCTCACTGTTGCAAGGTCTTGGGCCTTCAATGATGGTGGCCCAAATCCTCTTCAATCCTCCCCTGGTTCCTACAACGAACAAATGTTCAAGGTACTGCACAAAATACCCTCTCCTTTTTTACTAAACTTTTTCTCTCAGTGTGATTATTATTATTATTTTTAAAAGTTTTAATTGATTTTTTTTCGGTTTTGTGTTAAGGGGTTGGATTTTGTGGTATCTGAGGCTAGAAGGTACAAGATAAGGCTAATTCTGAGTTTGGTGAACAACTATGAGAATTTTGGAGGGAAGAAGCAGTATGTGCAGTGGGCAAGGAGTCAAGGGCAGAACGTTGGCTCAGATGATGACTTCTTCACAAACCCTCTCGTTAAAAGTTACTACAAGAATCATGTCAAGGTAATGCAGAGGGGGAAAAAACTTATGTCATATTTATTTCCGTTTTTTTAAGGAAAATTTCTGGTTTAATCTTCCAAATTTTTTGCTGAATAATGGAAAATCCAGTTTGTTTTCCTTGGCAAGATTCCTCTTTTTGTTAGCAATACAGTAGTTCCATGGTTATATTTAGTGAATAGGTGATGCTTAAAGATAGTATATCTGCTTCATAAGAAATGACAATAGACTATGCACATATCTTATGAGAATATGGAAGAAGTTTCTGATACATGATTTCTTGATTTTTTTTATTTTTATTTTTGCAGTTTGTTTTCTACTGTACATTTCATTTTATTTCCATTTTATTTAAATTTCTTTCATCTGTTTCTGCAGTTTACCCTTTTATTTTGAGCAACTTTTCCTACATATTGTTTAGGCTGTTTAGTCACTCCTATGAATAAAGAGTTAAGCTTCTTTAATAGTGAACCTTAAATAATATCTTATTCTCTTCACATGGAATTTGAAAAACAAATCCTGCTCCTACTCTTAACTTACAAAAGTTTCAAGACTTAATCTTGCATCATGGTTCTATTCTTTTCAATGGTTTCTCTGTTTTAATTGTTTTGTTTTTGCGGTGAAGGCTGTGCTTACAAGAACCAACACCATAACTGGAGTTGCTTATAAAGATGATCCCACAATCTTTGCGTGGGAGCTGATGAATGAGCCGAGATGCCCTTCAGATTCCTCAGGAAAAACCATTCAGGTTTGCAAAATTCCATCTTTGTATCACAGCTTTACGTTTGGATTTGTAAATTCACTACCTTTGAACTTACTCTTCTTTTGTCCCTGTTGTATATATATATATATAGTCATGGATCACAGAAATGGCTGCTCATGTAAAATCCATAGACAGCAATCACTTGCTTGAAGCTGGGCTTGAAGGATTTTATGGCCCGTCTTCAGCTCAAATGAATCAAGTCAATCCAGGATTTCAAGTTGGAACTGATTTCATCTCCAACAATCAGATCCCGGGCATCGATTTTGCCACTCTCCATTCATATCCTGACCAATGGTAACAAGATGTCAATAGAGGGGTTTTTCACATAAACCTCCTTCAAAATAGGGTGGCAATATGAAAACCACCTCTAAAGTTCAGCTAGCATAGAAATCACCTTTAAAGGGTGTTCCGGTAGAAATCAACCACCTTGACCTATTTTCTAGTGAAATTTCGATTGAAATCCACAAAATGCCCTTCAAGAAGACGTATCACGTGCCTGTCACATGTATCTTTTAAGGACATTTTTTAGGAATTTCAATCAAAATTTCAAGAGCAAATAGGTCAAGTTGGATGATTGCTACCGGACCCCTTTTATTTCCCTTTCAACACATCTTCATAAATCTCATGTAACAGGTTATCAAACACAAATGATCAGCAACAGCTTGTATTTCTCAACACTTGGCTCGATACCCACATTCAAGACGCCCGTAACATTCTCAAGAAACCGATCTTTTGACAGAGTTTGGGAAATCTTGGAAGGATCCTGGATATAGTGACTCGCAGAGGAATGCAATGTTTAATATCGTGTATAGTAAGATTTATAGATCGGCGAGAAGTGGAGGAGCGACAGGTGGTGGCTTATTTTGGCAGCTGTTGACGGAAGGGATGGATGATTTTAGGGATGGATATGAGATTGTTCTCAATGAGGACCCATCGACGACTAATGTTATCACTAGTCAGAGTCGAAAGCTTCATTATCTTGGTAAGTTGTATGCAAGGATGAGGAATGTTGAGAGGATGAAGAAGGCAAAGGAAATAAGGAGGAAGCAATGGCTGGATGCAAACAGAGGGAAAGATGTAGGAAACTGATTAGTAGGCGTATGAGGTATTAACTGTGTTGTTGCGTATAAGTTTGGTGCTCTCTTTGAGATGTTTTATGTTTCATCCAAGAGAAGCAATTTCTAGTACTCTAGATCTCCTGA
Source organism: Asparagus setaceus (assembly GCA_012295165.1). Classification (NCBI taxonomy): domain Eukaryota; kingdom Viridiplantae; phylum Streptophyta; class Magnoliopsida; order Asparagales; family Asparagaceae; genus Asparagus; species Asparagus setaceus. The sequence goes on along the minus strand of CM022703.1, from coordinate 45,783,103 downwards.
TTATCAGATGCTTAAGTGAAAAAACTATCTGTGTTTTTTTTTCCTTTTTGTGTTATTGATATATTTATACCTTACTTTTTTGGTGTTCCAAAAATTACCTTGCAAGTTATTTGATGTGTCAGTTTACTCTCAAATGGCCTGGTTGTCCATTACTTTATCCTTCAGGTGCTCCTTAAGATTTTATATACCCTCTTAGATACTGTGTACTTTGTCTTATGCCCCTGAAATTTCAAACGAAGTCCTCATACTTATAAAAAAAATAAGTTTCTTCATATTTCACTAAAATATGTACTCAGCAACACTTCAAAGAAAAACTATTGACAAGCTTCAAAACTAGCTTATGGTTGTTATCTACACAAACAGTGCACATATAAGATGCACAATACGGTCATACAACGCTCTGAATTACTGCAAGCTTTCACTACCTGTAAGGTATCAACTGCTAGCTAAGACTCACTCTTTATTCATATAGCATCATCGATGCTCTACATATTTACATCATAAAACTAACTGCACACACCTAAGCAACATCTTCCCAGTCAACCAGTTCCAAGCGCATGCTCACCGTAATTGAAGCAATTCTATATTATGGTCCCATTCTTGACGGTAGAATTCTTTGTGATTATGGTGATTCCTGACCGGATGTAGAACCCTTCATTTGGTCGATTTGCTTCTTGAACCCCCTATTACATAGAAGAGCGTTATACAAGAACATGTAAAATAAAGAATGAAATTAGAAGCAGGTACTCACATCTTTATTTATTATATGCACATTCTTCCCAATTCTAGCGTTCATGTCAATGATGCAATTCCTGTGAGAAAAATGAGAACTTTTTAGAAACTTTTGCATCACAATGGCGATGAATTTTTATCGTAAAATAAACTTTTCTTTGTGGAGTTTACCTGATCTTGGTATTCTTTCCTACGCCAATGGGAACGTTACCCTCAGCCAGAAGAGATGCAATTTCTGCTTCAGTTTCATAGTTGTCAGCACCCATCATCATAGTATCCTGCAAGTCAATGTATATTCATTCAATGTTGAGGTAGTTCACAAATTCATTTATGCAAGAAAAAAAATTAATAATTAAAGTGACTACTAGGATACAGATAATAATAGGAACATACCTTGAGTTCTACTCCATGGTCTAAACGCGAACGAACACCCACAATAGAACGTTCAACACTACATTCACGCAAGAAGCAACCATGTGATATAATTGCATCCTTAATCTGCACAGTTTAATTTGAGTAATGAGACAATGCAGAGCATGCTATTTATAAGCTCTACATCATTGGTAATGCTTCAATTACTCGAAGGGATGCGTATGTCAAATCATTTATATGTTCCAAGAGAGAAAATATGGGGCACATGCAAAATAATATAAATTATGTTCTTGTGCATCTTCCACCACCAATTTCAAGTTGGAGAATGGGAAGGACTCAAATGGATAACCAACTGAATTTCATAGCATTCTTTAAAATTATACTACAGCTTACCCTGCATCTTTCTACTTTTGTTGGTGGCAGAAATCGAGGTGATGTGAAGAAAGGAGTCTTTGGATCATAAAACTGAAATTTTGGAGGCTGCAACAAAAAAAAAAAAATCAGTAAAACCAGCTAACTCCAATAGCCACTAAAACAAGTTTGACATTAGAAAATAATTCGGCAAAGCTAAATATATAAAATATCTACCTAAAATTGTATTATTCACGGTTGATTATTATCATTGAAATCAAATGCATGAGTGACTTTCTATCCCTCTCATCTCTTAAATCTCCTCTTTTCTTCCTCTCAAAATTTCTGAAACCCTAGCATCCCCTTATCGCGTGCCATATTCTCTTTAATTCTTACAATAAAACACGCCATAGCCAAACTAACCTGATCAGTGAGTGCCATATTTGCATCAAAGAATGATCTAATTGTTCCAATATCCTCCCAGTAGTCACTAAACAAATATGCCTGTTATAAAAGAGTATTCAATAACTAATTAAGTCATTTGCGAGAGAAAGTTATTTGCTAGAATTATATACAAGTTCTAAAATATTTTCACCTGGACATTGTACTCCTGAACAGCTGAAGGAAGGATTTCTGAACCAAAATCGTTTGATTTTGGATATTTCCACCTGGAAGGAGAAAAATATGATAACATAAATTCTAAAAGAATTATAATTGAAAAGCATGCAACTTACCTTAGAAGTTTTAGAAGGACATCTCTTCTAAAGATGTATACGCCCATTGAAGCAATGTAAGGATACTTCATAGTTTCTTGGCGAGACAAACTGAGAATGGTGGTATCAATTTTCTGTAATATGCCAAAAACTTGATTAGATCTTCAGAATTCAAATCATGATTGTATAGTCAGATTTATTTAATGAATAATGAAATACTTAGGTTTATTAGGCTTACCATGGATTCCAAATCAACACCCTTTGGCTTCTCAGAGAATTGGATGATTCGGCCAACCTTGTCAATCTTCATCAATCCGTAGTCAGATGCCCGGCTTTAAGATAATGCAGAATGCAGACTCCATGAGAAATAAAAGAAGACACGAAAACTACTCTTACTTTCTCTAAACTTGAATTAAATAAGAACTCAAAAATTAGGACTGAACCTAAAGGATAAACAAAGCTTTGCAAATTAACTGAACTATTATGAGAAGAATTAAGTGAATTGTTTCAATGTCCATGATTGTACATGTAAAAATATTATGGCTCGCCTATTAGTCCAATATTTTTTTTTCTGCAAAGTTTAAAAGTCACTAAATCATGGTAGATTACTGACTCAATGCATAAAGAAATCGAAGAGGAGCCCTTGTTAGATAAGCCCCTAGATGTTAAATTTTTGCATTAATATAGAAATAAATTATAGCAAGACTATATGGAAATCTTAGTTAATTAACAATAAGATCGTACATATTAAACATTGTCATTGAAGGTCGAGTGAATCTAAGCATTACCTATCATCCACGGGAACACAAGATACCGTAATATCAGCACCAGTGTCAATATGCTTCTGCATTCATTGTCACGTGTCACTTACATAGACACTATTTGACGATTACAACAGTAAATACCAAAATCATGATATTAAATGAAGCTAGAACCTGCAAAAAGTCCATGTAGTCCATACGATATAGATGATCACCGGACAAAATCATTATGTGCTCAATGTTCTTATTCTTTCCATCCTGAATGAGAATATAAGTATGGTTAATCCATTACCTAGCAAAATATTGTTAAAAAATAGGAAAAGATTAGAATCAAAATTACAAAAAGTGATCTTGACAGTTATCGGGAATTTTGTTTATTATTTAAAATACGAACCTCAAATAACCAAGTGAATTGCCGTACAGCATCTGCTGTTCCTTGGAACCAATTCATTCCAGCTTCACCGGGTGTCTGAGTAGCTGCCAATACCTGTTTATCCAGTCAAATCAGGTTTTCTTTCCTTGGCGGGGAGACAAAGCTATGCTTTTGGACTTTAGCACATATTAGCTAAGAGACTAATAAACATCAAAATGGTGAAATAATTTTTCACAATGAACCACATGACTTTCTTTTTTAGTCTCTCTTGTTTCATTTATTGATGAAAAGAAACTGAAAAGTAAAAAAAAAACGAAAAAAAAAAAGATAAAGAAAGATTAATACCTCAACAAATCCATTTGCAAAGTTGACACCATTGCCAAGATTGTAAGTCCGTGAAATGTGGCGATTAAGAGACGCAGAGTTAAACTGAGTCATGATGAATATCTTGTTTATGCCACTGTTAATGCAGTTGCTCATTGGAATGTCAATAAGCCTATAGCATCCTCCAATCGGTACCTATCGAGTGCATAGATCAGGTTACTTTATTGCATGTTAAAATCTTCTTGAGAAACTTATAGTAAATAATGCATGGGCTCCAAATAAACAGAGATCAAACTTCATAATACCAAGGCTTACGTCCAAATTATTCAGAACACTGTAAGGCCATTATAGTGAAATTGGATTCATCTTTTATTCTAAATAAAAGGTTTAAAACCTGCTATTGATGTCTCATTTGGAACAAAAAAATAATTATAGATGAAAAAGAATCTACCAGGAAAAAAAAGAGGCATAAAAGATAATCTTACAGCGGGTGTAGCTCGAGTACTAGTAAGAGGGAAGAGCTGAGTTCCAGCACCTCCGCCCAATATGATGGAAGCAACATTCTTTGGATCTGCCTTCTCTTTCCTCAATAATGGGGCCTGAAATATCTGGACATTTGTAACAAAGATTAGTCAATAATCAAGTGTATATTAGGAACCAGGAAAAAAAAAACAAGGGTAAGTAAAACTAGAGCAATCTGCTTGTCATAACACCTAATTGAAGCAAACCCAAAACAGAAAACAATTACACATCACCCATCAAGCCATGAAACAATCAAAAAAATTAAAACCAGTATATTTGTGCTTCTGAACATAAAACATGCATAAAAAACTCTAATCTACACTGTGTATCATGGTAATTTTTTGAATAACTTAGTTACCATGCACCTAAAACTACACAGTAAAAGCAATAAAGATTTCAAGAGTTACAAGTAACAACGAAGATCTCTGCCACAGAAGAAAGCTGAAACTTGAGGATCATGGGAATATACAAGGAAATCGCCATCTATCTATAAACTTAATATCAGAGCAAAGCAACAAGTAAAAAGTTCAAACTATAGTTTAAAAAAAAAGATAATTTAATATACCAGGGTTTCATTGTTGACATCAGATGAAGTGAGAACAGAGAATGCAAGCCCTGGCTTCACTCTCTCAACCTTCCTCCTACTTATCGAACTCTCACCAAATTCCAAATTCAACCCATTTCCCCAAATCCCACTGCCTTCACTCCCAGCACTTGCTTTGGTTAGTCTAGGAACAAAACTTGCACAAGCCTTCAATGCCATTGCACCTTTACAAATTAATCACAAGCTTGATCTCATGAGTCTCAGATCAAATGTTTTAAAAGAACAAAAGAGAGGAGAGAGATTATATAATGAGTTTTGGAAGTTGATGGGTTGGTTTACTTTGATTGGTAAGACATGTGACCAGTCACGTTAATTGCTACATGTTAATTACTTACTGTATTTTCATGGGTTTTTAGTTTTATTTTGTTTTCCTTTTCTATATTTTGTGTTGTTTTGTTCTGAACATTGAGTGTAAAGATTTTAATTTGTTTGATATCGGGATGGAGCAGTCACAGAAACTGAGCATGTTTCCCGTAAATAGAGCAGGGATGTAGAATCCACTTCTTCCCATGAGACCTTGGGTTAGGAAAAAGTAGCCCAAATCCCGGAGCATCATCAACTTTTCTTCAACTGATTATTAAATCAGCGCTTCACTGTCTATAATGAAAAGATACACTAGCTTCTTCTAAAATTAAAAATAAATTAAACCACAACAATCTGTTGCGTTTGAAAAGATTTCGAGTGAATTAGATAAATTAAGTCACGGATTTCATCCAAACAAATCTTTTATACTTGCAACCTCAACTTGTATTACTTTCCCATGTGATATATCAAGACGAAAAAGTGTTCAATAGAACATGTCCGTAGCATTAAATGTGCACTGAAGAATGTTAAACACTTGGACATACCTTTAGATTACATCGAGTGCAATCTATAATAACTCTACTATGTGGGGTGATTTGAGCCATGTACGGATAATAAAATACCAAAATTGCCCTCAAATTTAACATCTTCACGATTCAAAAAATATCGCGCGACACGGAACGTTCTTATAGGATTATACGCTCATCCCTTTGGTACGAAGTCAAGTGTCTTGAATGTGATTTACGGTAATTTTTGTCATATTGAGATTATTGTACCTCATATTTCCATGGAGAATTTTTTTAAATAGACCTTTTTTGATACATTATAAGCAAAATCAACCCTTTTGCTAAATATTTAGCAAAATCGACCTCTTTTTGGCCAGTTTTGATGACGTGGCCAAAAAAAGGTCGATTTTGCAAAACATCATGTTTAAAATACACGGGACTAGTAGTCTCGTGTATTTAGCAATTGCTAATTAACAGCTTAATTGATCCCAGGATATACACGTGATACCCTCTCTTCCGCGGGTGCTCCAATCTCTTAATAATAAATCGCCCTTTCTCTAAATGCCCTAGGTGATTTTTCTCTGATGACGACTATCACGAGAATGAGGAATCTCGACCCTCACCTTCAATCTCCGTTGAACTTCCCTCCCCGACCTCGCCATTTTCTCACCCTCCTCCTATCCCTCTCCCAACCCTCGAACCCAACCCACCCCAAAACCCTATCCACCCTCGACTCCCTCCTCCTCACCCGCACCCGTCCCCTGGACCCATCCTTCTCGGCAGCCTCTACCCCCACAAAAAACTCACCGCTCAAGATCCCTCCTCCTCCCTCCTCTTTTTGCCCTAGGTTATTTTGCGGTGTTTTGGGGTTTTTGTAGAGCTAGGAACATTTTCGAAAGCGGATTTGGTGTTGAGAGATTGGAGCAGGAGGAGGAGGGAGATTGGTAAGCTTTGATTTACACGGGACTACTAGTCCTGTGTAGTTTATAATCTCTTAATTACTGTCCGCTAATTACACGGGACTAGTAGTCCCGTGTATATTCGAAACATTTTTTCAGCAAAAATCGACCATTTTCCGCCCAGATGTGCTAACGTGAGCGAAAAACGGTCGACTTTGCTAATTTTAGTATGAAAGGGTCGATTTTGCTTATATTGTTTCAAAAAAGATATATTTTTGAAAATTCTTTTATTTCCAATTTGCATGCATAATGTTAGATGGGTCCCATCCACGTGTGAATCCACAGCCATCAAAGCATGTGCAACAGCCGGAACCAGTCACAACAAGTCAATAATGTGAGGGTTGGTGAAAACCAAAGGTCGATTTGACCGTTAATCTGGACCGTCGATTGGTGCAGCGGGACCACCAAAACGGAGAAAAGCGATGATACATCGAGACGCTCGAAATGCACGGCTAAAACGTCGTCCACAAATAACATACAGTGGGAGTGGTGATGGGTGGCCATGAAGAGGGAGATCCTATGCGGGTGTCGTGATTCGCATGGTTCACTCGAGGGTGGGCCCCACTGACAGCACATGGGCACGTGGACGGAATGACGACCGTCGCCCCTCGCCCCTCCCGTGCGTAGATATTTGTTACACTCCAAAGGGGTTGCTCCAACATTCAAAAAGACTCTATATATTTACTACTTCACTTTTAATTTACGATTATATGACATTTAAACCTAACTAAATCATTATCCTTACATTTACATACTGATTAATTCCACAAAAACCCCCTAACTTTGGGGTTTGCTGCATATAACCCTCTAAACTTTATTTATTTCACATAACCCCCCTAAACTGTGAGGTGTCTCACAAAACCCCCATGAACTTTAGCTTGTCTCATCCAACCCTCTTCTTGTGATTTACAAATAACTAAAATGTCTTTGAGTGAAATTTTTTTGAACTTTATCATATGTTATTTAAAAGTCAACATACTACTTTCCCTAAAGTTTATGTTTTTTTCTCTCAAAATATTTTTAGTTATTTGCAAATTGCAAGCATGGGGGTTAAGTGAGATAAGCTAAAGTTCATGAGGTTTTTGTGAGACACCGCATAGTTCAGGGAGTTATGTGAGATAAACAAAGTTCAGGGGGATTGTTTGCAACACCTCCCAGTTCAAGGGAGTTTTGTGAAATTTCAGTTATATTCCAGTTTCTTTACAATGGTAGTAGTAATTAGGTTTTCACAATCTTCTCATTTTCCCAATGGATTCACGGACTCGAATGCTGTTGTTTATGATAAGATTCGTAGTGATTCATAGTAATTCCAAAATAATACAGTAATCTTTTTCCCCAAAAATATTCCGGTTTGTTTTCCATGGGGCTTGCCAACAAGTCCAAATTATCTAAAATGTAAAAACGAAAAAATTATAGTTGGATAATTTTTTCTTGTAGGATCTTCAAGTGCTACTAAAAATTGTCTGACTACACAGAAAGTTTGGGCCGCTCGCCCATATAGATAGCCCAAACAGCAACCGAGCCCATATCCCTGTCCAAAATATGGAACTCAGCCGCTCGTTTCCTCATGACCTCCGATACTCCAATTTCTCCGCTCTCACGATCATCATCATCATCAATCCATGAGAAATTTCCGTCATCTCTCAACACTAGCCTCTCAGTCAACCTACGAGCTCAACACCCATCTCAAGCTCCTCCTCCAATCCCACCGCCTCCTCGATGCCCGCAACCTGTTCGACAAAACCCCTCAAAGAGACCAAATTACTTGGACCACTCTCATCAAAGCCTACCTCAACTCCAACAACCCACTAGAATCCCTCTCCCTGTTCTCTAACCTCCACTCAACCTCCTCCGCCTTCGACCGCCCCGATCAGTTCGTCCTCAGCCTCGCCGTCAAGGCCTCCGCCTCCTCCCCTTCGCTCCTCCCCGTTGCTCAATCCTTCCATTCACATTGCCTCAAATGCGGGGCCCTCCCATCGTCGGTCTTTGTTGCGACAGCACTTCTCGATATGTACTCTCGAAACGACCCGTCTCCGTCGCATGCCCTCAAGGTGTTCGATGAGATGCCTTTAAAGAATGTCGTTTCGTGGACCGCCGCTATCAATGCTCTTGTGTTTGCTGATAGGTGTCACGACGCTCTTCGACTATTTGCGGAGATGAGAAGGGCGAACTTGCATTGTGACTCACATACTTATGCTACGATTTTCAAGGCGTGCACCAACAAAAACCTTCTGTCTCGGGGGAAAGAGGTTCACGCACAAACAATCAAAGCGGGTCTAGACTCTGCTTCGTTCGTGGCGAACACGCTGGCCTCCATGTACTCGAAATGCAGAGATTTTACCCAAGCGGTTATGGTGTTCGAACGGATGCTAGTTCGAGACGTGGTTTCATGGACTAGCGTCATAGCCACCTATGCTCAGATGGGTCGAGAAATTGAAGCCATTCGTGCATTTATTGTGATGCAGAGCGATGGGGTGAGGCCCAACGAGCACACTTATGCCGAGGTGATCTCTGTGATGGGTGACGTTGCGCTGGGCGAGCAGATTCACGTGCATGTGATACACATCGGGTTTATCAGCACAAGAACCGTCGCCAACACGCTCGTCACGTTCTACTCTCGTGCCGGCCGACTCAGTTCAGCTGATGCAGTGTTCAGGGAAATACACTCAAAAGATATCGTCTCATGGAGTTCTATTATCTCAGCTTACGCCCAAGAGGGGTACACAGAAGAGAGTTTCTCGCTCTTTGCACAGATGCGCGATGCTGGAATACTCCCCACGGAGTATCAAATCTCTAGCCTGTTCAGCGCCTGTGCATCCTCAGCAATGCTGGATGCAGGACGCCAGCTCCACGCTCTCATGATATCCACTGGAGTAGAATCTGATTCAAAGATCAACAGCTCATTGATCAACATGTACTCAAAATGTGGGATGATCGATGAGGCTCATAGGGTTTTCAAAGATACGGGAGCCGGGAATGTGGTTTCATGGACTGCTATGATCAATGGGTATGCAGAGCACGGGCTCAGCAACGAGGCCATCAGTCTGTTCGATAGCATGACGAATACAGGACTCGTACCTGATCAAGTAGCATATATTGGCGTCTTGACAGCATGTAGCCATGCAGGGCTGGTTGATCTAGGACTCAGATACTTTGAGAATATGAAACATAATTGTAAGATTGAGCCGTGGAAGGAGCATTACGGTTGCATAGTGGACATGTTAGGCCGAGCAGGACGCTTAAAGGAGGCAGAGAACATGATCAACTCAATGCCATGGAGAGCGGACGAGGTTGTGTGGACCACAATGCTAAGGGCATGTGCAGTGCATGGGGATAGCGAGTTAGGGCAGAGGGCAGCGGAGAGAGTGCTGGAGCTGGAGCCAGAGTGTGCGGGTGCACACATTGCGCTGTCGAATATATACGCGGCCAAGGGGAGGTGGGGGGAGGCGGCAGTTATGAGAAGGGCGATGAGGGGGAAGGGAGTGAGGAAGGAGGCGGGGTGGTCGTGGATTGGCATCGGGGATGGTTCAGTGGCGGTGTTTACGGCCGGAGATCGGTCGAATGTGAGGGAGGAGGAGATCTATGACATGTTAGGGTTGGTGTATTTTGGTGCAAAGATGGTAGGATTTGTAGTGGAGATTACTTGAGCGGAGTTAGAAGCCGAAGATTGATAACATACACAAAGTGATTTTCTAACTTATTGAAGTATATTCCTGATCTTACCTTGAATCTAGCGTATGGAGAAGAACACGGAGGCTAATTAGCAAAGCATCTTTGTTGAGATGAATTTTCTTCCAGTAGAGCATGGGAGTTATTACCTTACTACTCAAATGGGTATTCTTTTTCTTCTGGAAACAGCAAGCAGATCCACCTGAATTAAGCTGGAAAATTTTGAGAAGCGTTTCTCCTTGATACAGATGTATGTTTGCAATGTCGATTTCTGTAATCACTCAACTGCAATGTTCAGTAAACAAAAGCTTGATCCAAGAATGTTTTATTAATTTCGAAGTTTGGTGCTTTTATTAATTTGGCTGTTTTCTTATTCCCAGTCTCAGGAAGCACTTCATTGAAAAATGACCTCCAATCTCCCACTCCGAGCAAGTAAAAGCAACTGATCCTACTATTTATCCTTTTTGGCAAGTAACGGCAACTGAGTTTACTGTGCCTTCATCGCACTACTTTGAATGGAATATGGGGCAGAGATTCTTGTCAATATCTTCCTACCAATTTCTTTTTCTGTTCTTCGCTTTTCTCGAACTCAATAAACTTATTGAAATTCTTCGGACACAGGCTGAAATACCTTCTTGTATTTGGAGAGGTGGATGTGCATGCAGCTTCCGAAGCTGAAGAGTTGAAACGCTATACAGGCGCGATTTCGGCTAAGTGAACCATATCAGCATTTATTATGTCCTGAAGATCAGGTTAGCTATTTTTATTATGAATTAGTATAAAATATATATCATCTAAACATAGATAAACAATGATTAAGTTTTGTTTTTAGTAGTTTGATGATGTAGGCAGAAAAGCATGTTATTCAAACACTAGATTACGTCTCCAGGCATTGTAGTTAAAACAACAAAGGGGTGTTTCCTACTGCAAATAACCAAACACATTCATCTAGCAACATTTTTGACTTGCGAGCGAGAAAGAAAGAAAACAATGGAAACAACTAGTTAGAGTCAAATTACTGCCAACATTTTTCACTCAGAATAACTTCAATGTATCCATTATTCCATATAATAACCCAAAGACTGAACTATTGATACCACAATAAGAACAAGAACAACACATGAGCAACAACCATAACATGCTATCGCGAGATTATTACCTCCATTTACCCATCATCGTTTGCTTCCTCAAAGCTTCTTATCTCAAAAACAAACATCTAAAATTACAATTGCAGTTGCAAAATTGTAATGATCTACCAAACATTTGATTCGTGATCAACATACATTTATCCAGCAAGAAAGTTAAACATCTACCAATAATCTTCATCAAGAAACAACATCAGGGCATCCTTTACTCAACAAGGCAACTAATCGCAAGCAACTTGCACCAAAAACACTACCAAAGTTCATCCTTTTATCCTCACTACCACCACCTACACAACCACCAACAACTACAAGAAGAAGCAAGCAAATCGATGCAAACTATCACATACCTGTTGGGATCTAGTTTTTTTTTTTTTTTGGGTGGGTGGTTTTTTCTTTCTTTCTTTTTTTGTGTTGGTTTTGGGGATGAAGAGGGCTGCGTCGAAAACAACGTTATTTTTAAAAAGTTTTGCAACTAAATAAGCAGAAACAAATAACCAAGCAAGCAATCAAACATTTACACAACGATTTTTACAAGGTTTAGCAATTTCAAAATTAAAGTACGTATACATCAAAATTTATGATTTTCATGAACTATAACCATGGGTTAACTCATCGAAATTTGTGATTTTTCCAAATTTTGTTCATTTCGACCAAATGGTAATTAAGTATGTGTATATCAATTTTGGTGATTTTCATGGGATATAATTCACTATTTTTCCAATTTTTGTTCGTTTTAACCAATTGATAATTAGGTGTGTATAGTAAAACTTGTGATTTTCATGGATTATATAGCCCATGATTTTTATCAATTTTAGTTTATTTTGACCAAATAGCAATTAAGTAGGCATAGTCCAATATTTAAGACTTTCATGGAGTATAACCCACGATATTTCCAATTTATTTTTGTTTCGACCAAATGGCAATTAACTATGTATTATTCAAAATTCATGATTTATGGGCTATAATCCACGATATTTTTATTTTTGTTTGTTTTGACCAAATAATAATTAAGTATGTATACATCATAATTTGTAATTTTCGTGGACTATAACTCATGATTTTTATCAATTTTAGTTTACTTCACCAAATAGCTTATGTATGCATAGTTCAAAATTTAAGATCTTCATGGGTTATAACCCACGATTTTTCCAATTTTTATTCATTTCGACCAAATGGTAATAAATAACTACTCATTGTTCAAAATTTAAGATTTTTATTGGCTATAAGCCACAAGTTTTCCCCTTTTTTCATTTTGACCAAAGGGTAATTAAGCATGCGTATGTCAAAAATTGTGATTTTCATGGGCAAATAACTCATGATTTTTATCAATTTTAGTTTATTTTGACCAAATAGAAATTATGTATGTAGTTCAAAATTTAAGATTTTATAGGCTATAACCCACGATTTTTTTTTCAATTTTTGTTCATTTCGACCATATATAATTAAGTTTGTGTACATCAAAATTTGTGGTTTCTGAGCTATAACTCATGATTTTTATAAATTTTAGTTATTTCAACCAAATAGCAATTATGTACGATAGTTTGAAATTTAAGATTTTCATGGGCTATACAACCCATGATTTTTTAATTTTTGTTTGTTTCGACCAAATGGTAATAATTAACTACGCATTATTCAAAATCCATGATTTTTATGGGCTATAACCCATGATTTTCTAATTTTTGTTCGTTTCAACCAAATAGTAGTTACATATGCGTACATCATAATTTGTGATTTTCATGGACCACAACTCATGATTTTTATCAATTTTAGTTTATTTCGACCAAATAGAAGTTATGTACGCATAGTTCAAAGTTTACGATTTTCATAGACTATATAGCCCACGATTTTTTCCAATTTTTGTTCGTTTCGACCAAATGCCAAATAACTACGCATTGTTCAAAATTGATGATTTTCATGAGCTATAACCTACGATTTTTCCAATTTTTATTCGTTTCGATCAAATGGTAATTAAGTATGTGTACATTAAAATTTGTAATTTTCATGGGTTATAACCCATGATCTTTGTCAATTTTAGTTATTTCACCAAATAGCAATTAAGTCACATAGTTCAAAATTTAAGATTTTCATGGGTTATAACCCACCTTTTTTACTTTTTATTCGTTTTGACCAAATGGTAATTAAGTATGTGTACATCAAAATCGTGGGTTATAACCCACGATTTTTGACATTTTTCATTTTTTTTTTCAAGCAATTGGCAATTAAGTACATGTAGTTCAATAATCATGATTTTCATGGGTTATAAGTTATAACCCATGATTTTCATAATTTTTAACTTTGTTTTCGATTGAATGAAAGTTAAGTATGTGTACATCAAAATTTGTGATTTTTATGGACTATAACCTATGGCTTTTGTAAATGCTAGTTCATTTCGAGCAAATAATAATTAACTGCGTGTACATACACACAGCAACAGGAACATCTGCCTCATTTGATTACCACAGCAACGATAACACAACATTTAACATACCAAACAATCACAGAACACTTGCCTCCATCTATTCATCCTCATTTGCTGCTACCAAGCTCCTTATCTCAAAACAAACATCTAAGTTGCAAAGCTAAATCAAACCTTTACAACTACAAAACGCCGTAGTTCTGTGCTATTGACACTTACAATTACAATTGTAGCGAACCAAATGGCCCCTAAACAGTACACCGATTAGTAATGATCTAGCAACCAATTGACTCATGATCAACATGCATTTATCCAACAAGGAAGTTATTTACAGAGAGTCCCAAACATCTATACTACCAATATTTTCCATAAAGAAACAACTTCAGGGCATCCTTCATTTCAACAAGGAAACTAACACAAGCAAATTGACACTAGCAAAGTTCATACTTTTATCCAGCAACAAAAGCATACCAAACTATCATTGAACACATTTACCTCATTTGCTCCCCCCCAAGTCCAAGCTCCTTGTCAATCTCCGACCTCGCCGTCTCCAAATCCTCATCCAAGACTATATCCCAATCCCCATCCCACCTTATGAAAAACTCCGTATCCTCGAAATACTTCACCCTATGCACATCCCCCGCCGGCGTATACAAATAATCCCCCTCCCCCAACTCATAGCTCTCCTTCTTCCCCAGATTCCAAACCCTCTTCCTCCCTTTCATCACCAACACGTCGTGCCCAGAACCATGGTGATGCGCCGGCTCCACGCTCCCCGCCTTAAACTTAACGATCGCCGACGTCGGGCTCTCCCTCACAATCTTCATCTCCGCCCCCGGCATTATGTCCACAGGATCAAACTCTAGATTCTTCCTTATGCAGCAAATCGCACAGTTCGATGACTCAAACGGAATCTGTTTCATCTCGGAGACCGAATTGTCCAGAAATTCTTGGATTTCGTCGGGCCAGGGGGCGTCGCCGGAGGCGGGGCAGGGGGATTTGAAGGGGGTTTTGAGCCAGGCGTCGATGATGTCGACGGCGGTGGAGAGGGGGGTGGAGATGCCGGAGAGGGAGAGGACGTTGCAGTCGTTGATGGAGCGGGCGTTGACGGCGTCGGCGGAGGAGGAGCAGTTCACGGCGTAGATGCCGGGGTGCTTGTTGGCGAAGATGGAGACGCCGGCGCCGGTGCCGCAGACGAGGAGGCCGCGGGCGGGGGAGGGGGAGGTGCTGACGTGGCGGGCGACTGAGGAGGCGATGGAGTAGTACTTGTCGACGCCGAGGTCGATGAGGTCGATGTTTGGGAGGAAGCGGAGGTGGGTGACGACGGCGTCTTTGAGGGGGCAGCCGAAGGTGTCGGCGCCGGTGTAGATCTTTATTTGGGGCTGGGATTGAGCGGTGCTGTTCTCCTCCGCCGCCGACATCATCGAGGGATGACTGAGATTTGAGGGAGGGAGGGTCAACCGTAGAGAGTTCTAGAGTTGACAGTGTTGATGAGTAGGCAGACTATGGAGATCCAATCTGGTAAATATTTTGGGTTGAAAACTAACTGACCCTGGATATTGCAGGAATTACGAAATTGGCACTAGGCGTACCTGGACGGATGTTGTGTGAAATACATTTTCCGCTCATACAGATGGAGAAAAGTAATTTAAAAAAAAATGCTTATTACTATAAATTAAAGCAAGAGGGCCTGTTTACACTCAAATTATGCTTATCAGAATAGGGATAAAATCTGATATGACGAAAAGGAAATTGACTATCAGCTTGTGTGCGAGTTGCTGTCTTTTACTTTATGCTGCTGTTTAGTTCTTTGTGATTTTGCTGCTTTAAGTTATTAATCGAATCTGTAAGTTAATTTCTTTAATGCAATTTAACTTCATACAATTTATTTTTCTCGTAATGTACCGCTTTTCAACCAATGAGTCTCTAAGGGCAACGCCCTATCAGGGAGGAACAATATAACTTTTTGTCTTTGAGTTTCTTTTTTAGCAATTTCATTTGTTGATTTTATAGCAGGGATCGATTTACGACAAAATAGTACTAGTATTTAGAGCCAATTTAATAGTGAAGTCATCACACTCTGATAAAACATCACATTAAACGACCTTTCTATCTTATTAGGCGTGCTCTTTAATAGAAAACACATCTCTAAACCGCACTATCTACTTCCAGTGAGAAGGGACCTCCTCTTATAAGAATATATTGTCTATGATATTCTGAACCGCTAAGCCTTAAGCGGCTATGTCCAATTTTAAAGCAGACGGGGCCAAAATCCATTTCTTAGAACACGAAAACAGGCCCCATTCATTTGGATATCCACTCCAAGTTTGATCCAAATATCACTGCCATTATTTGGTCAAAGGCCCTACACCGTACTACGTTGTACATCGTAGATCACGTGACCAGCCCCGTACAAAACCTATGATGAATAGCTCTGTCGAAACTGATCAGCTGATAAATTTAGCTCACACTTTCTTTTTACCTGCCTTCTCTAATTGTTGGTAAACAGGTCCTTTTTCTCTTTGAAATTGCTGGTTAAGCGTGAAACTTGAAGAAAATAAGCGTTCATTTAACTGCCCAGTTGTACGGATGTAATCCGAGAGACTGACAATGTTACCGGTTGAGATACGTAAAGCCCCCGCGCGAAATCACGTGCACGGTTTGATGGTATTGCGCCCCGCATATATCCAATTGGAAGTGGGTCCCAGGGGGTCCACAAACCTAAATCATGTTCAGCGTGTCTCCAAAACTGAAGGGCTAGAAAATAATTAGTTTAGATTTAAATATCAAGGAATTGTTTAGTTGCATGACAATAGCGATACAGATAAAATACTGCAATCGGATTCATATTTTAATTGTTTGGATTGCAATATCTTAATTGGGAATCGAATTACAATTTGTAGTAAAAAGTTGCAGCCGATGCTGTAAAGTTCTCACAGAGCTTGGTCTTGAAATTACCGACAGAATATTGATTTCCTGCAATAAAATATTGTATTTACATTAGAAATGCATTTCCTGCGATAAAATTTCACAAACATAAACAATGGACTTAACGTTGATTTCCTACAATAAATATTCCATGATATGTGCTACAGCTTAGTTTTGAAGCAAACCAAAAGTCCCTAAAAGAAAACAAATCATTATCTTAATAGAGTAAATGACAAATTAAGCAGCTCTAGAACATGACGATGTTAAATGAATTTAGTCCTTATTTTTGTTATAATAATTCATCTTATTAACTTTGATGATTTGAAAAGAAAAAACATGTAGATAGTACGATTGAAGCTGAGAAATAAACGTCACCAAATAGAACTCATTTCTCAAGCATCCCTCTTCAAGATTTTTCAATTAAAACCTACAAGATTTAACAAAAGACAAAATATATCATGCATTTAGAAAGGCTGTGCTTTATTTTCCCTATAAACCCCCTCGATGCCCACTCCCACTTCCCAAGCAGGAGACCTCGCTCAGTGATCTCTCACAAATCACACCGCGAGTGACCAGACCCAAACAATGCTCCCAATGAAACTCTCCTCCGCCGCCGACATCATCGAGGGATGACTGAGATTTGAGGGAGGGAGGGTCAACCGTAGAGAGTTCTAGAGTTGACAGTGTTGATGAGTAGGCAGACTATGGAGATCCAATCTGGTAAATATTTTGGGTTGAAAACTAACTGACCCTGGATATTGCAGGAATTACGAAATTGGCACTAGGCGTACCTGGACGGATGTTGTGTGAAATACATTTTCCGCTCATACAGATGGAGAAAAGTAATTTAAAAAAAAAAATGCTTATTACTATAAATTAAAGCAAGAGGGCCTGTTTACACTCAAATTATGCTTATCAGAATAGGGATAAAATCTGATATGACGAAAAGGAAATTGACTATCAGCTTGTGTGCGAGTTGCTGTCTTTTACTTTATGCTGCTGTTTAGTTCTTTGTGATTTTGCTGCTTTAAGTTATTAATCGAATCTGTAAGTTAATTTCTTTAATGCAATTTAACTTCATACAATTTATTTTTCTCGTAATGTACCGCTTTTCAACCAATGAGTCTCTAAGCGCGACGCCCTATCAGGAGGAACAATATAACTTTTTGTCTTTGAGTTTCTTTTTTAGCAATTTCATTTGTTGATTTTATAGCAGGGATCGATTTACGACAAAATAGTACTAGTATTTAGAACCGGTTTAATAGTGAAGTCATCTGACGAAACATCACATTAGACGACCTTTCTATCTTATTGGGCGTGCGCTTTAATAGAAAACACATCTCTAAACCGCACTATCTACTTCCAGTGAGAAGGGACCTCCTCTTATAAGAATATATTGTCTATGATATTCTGAACCGCTAAGCCTTAAGCGGCTATGTCCAATTTTAAAGCAGACGGGGCCAAAAGCCATTTCTTAGAACACGAAAACAGGCCCCATTCATTTGGATATCCGCTCCAAGTTTGATCCAAATGCCACTGCCATTATTTGGTCAAAGGCCCAACACCGTACTACGTTGTACATCGTAGATCACGTGACCAGCCCCGTACAAAACCTATGATGAATAGCTCTGTCGAAACTGATCAGCTGATAAATTTAGCTCACACTTTCTTTTTACCTGCCTTCTCTAATTGTTGGTAAACAGGTCCTTTTTCTCTTTGAAATTGCTGGTTAAGCGTGAAACTTGAAGAAAATAAGCGTTCATTTAACTGCCCAGTTGTACGTATGTAATCTCGAGAGACTGACATGTAACCGGTTGAGATACGTAAAGCCCACACGCGAAATCACGTGCACGGTTTGATGGTATTGTGCCCCGCATATATCCAATTGGAAGTGGGTCCGAGGGGGTCCACAAACCTAAATCATGTTCAGCGTGTCTCCAAACTGAAGGGCAAGAAAATAATTAGTTTAGATTTAATAAATATCAAGGAATTGTTTAGTTGCATGATAATAGCGATACAGATAAAATACTGCAATCGGATTCATATTTTAATTGTTTGGATTGCAATATCTTAATTGGGAATCGAATTACAATTTGTAGTAAAAAGTTGCAGCCGATGCTGTAAAGTTCTCACAGAGCTTGGTCTTGAAATTACCGACAGAATATTGATTTCCTGCAATAAAATATTGTATTTACATTAGAAATGCATTTCCTGCGATAAAATTTCACAAACATAAACAATGGACTTAACGTTGATTTCCTACAATAAATATTCCATGATATGTGCTACAGCTTAGTTTTGAAGCAAACCAAAAGTCCCTAAAAGAAAGCAAATCATTATCTTAATAGAGTAAATGACAAATTAAGCAGCTCTAGAACATGACGATGTTAAATGAATTTAGTCCTTATTTTTGTTATAATAATTCATCTTATTAACTTTGATGATTTGAAAAGAAAAAAAAACATGTAGATAGTACGATTGAAGCTGAGAAATAAACGTCACCAAATAGAACTCATTTCTCAAGCATCCCTCTTCAAGATTTTTCAATTAAAACCTACAAAATTTAACAAAAGACAAAATATATCATGCATTTAGAAAAGGCTGTGCTTTATTTTCCCTATAAACCCCCCCTCGATGCCCACTCCCACTTCCCAAGCAGGAGACCTCGCTCAGTGATCTCTCACAAATCACACCGCGAGTGACCAGACCCAAACAATGCTCCCAATGAAACTCTCCTCCGGCCGCCGCCGCCTCCAGATGCTCACCACTCTCCTCCGCTGCGCCGAGGCCATCGCCGCCGCCGCGCTAATCCTCCGCCTCTCAGCCCACATTCCCGCCGCAGCCCGTTCCTCCGGCGAGCTCCTCCTCCGCCTCCTCCGCGTCATCCTCGGCCCCAGCTTCCTCTTCGTCCTCGGCAACGCCATCGTCGTCACCCTCCTCTTCAGATCCCGCCGCCTCTCTAAAGAACGCGCCGCCGACGAGATCCCTATATCGATCTCCGCCTTCTTGCCTCCGCCGGCGACGGAGGCGGTGTTCGAGGAGAAGCGAGTGTGCTGCGTGGAGCCGCCTCACGTGCAGCGCGCGTGCAGGAGGAGCGCGTCGCAGCGGAGGATGGAGGATCAGCAGCCGCGGCGGCGGAGGTCGACGGAGCTCCGGCGATCGGAGACGGACGTAGAAAAGCTGAAGGAGGAGGAGTTCAGGAGGACGATCGAGGCGTTCATCGAGAAACAGTGGAGGTTTCTTCAGCGAGAGGAGTCGGTGGCGATCGTTTGCTCTGCTGATACTGGATTGGATTAAGTTGTTCCGGAGGAACAGTAGAAACGTTAAAGGGTGGGGGTAAGAAAGTAATTAAAAAGCAAGGGAAAATGTAAGGAGTAAAAGTGTAATATTTTTTGGCGTGTTATTAGACTTTTAACTAGGCTTGCTTTATTGAGAGCTGTTGTGTGAGAAATGCACGGGCAAAACTAAGGAGTTGTACTTCGGTGACTTGGGACGGGGCGCTCTGCATGACACCAGACTTTTTCCAGCTCTGCCCCTGCCCTTCGTCTCATTTCCAGGATTTTTTTTTTTTCATTTATCAAAACAAAGAAAAACTAAAACTAAAAATTTGTCTTAATCTAAAGGACGCATCTCTATTAGATTGTGTTATTCACTGCAATATATCGAAAAGGATATAACTGCGATTACTGCCGCAATCGTGAATTAGAAAATTAATTAAAATGGAACCAAACAGCTCTAACTATATGTGATGGAAGTAATAGTAAGTAAAGTCACATTGCAACTATAATCACCCCTTGATTGGAGTAGCATATTCTGCAAAATCAAAAGCATATATAGTGGAGATTTGTCAAATGATGCCGGGTTTATTGGGCAAGAAATGGAAAGGGAAAAAAGAAAGAGAAGAATGGGAATGGGAATTTGTTCTTTATTCTTTAATATTAATATATATATATATATATATTCTCTGGTCTTTTGTTTGTTCTATGGTCTAAATTGGAATATTTGTTTCTTCTCAGTGAAGATGTTGGCTTTGTTTTTCCTTAATTAATTAATTTAACCGCTAACCATGAAATCTTTCTTCCCTTCCTGCTTGATAATATATTTCATTCAACGTTTTAGCGGCTCCTCTCTTTGATAACGAGTTCTTCTAAAACTAAACGTAACCCTTATGTAAAAGATTAAAATTATAAAGTTACGATCTAAGTAATAGTAGCATCTTACAGGAAATAATTTCTTCTCTTGCCCTTAATTTTCCTCCTTTATTGCTTAACTTCTGCACCTTAATTTAACTGTCCTGGCCAAAAAAGGAAAAAGTAGCTTAAATTTGATGGGTTTAATCACTGGTATTGCAGTGTGAAAGGATTTGTTTGTTTAATACCAAAAAGCACTAGTACGAGTTCCTTTCTTTTGATCTTATCAAAGCATATCTTAAGGGTCCATTAAGAAAAGGGCGAGCTTTTGACATACCTCCCGTCTCAAATACCCACCGCTTTAAGAACTTATGCTAGTTCTTTCCTTCTTTCTTTCAAGGGAACCGATAGTACATCAATACATACATCCACATCATAATAGATAACTGATACTACATAAATACATACATCCACATCATAATAGATTCCGTAATCCTTGCTCAGCACTACAAGGATTCCCCTTGTGGAAGTTCACTGCCAGTCTTTTTGTGAGTCGAAATCATTCACTTCATTGCTTTTGAAGGAGCCACAGCATACCATTATCCATCCATATCAGCGATCTGTTTGGCTTTTGAAAGTGCCCCTTGTATTTTTTACTCAGGCAAAGTGAACAATCTTTGGTACGTCATTGAAACATGAATATGTTGGCACCTACACCTCCAGAGTTGCTCTTAGGAAACAGATAAATGAACAAATTAAATATTACATTAGGAATCCAACATATTTTTCTCATTTTACATGACAGTTCAAATCACAAGCTCAAGCTTCAAAGATGAATTTTGTCGGTGGTGCAGCGCAATGCTATGTTTTAAAGGCACCCATGTCAAACTTACTTCCTTTGTGAATCTACCCTTCCAAGTAAATGAGAAACTGGCTCACTCTTTATTCTCTTTGGCCCAAGTCCAACTCTAAGACATGCTGCTCAAATCAAACATAGTGCAATCTTCCTTCAACATTTGCATTTAAACTGTACATACACTAGTATCTTGTATATACTTCAGTCATAGCTCATCATCTTCAGAGTCACTAATGAACTCCCCATCTTCGGGGTCACTAACAAACTCATCTTCAGAGTCGCTAACAAACTCTTCGCCTTCCATCTAAAATGCAGTAAGCCAAGATTTATGATCAATAACCAAATAAGTAATCACATGCCACAAAGACTTCTCGCTCACAAAAGGTCTTACCTCGTTGTAGTCTGAGGTGTGGGCAGATTGAAACCCCGTACTGTTATCAGTTCCCTCAGTTTCAGGGTAACCCTGTAAGATATATACACATAAGAAAGAACAATCAAATACCTTTCTAAATGCCAGCTCAAAGGAAAGAAAACGACAACAAACTATAATGGTAAGAATCTAGGAAACACAGCTGTAGACAAAAATCAGAAATTTGGATAGTCTAAATAAGCATATTATATTCTCGCACCAACATGCCCACAACGGAGCGTCACGAGGGTTTTTCACACTACGCTGTAGTTGCCAATACCACTTTCACAAACAAAAGAAAGAAAGACCATTGAAAAAAGATTTTGATGTCAAAGGAAAAGATACAAAGTTAAACATTAAAGTATTTCTGAAATTGTCCGAAACATAAGTATCTGGATTAATCATCATCATCACCACAATTCAAGTCTCTTGGGGTCAGTAAATTGGTACACATGATGCAAACCTCTTTCATTTGGTACAAAGTTCCTAGTCAAGAGAAATAAATAGATGATTAATGGGCCATTTCCATGGATAATCCACTGTTCACAATCTCCATGCTTGAACATAACCCATAAAAGATCCAACAATTTGAGAATCTCTACTAGCCCATTCATCAAGTAGTTAGAATTACATAGGTTCCCTATGTTTGTCTGTAAGTGCATTCACTTCATCCATGATGGCATGCATATATGAGTGCACACAGATCGCGGTTTTATGTGCATGTTTAACCAATCGAATAAATGTATTTGAAATTTGAATATAATATACAATTTAAATACGTACCAGATCTGACTTCATCTTCTTTATTGTTTTCTCCAGCTCGGTTATGTGTTGACTAAGTGCCTGAATCAATCATATAAAAAGTTTAATCAGTCAAAATACAAAAATAACAATTTATTATGTACCTTAAGAAACTAAGTCAGCATATTCGTATAAGCCATTACATATAAGCTTTTAATAAGAAAGATGAACAAACCTCATGTCGCTGCATTGCCACTGCACGTTTTAATGCTTTCGCTTTTGTTAGGAGATTTCTGGGCCTCAAGCAGAATGGCCGCTGATAGTTTTTGCCACGATAATAAATGAGTGCAAAACCTTTGGGGACTCTCTCAATTGCCACCAAGATTCCTCCACTCTCGTACTCTAACAATCGTGCAGTATCCTCAACAAAGGAAAGGGTTTTTTGCTTTGAGATCAACTTTACCAGCTCTCTATGTTTCCAGTGCAAATGCATATTCTCAATTACACCGTCAAAAACACCACGAATGCCTAATTGCACAGAAAAGCAATAAGCTAATATACCAGACTGGACTTTGCTGTAAGCTATAAGAGAAGCTCACCAAGAGGTAAGTACGACTTCATTTGCAACCCGATCCTACGAAAAACAGAACGTTCTTCATCAGTTATTATTTCTTGGTCGTCAGATGGATTAACTGGAACCATGGATGCTTCAATCTTTGCAAGTAATTTCTCAGCCCGTAACTTTTTTTCTTGAGCCTGATCCATTTTTAGAGGGGGAAACCTAGTTAGCAGCAGTCTAGGAATGTCTATAAAAAATGATGAAGGACCATTTAAAACCATGGCCTTGTCATACTGAAACTGAACATTTGAATGACAGGAGGAAAGGACAAGAGAATGAATAAAGCTTATCATATCATCATCCAGAAGAACATAAAATGAATTTGCAGATAAGGTAATGACAAATGCAAAAGCAGGCCCAACAAAATTACATTAATACGACATGCAACCAAAATAAATTATACAAGGATTGAATGGTGCCAGCTTGAAGAAAGATGTGAAAGGAATACGAAAAAAATAATTATAAGCAAACAAAAAACAGGTGATAAGATTGAACAGCATATGCTGAAGAATGTAATAACTTTCGTATAATTTTAAAGTATAGCAAATAAAATATATGAACAGATGATAAATTCATTATATTCCTCCTAGCTCAAAGAAACAAAAGATGCAATCTTAAAAATTTAGTCCTTCAATGAAAAAGACATGATAAGACTCTGTGTAAAAATTAAAAAATTAAAAAAATAAAATAAAAAAAAAGAGCTCACTAGAGAGTAGTGGGGAAATTTGGCTTACAATAGAAAATTTATGTTCAATCCTCTTGAACAATCGAGCAGATTCAGCTCTAGCAGCTTCTTCTTTCATTGCCTTCTTCTCCTCAGCAGTTACTTCTCTTCCCCAGCGTGCTTGAGCCTCCTGAAATTCAGCTAATGTACCAGCAAGCGCATATTCTCCGTTATTGTCAAGGCTAGATTCACCGACAGAAGAGTTCCGTGCCTTCTCTTCTACTTCTTGAACATCTTTTGACAACTCCTCTCTTTCTGCAAGAACAGCAGCCACTGACGTAGGAAGAAAATCTTTGCCGCGGTATATAACAATGTAATATTTGTTTCGTAGAAGCAAGATGCCTCCTGTCAGATTCTGGAGAAAAACAGCACCATTTAGTTCCTACAACAAAATGCTTTTCCTAGTACTAGTATGTCATACGTGCGTTGCACGTGATGCATGATACAGCTATAGATTAACATATGTTAGTAAATTAGTTTTTAATATTAAATTTAAAATTTAAACAATAAGTTTTAGGGGTTATCTCAAAACATCAAAGCTTTAGGGATCCACTCTAATATAGTATCAACATAAGTTTCCTCTAAAGAAAATGACTACCAAAGAGATTGAATATCCTTATGGTCCAAACTCTGCAGTTTTTACATAGTGGTTTGCTTTAGATTATAAATTTAAGGATATTTTAATGTTATCTAATTTCTTATATTGCTAAATTGAGTACACATCATTTTCATTTAACCCTCAATATCTTGTAATTAAACTTTCCTATTGACTCTTCATCTCTTCAAATAATATGATTATCCATCCTCCTATATTTTTTCTAGAAGTTACTCTTTAGTGCTAATTTTCTCCTTTCATGGGAGTCCAAATCAAAATAGTTAGCTACTACATTAGCACACTGTACATAATTTGTACAATATTAGGCACCGTTCTATGATATAACTGCAAGCAAGTTCTCTATTTTTCTAAACAAAGAACATGAAGAAATTATTGGTCAAATATTTTTCATATTTAACTTAGTCAAGATGAAAATTGTGTCTTTCTACATGCATAAAGAGGCATTTGCATAATATAAAATCTTGGTTAGTTGCTCTAAAACATTATCCTTCATCATAGTATTGCATACACCTAACTATATTTTCGAGCTAAATAGTAATTATGTAAAACAAAATTAAGAATAAGTGCTTAATCCAAAATACAATTTCATGGGAACCCTAAAGTCCTCACAAGATAACTAACATGATAATTAGTGCTTAACCAAAAACATAATTTCAAGGGAACCTAATAGTCATTAGAACCACACAAACTTCAATACTTATAGTTATTGGGGATTATTAAAATTGAAAGGGTATAAAAGGAAATTAAAAGTTTTAACATAGCAATCCTCTTTTATAGTAGTATAGATAACAGAAGTCTAGATAAAACTGCTAAAATGCAAGAGCTACCACACCAGACTAGGCAATCTATCAATATGTGCTACCAAAAATAGCTTTAAGCGTGTCTCCGGGAAACAAACAGATATAGGGAATAATATTATGGAGAGTAAAGTTCAGGTAATAAAAATTTCGTTAAGAGAAACACCTTCAGTTCCTCAGCCATTAATTTGTTATTTGTATTTTGAATTCCCCGTTTAACAGCAATTTTCACAACTAAGCTCTTTTCCCAAAGCTTCAGAATAGCAGCTGCCAATCCCTGATGATGTCTGTTTCTCCCTTTAACAAACGAAGATAAGCTAGGTATAATAATGAAGGAATGGTTACAAAAAAGTACAATTTACAACCATATTTCAAATTGAGTATACCAAGGGCAAAATGGCAAGGAAGTTTTCTTGCAAGCTTTCGCAAATTCGTCATCTCTGCATTCGTAAGCCTCGGCCGCATTCCTGTGGGAAGCATTCTAAGGGGCGTCTTATAACCAGGAATAGTTTGAGGCAGCAAATCAGCATCTACAGGGAATAATCCAGTTCCCCACCAATCAACAAAGCGAGGACCTAACCCATCAAGCAAACTGTTGAACTCCGCTTCCTCCTCTGTCATGCTTTCAGCAAGGTTTGTTTGCAATGACCTCACCTTGTCTAGAGTTGAAGATGGAGAATGATTATCATTCCCAGAAGCTTCACTTGAAACATCTGGAACAAACAATGTGTCTCCTCCATGAGACTCTTGTGCAGGAGAGGTTTCAACACCAAGAAATTGCGATTTTGAAGGTCTTTTGTAATTACTTCCTCGATAGACAACCATAACACTTCCTGCTCTCCATATAACCAATCCTCCAGTTCGTCTCTGATCAGAATAATTAATGAAATACATCAATCTCAAATTAGCAACAACAAAAATCCTTGTGCATTGTCAACATAGTGACAAAGGACAACACAAATCAGGGGTGAAAATGGACCAGATATGATACTTACTATATACATTTTTGCTTATTAATTAAGAATATGTATATCGTTAAACTCGTAGTCCATCTCCGCCAAAATCAACATGGATGCGGATTAGATAAGAGGATATACATACGAATATAGAACGGATATGAGTAAAACAGATAGGAATAGCAAATATATAGGTCAGGTGACTCATGTCGAACAAGAAATGTTGAAATATAAATTTCTCAAATGAGAGGTCATTAATAAGTTTGACATATATGAAAAACTAAGATTCGATCTTTGAGTCATCAAAAATTGACCTCAAATCACTAATCTAATGGTCAAAATAATTATAACATCGATAAATATAATTTTGAAATTCGATTACAAGACCTACATATATTAGTTACCTATTTGTTTCCTTTTTCATATACTACCTGTTGATATTTAGTATCCATGCAAGCATCCTACTTGGTACATATCTATACACATTTGCATCAATAGCACAAATGCAAATAGAAACTTAATTTAATATAATATGATTGAAATTCAAAATTGCAGCCAAATTGTTTCCAAGAATCTCTAACCTCAACAATCTCGTGCGCAGTCTTCATATCATGCGCCAAATCCTCATGAAACTTCAACCTCACAAGCTCCGACCTGCGCCAGAAATCATGAATCTTCTCCAAAATCTCCTTGGTAACCCCAGCCTTGGGAATGCTGATCCTCTCTCTCAGAGTCATCCCCTCCCTCCTCAACCTCCTCAGCTCCTCATCCTCAATTGTCAGCTCCGCCAAAGTCGGCGCCTTTATCCTCTTCCTCTTCCCCGTCTCCTTCTCACCGGCGTCGGCGAACCCCTCCTCCCTCTCCCACGGCAGCGGAACCGACGCCGGCGATTGATCCGGCCGGTTCCAGCTCCGTTCCAGCAATTCCCCCAGTCTCTCGTCCCCATTCAAGGGATTTAGCTGGTTCAATTCCTCCTCTTCCTCGGACCCTAACTCTAGGGTTCGTAGCCTGTGGACGATGCGCTCGATGGAGGTCGAGGGCTTGGGCTTCTCCGGAGCTGGAGAGGAGGGGGGTGGGGGTGGGTCCCATTGACTGAGCCAGGGGGCGGATGGGGGTTTCGAGCGGTGGGAGGTTCTAGGGTTAGGGTTAGGGTTTTGGTCGGCGATGCGAGCGGAGGAGGGGGAGGATGAGGATGAGGAGGAGGAGGAGGAGAGGAGGCGGGAGCGGAAGCGGGAGCAGAGAGGGATGAAGGGCCTGTGAAAGGGGATCTCCGTGAATTTGATCGTTGAGAGCGCCATTGACGATGTTATTGCTGGTTTCAGGGTTTTGGGGGTTTATTACAGAGAAGAGATGGCGCCATGAGCAAAGCGAAAGAGAAATGAAAGGGGATAAGGTGATGGTGCTGGATTTTTGTGCTATTGGGCCGGTGTACCGTTTCAATTATTAAGTTGGCCCAGGTATCTAACTCTATTCATGGCCTGGTTCTGTAAAACAACGTCTCATGAGTTTGGATTGATATTCCAACTTATATTTTAGAATTTACTGTGGCACCAAAATTCTTTAAAGAGCAACTATAATTTAGAGAGTAACTAGTAAGGAAGCACGTGCCTGGTGGAAATTTTGATGATTTAAAGGATTAATTTCAAAAGATGAATGATTTCAGGGACTATTATAGGAAAAATCCATTATGGTTATTTGGTCGCTTATTTCACTTTGGTATCCTTGATGTATTTTTCTAACACTTTAATCCAAAATTTCAGACTCATTTTGCTTCGATATCCCATCCATATTATATTAGACTTTTCCATTAAACTTATATTATTTCGATCAACATGTGATTAATAAGTGACACGATGCGTTTTAAAAAGGACAAAAATAGTGGATGTCCAATGTTAAAAGTTGCGTGTAGAGTCAAATTTCTTGGTGATTAAAATAATTAAAAAGGAATTTGCCTCTGTACTTCTGATAAGCTTGATCTAGTCTAGATTTCCTATTTATCTGATGTCTTTTTTATGAGTGGGCGTGAGATATATAGTTATAGTTAGTACCAAACATTAGATAGTTTGTTGTATACGTGTGCAAGTATATTGATGTGTATGTGTGCAAGTGTATTGTTGTTAATGACAAAAGAAACCAAAGTTAGGAAGAAGACTAACTCTAACGCATGAAAAGAATGTCCACATGCAATTAAGTTAAAAATGCATCGACAAAATTGTCTTAATAAATTATTCCACAGAACTGCAAGTGTTCGGTCCCTATTTTTGTTGTACAAAATTAAAGAAGTATATGTATGACAATAGAGTATAAGAAGGAAAATACAACTGATGCTAGAGGCAATTAACATGTTTGGGTGAAATAGGATAAAAAATACATAACATGAGGTAGGATGAATATTAAAATTTAGAAAACTATTAATTAAGTAGTAGATAATTATACTTAAAATAATAAAATGTGTTACTCAGTGATAAGTGCCAGTAAACAAATTGAATGGTGATAAATATAAACTTATAGCTGATTAATCTAAATAATAATATCTTTATTACTTGTGAAGACCCAAATGCATTTTCTAAAGTTATTATCTCCTAGAGATAAGCTAGAAATTAGAATACTATTGTAATTAATTAATTTCTACAAAAATAATTAATTAATTAGTTTCTAATATCGGAAAAGGTCGGGTTAATTTAAGGTGGTGTCTTGATTTAAGAATGTATGTAAAAGTTCTCATATTATTTAATAACTCTTCTTTTTATATATAGGTAAAACTTCTCATATTATTTAATAACTCTACTTTTATATATATTGAGGAGCATGTGTGTTGCACGTAGTTCTTCAGAGTTGTTGTGTATCGAAATTCCTATTAGACCCTCAATTCTCATAAGTTGTTTGAAACAGATCACTATAATTACTAATTCTACTCTTTATTTGAAGAACTGATTTTGGAATGACTTAAGTATCGAGAGGACATAATATCAATTTCCTTATTCGAGGGACCAATTTTATAATATCTTAAGAAAGGGGACCCGATAGCAATTAAAATGATTTGAAGGACTAATACCAATATATAAAAGATTTAAGATATTAATATAGAAAAAAAACCCTTTCGATTTTTGGTGGCTTATTTTCATTTTGGTGTACCGAGTTATCTACCTTTTCGCTTTGAAGTCTTAGAGTATTTCTTTTGATAATAAATAGTATTTTGTTGGATAAAAGGAGAAACTAATTATTTAATAGTAAACCTCCATCAAAATGTCGCTAAATTCTTCAAGGTAAAAATTATATTATTCTACAACCTAAAGTTAATTTTAACTATTTATAAACTTGCAATACATAATTCTGAAGATTTGTAAATAGTTTATCTATACAAATTCAAATATTCACATAAGATTTAGGGCCATTTAGAATTGGTCCCTCAAATCTTCAATGGTTCTATATTAGTCATTCAAACCTTTGAAATTACTCATAAGTCCCTTAAATTTTAAGGGCTCATACAGATGGTATATCATAGAAAAATGTGTAAACTTTGGAGCATCAAATGTCGAGGAAAAATCTCTAAGATATCAAAGTCAAAGTTAGAAAAGTTTTAACTTCAAGGTATGAAACTGCAAATAACCCAGCTCCAATTTATGTGTATAACTACAAATAATTGGCTATGCACCCTATAGAATGTAACTATGTACCGTATATTATACATCCTAGCATGCAACTATACACTTAATACTATGTAAGTATCCATTTTGTTCTATGTAAATCAGCATTGTATTTTGGGTGTATGAAAATGTATTGAACTACGTGGGTTTCAAAGTAAATAGGGTCAAGCTTTGGGTTAAGTATCTTATTGCTCCTTAGGCAAAATCACCTATTTGTGGGTCCCATCAGGTATTATAAAAACTATATTAACCAGTTGTGTGTTGGGACCCGCCTGCGTACCGCAAATTTTTTTGTTCCGCAAACTTCCGCAAACTCATGTTCGGCTTTTTAATATAACTAACGAAATAGATAGATTTAAAAATATCTATGATGTAGATATAAAGAGTATATATGAAAAGAAAAACTTTTTTGTTTTGAAAAAATGAATGCAAATATTCTTCTTTCCGGCCAAAAATAATGTTGTTAATTTCTAGAGAGAGTCTATATAAATAGCAGCCAATCCATATAGAACAATCGCACTTGAAAACCAAAACGAAAGTTGGGAATCAAAATCCTGCAACTTCAACAAACTATAATTATAAGTATCGATATGGCTAAACTCTAGAATCAAAAGGCATTCAAAGTTTGCGCCTTGGGTTTTTCTCATTGAAGTAGTACCTTGTCACAATATGTGATGTGTCCATTGACTGGTCTTAAGACTAAAACTCGAGTGAAAAAGGTACATTGTGTGTTCTTCATATTCTAATAAAAGTTGATGAGGTAGTTAATTTGGATAGTTATTGAAAAAAATAAAAAATTGATCAATACAAAAGTCGGAGCCAAATAGAAAACCAAAGTCTCGTTCTATTAAAATTTTAGTATAGCCACCCCTTACAGATTACATATTTATCCCAATATTAATATTGCGATTCAAGTTTTACTCCTTGGAACACCCACCGAGGTCTGCCGTGATGGCTGGATGAGTAGTATGCTCCCTACTCGGCGATCCTAGGTCCGATATCCCATCGGCTTCTTGAATTGGGATGAATTTGAGGTAGACTACATCTCCTGGTTTTATTATTATTATTATTAAATGAAAAGATTGAGTCTTCTATGTGTCACGTTTTGGGACTGTGAGCCCCTTGACACGATATGGTTAAGCTCTACGATCCACTGAGAGCAACACTTGATTTGTCTCAATTCATCGTCAAAATTGATTAGCCCATGATTTAGCTTATAAGCCTCTCATACTCTACTTGTTTTCCAATGTGAGACTAAACTTGGGGGCATTACCCCATGGGAGAATGGTCAAACTTGGACTCAAACTTAGAAAAATAAGTTATTCCGAGGATCGAACGTGACCTGTTCCTCGTTTCATGCATCATGTTATAATTAGTATTTGTGTGAACATAATAATAAGATTCCACGACCAATCATATCACCAACCCAGCTGACTTTGGACTTCACATATCCATATTTATGTGCGTCAATATCTGTGGCGATCAAGTTCCATGTTTCTATCATCACTGTTCCCACATTATTCACGTGCATATGGAGATCAAACTAATCCATAATTAACATGACTCAGAGAAACGAAATCAAATTTGCAATTCTCCAACCTATCAATGAACGGAAAAAGAAACAAAACTACCTTATTCATTCTCTTCTAGATCTCTTTCTCCATAAATTTTTTTAAAAAAACAAACTAACAAATTCAAAAAAAAAAAAAGAAGAAGAAGAAGGAAATTTAAAAATAAAAATGAAAAATAGCTAACTAGAGACATTTCTACTCTCACTAACATTATTCCCTCCATTACTACTAACATCACCACCACCACCACCTCCTCCATTCCCAATAATCGACGTAATCGCGGCCGCCAGCGCCGCCGTAAAATTAGGATCCGCCGTAATCGCCGCGGTGGCAGCACTAACCGAATCCACTGCGGACGAGGACATCTGCAGACCCGAAAACTTGGAAGGTGACCCGAAACCCGATAACTGAAGCTGAGAATAGGGAAGTACTCTCTGAGACGAGGAGTGCTGATGGAGGAGATTGGGCGACTGAGTCAGGTCGAGGGTTACGGTGGGGAACGGGGCGGAGGCGGAGATGGTGGCCAGGGTCTGAGAGGAGGAGGAGGGGAGGATGGTTTTGGCGAGGAAGTTTGGGTTGATGATGGAGTCGGTGGTCGACATGCTGCCGGAGAGCAGCATCGTGGCTGCGGCCGAGGTGGTGGACGCCATGGCTATGGCTGCTGGCGGCAGAGGGTGGTTGTGGTTGCCTTCGTAGGTTGTTATGAGGATCGTCCGGTCGTCCGCACATCTTTGAACCTGCATTAATTGGTAGTGACCCAAAAAAAAAAAATGATCATTAATTTTTAGAATTTTTCCTTAAGAAAAAATACAGCTTAAAATCCTAAATATTGTTCATGTTCTATTTTATTATCACATACATCTTCTTTTATGTTCATGACTATTAGTTTTAAGTTCTATTAACATTGTGATAAGAGAGTTAGACATTTCGCAAGAGAATTACCATGATAAATAATTGGGAAAATATGCTAGCATAAAGTTTAGAAGATGTACGTCAGTATTAGATATTAGATATAGAATGAATTGTAATCATCCACTATACAAATCGACGATTAATTATGGTTAAATTAGTGATCTCTCTTGGTAGCGGAGAGGTTTTCAATGGTGAAGAAGAAGGAATAATAATATTACTTGTTTGCGAACTGGACAGCCAGCGGCCATAGTGCACCTATAATAAGCCCGAGGACATGGATTCCCCTTCGCCATCTTCTGCCCATACTTCCTCCATTGACATCCATCTGTGATCTGAAACAAATTCATTGAATTAGGGTTTGTTAATTAATTTTAATAATACTATCAAATATACATATATATATGTGTGTAGAATTAATGTAAAAATACGAAACATGCATTAAATTTTTTTTAGATATATTAAATAGTACTTTAATTAATTAATTACCATTGGAGCCTCGGATCGAGCTCTAACTGACACCCGAGCTTTCCTCATAGTAGCTTCTTGAGCTTGATCAGAATTATTAAAAGTAGTAGACAATTTGGGCGATTTATTAGGCACCCAGCCTTGATTTGATTGCTCTTGGATCTCCTCTCTAACAACAACACTACTACTTTGTGACTTAATTGAGTGATCAAAGGAGGCTACTTCCTTTTTAAACCCACTAGTACTGTAGCCCTTGTTGTTTAGGCTACCATTTTCAACTGATTGACCTTCGAAATTGTTGTTAATGTTGTTGTTAGGGGAGGTTGATCTCTTTCTACTCCCACCACCCTCCATTGAAGAACCGTCGTCGTTGTCAACGGAGGCGAGGCCGAGATCCATGAACTGTCTTGGAACGATTGCCTGCTTCTTTATATCCATTTTCTCATCAATAACCTGAATCAATTTTGATATATATATATATATATATATATATATTGTTAGTCAATCAAGAAATTTCCACCAATAAAAATAAAAATAAAACCTAAGACAGTTACTGTGTAGTCACTAGTTACCATATATAATCACCTTCCCATCAGTTTATAATGACTATAGGGGTATATATACAGGTCTGTTAGTTATGATTTTTCTATACATGATCATGTTCAGTTTACAAGGTCCAGATCAAATCACATGTTAAGCATATAATCTGAATCTAACAGAAAAATAAACAATTAATCCCAGAGTTGGAAGGTATCGAAGTTCAATTTTCTGAAACTTTGAGGTATCAAATGGGCAAAATGAACTTTAGGATATCAAAGTTCATAATGGGGGAAACTTTGGGGTATGAAAGTTCAATTAAGCCAATAAGAAAATTATTAAACAAGTTACATGAAATACATATACATTAGAGTAATATATGGAGAAAAGTGATGGAAATTAATTTAATTGATTTGATAATTGCAATTACCTCTTGTATTTGTGGGCTTCCGTCGTTATTAATTTGTCTCTGATTCTTTTGTTGCATGAAAGTGATGAATTGCATGTGCAAGGAGTTATAGTTTCCAGTGACTTGGCTTAACATGCTCCTTAGCCTTTGGTTTTCTTCCTTTAGCTTCCCAACCTCAGCTTGCATCACCGACAACTGAACCAATTTATGTTAACCGAGATTAATTCATGTGGAATATATAATATATTATATATCTCGCTATAGTAATTAACAAAGAGCAAATTATTATATATATATATAACAAACTTACACCGGCCAAAAATATAAATTTGAGATTACCTCATTTCTACTCTCTCTATCTTCTTCATTAGATGACCCATCATCAGCTGTTGATCGATCGCTCCCCACACTTGCCGTTAGAAGATGCAAACCAGTCTATACATGAACGAAAACCCATTTCAGAAAATGCAATAATATCAATCGAAAATTACCATTAAAAAGAAATAAATTTATCATTACTGACATTGACATTCATATGATCATGATGATGATCATTGTTGTTGCTTAGGCTAGGAACCTTGAGGTCAGCAATACCATCATCGATAGACGATGGTTTCTTAGAGAAAAAATCCATCTCGTCAGGAATCCTATTATGGTTCGAGAACAGACGATTGGACTCCATAGAGCCAGAGCCAGAGCCAGAACCAGAACCAGAGCCAGAAACTATGAAGGAAGAAGTATCCAATATGAGCCCTACTCCACCCCTCTCCATATCAATTCACAATTACAAGCTAGAGAGAGAGAAGAAGATGAAGAAGAAGAAGAAGAAAAAAAAAGGAGAGAGAAGGTAAGTGACGTCTATAAAGTCATAAGGGTTTTTATAAAATGGAGGAGCGCAGACTTAGGATCTTGAGAGATGACAGGTGGCGGTAAAGAAAACGGCGGGTAGAGATTTATTAGAAGAGGGTAGAGAAGGAGGGAGTCAAAGGGATCTGAGATTTGACCGCTTCTTTTCTTTGTTTTCTTAATG
The DNA here is from genome assembly GCA_012295165.1 of Asparagus setaceus. Classification (NCBI taxonomy): domain Eukaryota; kingdom Viridiplantae; phylum Streptophyta; class Magnoliopsida; order Asparagales; family Asparagaceae; genus Asparagus; species Asparagus setaceus. Next base: position 45,748,006 of record CM022703.1, on the reverse strand, counting down.
GGTCGAATACAAAAAAACTCTAAGAGATTGCTATTGGGCCGCCGCGTTCCCCGACGGAGGGGAAAGTGTCCACATCCAGCCAATGGGCTTTGGACTGGTCTACATCTGGAACTGAAGAGAGAGGAGGTGACCGGACCCACACAGCCTTCCTTGGAGAGGACGGGGCCTACTTCGTTGTGTGTTTCTCCTTTTGACACGTTTTGTTTACTTTTGAGTCTCCTTTGAGTTTTGACCCTTTTGGCTCTCATTTCATGTGAAAACTAGGGTATACAGAGTCATTCCTTTATTATTTTTTTCGAAGTATGCAATGTCTCTCTTGGCGTATGAACAAGACTGATTTCCTATCTGAACCGTCCAAATCTAAGCGGGCGATTTTGACCCTTCGAGTGGAGGGTGGAATATCTGTTGTGCCCTTATTTTGTCCGGCAAAAGGTTAGAACCGCCCTTCACGTATGTAGACGGTTCTGATAAAATATGAACTCTATAAATAATTACAAATCGTTATGTGTTGATCAAGAGAAAAGAAGCAACTTTAGCCGGAACTAAGAAATTTATAATATATAAATATACCTATTGTATCATTGAGTTATTGGATTTGGATTAGAAACTTTGCCCCGTCTAATTATCGAGCCACATTGTTATCCTAAAGTCTAAGTATTACACCTGAATTTCATATATTTGTAGTCTGATGGTTGGACTTTTAGAAAATAAGAATGTGCAACTTCCTTTTTTTTCATTTTATTTTCCATGATTTGTTAACACTTATAGACTTGGACCTCGTTTTGGAAGAGAAACATGATTTTTTGCATCTGGAAGATATGACTGTCAATCCATACACCACAAGAGGCTATGGAATACATATTCTTTTTTTTTCTTTTTCTTTTTTTTTTTTTTTTTGGGTGCCCCCTCTCATAATATAGACTTCAATCAAGAACTAATCCATCATATGTACACCATAGGATTGTAGGATATATAAAGCGCTCGATTCAAGTTTGTGAACCACATGCATATGGTTTAAAGTGGCTAAACTAGAATACCATGCACCAGTTCTACCAATGAAAAAAAAGGATTATTTGTGGATAGACCACTGAGTGAAATTTTCTTCGACTCTTTTACCATCAAGAAGTCTATCTGTCAAAAATACAAGTTCCTCTCTCTGAGGGTAAAAGTGTCAGAAAATTCACTCAGAGAGTCGATCTACAGCAATACAACTATATGGATCTATCCGCAATCAACCCAAAAAATTATTCTTGTCATAGGGGATTTTTTATTTTTATTTTTCCTTTTCAAGTTAATGCTCTTTTTTTACCTAAACCGACCTCCAAGTTATATAGGGTCAAAGAGCTTTTGGTTATAGAGAAATCATGTCCTAGTAAATCAAAAGAGGACCTCTATTTCCTAAAGGAAATCAAGGAAGAAAAGGTGTCTACAAAAACTATTAACAATCAACATCAATTATCAAAGTTGTAAAGCTTGCAACTTCTCAATTAAGCAGCAGTCGCAAGCAAGCATGCATGCCTTCACTAGTACGGCACATTTTTAAAACTAATTCACCATATGACACGTACATTGCAAATTAACTCTAGAATATTCACAATCAAACATAAATATTTTCATGTTTGCCTTGTTAAACAGGATGACATTATAGTACAATATCATGAGACCTACTAGTTGGAGAAAAACTGACAACTTACTAAATTCTCTCATTTGTTATATTTGGTGCGAAATTAAATCTTAAGTAATCTATTACAAGTGTGGAAACTGTGGCTTATTCTGTCTACACACCTTGACTTTGTGGGAAGAAAGGGCCCCAATTGGCAATCACAAGTCTAATTTGTCCGACGCAATTGATGTTGATTGTTGAGTCAGTCGAACTTCTCTCGAGTCAGTCTTAAGACTTTTGGAACATGCATCTATTAATTCTTCTCCCTCAATTAATTAAGATCCAAATTATGATTTTAACGCAATAAACAGGTAACAGCATCAAGGCTATAACAATAATAATAATAACCTAGAACAAACAACATGTGAATGAACTAATTAGCCAGTCAATGAAACTTTAAAGACCAAGAAAGCTAATAGAGGTCGTTCTTTTCTTTTTAACTGGTATTTTGATAAGTTATTGCTAAGGTGAAGATATTATACAGCTAGATTTTAATTACCTGCTAAAAGATGAAACGTTGTTCTGAACTTACTAATATCCCTCTAGTTTCATTTTGGCTGATGAACCCCCATGGGATATAGTGTGCTGTTAGTTTCGACTGCACGTGGTTCCCACGTGGTTTATACATGACTAAACTACCCTTACCTTTTGAAAAAAAAGTTTATTGAGTCAGCTTATTAAAATAGCGAAAATGATTTTGGCTCAAGGTTGGGCTCAGCGCCTTTATTGATGGGTGGGCCCCATAACCCCCTACCTCCGTGGAGGTTGGGCGCAGATAAATGAAGGGTTGTTAAAATAGAGCAACTTTCCGAAGAATATGTCAGTCAAAATGAAACCAGAGGGATAGTAAGCTCAAAACAACAATAAATACAAGTTATACATATGGACCCTTAAAACATACTAGTCCAATAAGAAGGTGAGAAGAAGATAACGAAGCGGTGGTTGAACTAAAACAAGCTTCTACTCCGGATATGAAATAGTCATAACCGCTGATTATCTTAATTGGCTGACCTACTTGGGGCAATTCTTCTGCAACATACCGACCTTAAAATAACCCAACTCCTCTGTCATCCTGAGAGGGAGACAGAGAACAGAACACAGTACGCATAAACCTACCAAACAAATTATTAAAACCTCTTCAATTTGGGGCTCAGCAGGAATGCGCTGCGTGAGGGGCCGTTTGGTTCCCATTAGCTTTGAAATTCTCAAGCCAAAAAATGTCAACATTTCTTACATTTAGTTGATTTGATCAGTTAGATAAAAGAGGCCATAAAAAGTCTGCCACCTCAGTTTTTTTCACGAAACTCATTTCAACCCCAAAACCTCCGAAATGAATTTCAAGTCATGCATGCAATAGGTTTCCTATTTTTTTGATAATCGAACCAAACAGCCCTAATATGAAACACATGCAAGTATAAAGCACCAAGAAGCTTAACTAATCTCCAACTATTTATTAAGAAGCTTAACTAATCTCCAACTATTTATTAAGAGCAAGTATAAGTTTTCCAGATACAGATGCTAGGCTGAAATTTTAAGATAACGTCCAGAGAGTAAACAAGCATCAGTAATCCCACAGGGCTGTATCACAACCACCATAACCTTATACGGCCAAGGCCAGTAAGGAGATGAGCTAAAAGAAGTAATCTCCAGCAAAAGCAGGAGTTTTGTTATACATATTTGGGCCACCTTCCAAATTTATTGGGTCTGTGCTTACGTATGTGGGCCACCTTAACTTACTTCATGTACATATACACCTATAACAGTACAACCCCTTTAAAAAGTCTGGGGTATATATCAATAAGGTGATATCTGCTCATGCCACCTTTTAAGCCGCCTCTGCGAATCCAACCCTCATGTTGCCATAGTCAAACACTGTGTGATAAACTCCCATGAAAACATCACCCAGAATCCTGAAACCACACAATTCAAATTAGAGTGCAGTTCCCTTAAGCATCAAAACGATACTACACTCTACCGAACTATTGGAAATTATCATAAACTGCACTAAACTACACTACCCTTTTACCTTTTACATATCCTTAGTCCTTACACGAGAAAGGGTAAAATAGAGGTCATATTTAGAACATACAGAGGTAAAATTTCCAGAGGTTGTCAAGTGCAGAGCATGTAACTTAAAATACGTCTCGTCAGTCATGATCTTACGCGAGACAAGTTCAAAGGGGTTTTCTACAATTTAAAAAGTTCAGGGGTTTATGTGAAAGGCTCTCCAAAGTTCTAGGGTTTTTGAGAGATTTACCCTTTCCAAAACTTATAATAACATCAATAAAGTCTGGAAAGTAAAACCAATAAAGCATGAAAAAGGGAGGTCTACCAGAGAGGACCACGAGGAGGAGGTATATCCATGGCTGTGAATCCACTGATGCACTGCTCGACAGGCCCTTCACCAACCTTGAGAACATACTGCAAAGCAGAAAAGAATCAGATGATGAGAACTCACACAGACTGTTATTTACATGGAGCTTATATTGATCCTAGACATAAATAGTAAACAAGCCTAATTCTCAGCCAAGCTAGATTATACAGTACCATGAATCCTAATTCCCAGGCAAGACACCATTAACACAATAAGCTAAAAATTCAAAACACTTAGGAGAACAACATTCAGTACTAAGTGCAAAACGTAAACAAAGAATCTTGAAAATCTGTGAGAGGCCGAAGGTAGACACTCCATAGTAAGTTCCAACCCAACATCTAAGATTTGGGAACGTGCGGATATGGCAATATGTCTACAATGTTATTTATCTACAATATAGTTTTATAAGTCCATAGAAGTTGAGAAACACAATATCTTAGGTAAGATTAAACGTCCTTAAGTTTAATAAATCAATAATTATGAGAACAATTATAATTATGTGAACTATTTTCATCTAAACAAACGGAGCTTCGCTAGATCTTTAACTTCTTAATGTTGGATACGTTCTTAGAGTTTTTGTTATGTCTGAAATACCTATAACTTTTTAGATGTGTTAAAGGAATATCCAAATGTTGAATATGTATCTAATATAGGCATGGCACCTGTATTAAAGTACCTAGCAAATTTTGCAGCATAGAATCTCCAGGAGTAAATAAATAGCATATTGTCAATAGAAGATGAGTTGTAGCCTTGTAAGAAAGAAGATGCACAGCTAAATGTATGGCAAGGGGCAACCATCTCTTAGATACAGATTAAGTGTTAAACTCAAGAAAGGATGCGCCAATAAATGTCCTGAACCTTTAAGCTTTGATGATAAGGTTGAATGTGTTATTTTTAGAATGATTTATGCATCAAGGAACACATAATTCCCGACTAAATGATGATGATTGAATTGAATAAATGGTTTTAAAATGCATTACAGATTCAGTTTGTACTAAAAGGTGAACTAACTACAGTCCTCTTTGCACAACCTTAGTATTCTTTTTATTGCTACACCAAGTCTACTTTAGCAGTCTGATTACAAGCACAACAAAGGTTTTACGATTTGGTGGGGTTGGGCTTGTGAGCATTTATGATTTGAGGGGAACTCGAAGAAGTATACAACATTGTTAACGAATATAAATGCATAGAAATATTATAAAAAATGGTACAATTGACGAACAACTAAGTTTCCTTAACACGCAATAAATTATAAGTAGAGCATAGATGATAGACAGTATGCAACCACAAGCCTAGTGACAAGAAAATGAAATTCTTGTTAGCTATCATTATAAAATATGATATGTTGTCCTTACCTGCTCCGGTGTGAGCTCAAATGTCTTGCCACCAATAGTGAAAGATATACTAGGCATAGAGGATAGGGCACTACATTCAACAGCTGATTCTCCCATAGGACTAGGCAATCGATCACATAGCTGTAATATAAATCAAAGACACGATTTAAAGTACAATAATTGAATACATTCCGATATACAGCTCAGTAGAAAGAAGATTCACCTGATTGATGTAGTTCAATATCGCTTCCTGTGTTTGATTCTGCTTGAGCTGATTTTGCATCCATACAACCGCCATCTCACAAGCATTGCACATAAGATCGCTTCCAACGGATGATTTGTCTCCATTATTCACCACACTTTCAATACCAATACTAGAGAAAGGAGGGGATTGCAATCAGAATCATATTCTAATGAATTACTTCAAAAAATATTAAAAAATTAAAATATTCAATAAATTTGGGAGAATTTCAGGTTCCAAGATATTAACCTCACTCCCCGTGTTCCATCAAAGGCACATAGACCAAGTTGAGAGCAAATTTTCATTGGTTGTGTCTGTTGGATAGGTCATAATGGTCAAAAATAGGTTTAGCATGTCAGTAAACCATTTCAGCAAACAAATGAATAAAAAAACTCGAGGAAAAAAAAAAAACCTCAGCCAGGAGCATATCCAAAATCTGTTCACCATACTGTGCGACCACAGTTTTACACTCTTGGCTGACAACTCCAGCAGCTCCAATCTTTTGATTAATTTCAGCAACAATGGTCTGCAAGAGAGATGGTGGGTTAAAATCACAAGGCAACCTGCCTGTAATACCTAGAAGAACATCATGCTGACTATTTAACCAGTGAAATATTAAATTCAATATCTGATTCAGTAAAGGTAAATGGAAGCTTATAAGTCATAACTTTTTTTTTCCTTAAAAATTCACATTATTCAAGAATCACTAAAATCTATCACAGAGGAATTGAAACACCTATAAATGTGAAAGGACATTGAGAGGGTCCATTAGGTCCCATCAAAAGATCAGCACCCACAGAAGTGTGATTTCAACTAATAAGTTAGTCCCTGGCATCTCTATGTACAAACCCTCTACTTAACCGGTTAACCCTGTTTAAGAACGCATCTATATATGTCTATTTTTTAGCGTAGGCTGCTATTAGAACCTGATTCAACTAGCACAGCACCCAGATGGGAAAAGTAACCTGAAACCTGCAAAATATGTCTTCCTTGCAGGCCAAAGAACTTAGTGAGTGACAATTAAAGGATCAAAATTTATAAATGACAGGCTAAAATGCCCAAAACACAGATGTTCTCTGGGTTCCCTCCTGAAATATAATTTCCAAGACATTCAAACATGAAACATCTTCAAGATGTCAATCATTGGAAAGATTGCAGAACAGGTTGTTATCCGAAATCCTGAGAAAGAGAGCACAACTTCATACCGACGTACCATGGCATATACAAGGTAAATTTATGAGAATATGGTGTGTTGCTACCACCCCAATATCAGCTTTGTGCCAAATTATGGCATTGACAATGTGGTTGTAAGGCAACTATTATAGAAAAATTTGCCTAGTGATCGGAAATAATCTCATAGCAGAAGCTGCATGCACTACAAAACGTAGTCATTGTTAATTTAATTACAACCGGAAAATGAGAAAACAGTAAGCACAATGTCTACAACCTACTTGGCATCATTATATATGCACCTATATAAAATGATTGCTTTTAAGAAATTTGAAATATCACTTTCTCGTTAGAATATAAGGTTATCGAAACAAAAAAATAGAACAACTGACATGTAATGTGCTTTTGTTACTCTCCCATTCTAGAAAACCTCTGCTCATGTACAGAGCTGAAGAAGGTTCAGTAAAAAATGTTAAGAGAGAATTTATAGAGTAAAAAAAGGTATATAACAGATATACGAGGACATGAATAGTTGGGGACTAGGGAGACTTTTGAGTTCGGAACAGTTTGCATGTAGCTGGAGCAAGTGTAAGGCTCTGGTGGTACGATGATATAGAAGCAGCCTCATATTTCCACGTTACTTGCCCTCATGTTTAACTTACGATTTTACAAAAGATATTTCAGATACTGCGCAACGATTTTAAAGCATAACATATTATAAATCATTTTGATGAACTCCAAGTTTTATATTGCACAACATAGTAAAATAATGAAATGATATCTTGCAGCCAGCTACCATATGCTATAGATACCATGTGTTACAAAAAAGAAGCAACTTATATCCTGGGAATCAACAGTCAATATGGCAACATTGATAGAAGAGTTGATAACTTTCAAGATGACAACTTTGTTCGTAGTAAAGAGAAAAAAATGGTATGAATACATCATTCTGGTATGGATAAGTACTTTACATCTTCCCACGAAAGAATTAAGAGGGTTAGGAGCAAACAGACAACTTCTTGCCATTTTGCACTTCCCTCCTATTTCTTCCTCCTCGGGAACATGGAAGGTCTAAGTACACATTTGAGATGCTTATAGCATTACCATATGGAAAGAAGAAGAATAGATCGAGGAAAATATAGGATGCAAATGATGAGTATTAATACGTACTGTTGGACCAGCAATCAAAGACGTTCCAGAATCTGCAATTGCCGCACAACCTCCAGCACAGAATCCTGGATAAGACAAAATGGGGACAGGATCAAATTAGTTCATAGAAATATTGATTCAAGACGAAAGTCAAACTACATAAAAGGGGTGTCCGAAATGATTACCAGTTGACTGGCCACCAACAAGGACGTCTCCCATGTCAAACTGCATTCATAAATTTCATTTACAAAGTTATGAATCAAAACAACTGTAGATACTTGACAAGTATAAGCTTTAATAATGAAAATAGTATTCTACATTGCTGAAATGGAAAACTCAGGGACCCACCTGCCAATAACCCTTCTGAGTCACAGGGACATATGTGTGTTCACTCTTGTGGTGAGCTGAATCAATCCCTCCAAAAACAATTTCCCCTCCCTCTCCATCCTCTGCTTTCCGGTTCAACCAGAAGGAGAAAACAGGATCTTTAACCAAACCTTGTTCAATCATATTGTACCTGTAAGAAGGCCAAGTCAGTAAATCCCTGACAAATATCATGACTAATCACTTAATCAGCACATGTTCTCCATCCTTCAGTGTGGTGGAGATAATTAAAATTGAATTATGTTAAATATAGTAAAATAGAAATACAAATCTGGTATTAACAGATCATCTTCTCTCAAGAGCTGCAATTTTCAGTTTTTCAGTGATAGTATGTGAAAATTGAAATAAATCTCCATATTAATGAAACATCATCAACATTTTATACAGGTACCTGCATATATCAAAGAGTATATCATGAAATATTATCATGCAAATTAATCATCCTTCCTTTTATTGAAAAGAATGGCAATTAGTATCTAGATATCAGATTACTTATCAAGTCAGAGTTCAGTTAATCCAGCACCATAACTGTCATTAATGCATGCAACAATATGGCACAACTGGCAAGTCTTACAAAATTATTCAGGTCAAATTGATTTTTAACTATGACTGAACAAGCAGACTCCCATGTAAACTTATTACGTGAAATAACTTTTTGGTAAAAATTTGTGCCATGTGCCCTTGAGAAGACAATATATGAAACATAGACAAGCAAAGCCACTCATGCCTGTACAGGAGCATGATAAATATCCTATTTCATGGAAGTTGCTCTCAGTTGAGGAGTACCAACTCTTCATCGTATTATCCCTAAGATTAGTCCAAGAATATGATCATGGTTAAAGTTTTCTAACATCTAAATATTTGACTAATTTAATTTCTCTGTCTTAATTGCCCATAGTCGCTAATTTTGAAGTTAAACTAATTTTAGACCATTTGTTGCTTAGGAACAAAGCTTTCTGATACGTTACAATTTTAAGCTTAATGTTGGATCTAAATGCCATTACTTAAACTCTTCGCAGTCCTACGCCTACCTTGGTAACTAACTAACATATAACAGTGCCATGAAAAAAAGAGAAGTACACAATCATATATGTCCCATCACTAATGAATTACAGTATCACATCCAAACAAATTGAGAAGAGCTTACCATACGGGAACTGCATTACCAACTGAGATTTCTTTAAACCCTAAACCAAGTATGCCATCAAACTTTGCTGCCAAGAAAGTGATACCTGGCTCTCTGGTGGCTTCAATAAATTCCTGCAGAGCAGCAAAGTCTCACTATGAATGTCAACCTAAAATATATGTGTGCATACTATAACAGGTAAGGTATAAACTCTTGTAGTACTCCAGACCTGGTCTTTGACAACGAGATCTCCCAGTTCAACATTGTCTTCACTAAAAAAACCAGAGATCGCTCCAGTTCCATAGTGAATTGCTGCAGATTTTCCTGCATAATGACAGCAACTTACAATCACGTTATGTCACTTCAATTGAAAATTTGAAATCTTTAATCCATTTTAGGAGAAAGTGTCTCTGTTTGAAAAACAGAACATGTGGCGAGTATTTAAAACCTATGCAACACTTATCCCAACAGGCCCAAGTTAAAGCATAGAAGCATAATAAGGAAGGAATTACTTCTTTCTAGACACTCCACCAAACAAAAATTGTCATGGAAAACTACTCGTCCAGCAAAATAAACATATGTTTTAATTTTAAATCAAATTCATGTTAAGTTATTAGATATACCCAGCAGGTTTGTTTCTGATCTTATAAGTAGGAAGAGGGAATATCATGTATCACTAGAATAAAATTTAAGAATCCTAATTGTTTTGAAACTTGAGAATAATCGGATAATTTACAAAAAAGAACCAAGAACAGCCAGCATCTACAAATTGAACAAGCATAGCAAATTGCTGCCACAAGTTCAAGGCTGGGGCGGGTTAGTAACACCATTTACCCAATTTAAGGTCCATCCCCCAAAAAAAAAAAACCAAAATAATAATAATAACAATAAAATGTATGATGGAACCATGAAATACAACTACAATAATTCAAAATACTGAATCAGATGGACTCCAGTACTCACATACAAAAATTAATCAAACAAAAACATCATGTATAACCATTGAAAAGAACAAGATTATGTATCATATGCATAACCTGAGGTGCAGTTAACTTGCAAACTATAACATGTGCATATTATTTAAGTGCTACATAAACTGAACTAGAACGTCGTCTCTTAAAGCGGCTTTTAACATTTATCTTATACAGTACCACACTATCTAAAATAAAATAGGATGATTTTATTTATATTAGACTAAAACAGCAAGTCGTGTCTGATATCACAAAAAGAACATAAGTAATTCGTGAAGCACGGGATCGAAACAAGTGTGGACCAACCATTCTTCTGATATGTGCTTGACCTAGTTGACCTATACTTTGAATGAACCCAGCAAGCAATCTGCACACACAAAACAAGTCTAGTAAGTTTACAAACACTTGACATGAAACCTATGTAACATTCACTTGTTTCCAACTCACCGAGAAGTAGCACTTGGAAGATGGAACCCACAAATTAGAGCTGCCAGTATCAAATATCACAGTGAACTTCTGTGGCGGAGTACCGATGCCAATCTCCCCAAAGTACTGAGCATTCAAGTAGTTCTTTAGGGAGATGATATCAGTGGAGTGAGACCCATCACTGAGACCTCCTCGATGGCAGTTCAGGGGCTTGATTTCCTTCTCAGAGAGCCTGCCTGCGAGCCTACTGTTCTCATCCAAAGGCTTCTTCTTCAGACCAACTCGAATTAAACCTTCAGCCGTCGCCGGGAGAATCAAGGGAAGGACAAGTACAGAGAGGACCACAAATGGCAGAAAAACCCTATGCGCAGTTCCCATGCTGACCTGCCAATCAAAACACCTAATTAACGAACAGAAAGGAAAGGAAGAATTGATTATCCATAGAAAAAGGTATAAATCAATTGGTAGGATAAATAAAACAAACAGTTCTATGCATATATTGGACTAAAAAGGAAGTGAATCAACTAGACATTAGACTGACTGACAACTAGAACCCAGAAATGATAAATTTCAAATAGAGATAGGCTCAAAATAAGATCATCTCCAAACACATCAGGAAACTAACTGTAAATTTAACCCCGAAAAATAGAATATCCAGTATCTGTACAAGTAATCAAAACCTTCAAAAGAATAGAACTTGATCGAATATCCAGCATCTCTACTAGTAATCAGGACGAATTTTGTAAAATTAGTTCCCAAAATCCTTTATCACTGAATCTCCACATGTAACTCTAAGCCAAATCACAACAAAAACATGCTAGTCAAAGATAAACCTTAAAAAAACCCTAAATTAGAGGGAAACAGAAGTATAAACACTGAAAAGCCTAGAATAGATGGAAAATTTAACATCGGCTACTCTAGTTTTTCATCTAAAATGATCAAAAGAAGTGACAGTGTTACAAACCCTAAATCAGCTAAAAAATCTGTGTAAAAAGAGAAAGAAGGAAGTTAGCGTACTACCAGAGAGAAAGCGATGTGAAACTTCAAATGAAACCTAAAAGACCAAAATTAGAGAGATTAGAAACCCTAAATCAGCTAAAAATAAGGTGTAAAAGGAAAAGATAGAATGGGGGGGAGAGAGAGAGAGGGGCACCTTTCTTTGTTTGTTCACGATCGAGAGCTCATCTGCTATTCTTTTGACTTTTTGTTGTCTTTTGTTGGTAAATAAATTATGAGGGTCACGAGTCGGTGATGCGACATTTATCCGGTGATATTTATGCTTAAGACGATCGTAGCCGTTGGATTGGAAATCACGATCACCATGCGATTGTTTCCTGGATTTGGACTGACTTGAGTGATTTATTTATTGTAAACTAGTGAAAGGGCACGTGCTTTGCAGGTGCGTGCTCTATAGAGTTGTAGCATGTCAAAGTTTCTAGACTATTAGGCCTCAATTCTCATTGGTTGTTTCAAATAGATCTCTCAAATTACTAATCCTATTCTTAATTAGATAAAGTAATTTTAAAACATAACTCAAGAATCGGAAAAGCTAATAGCAATTTCAATGACATGAGGGACTAATTTCAAGATAGTTTAAGAATTTAGGGACCTAATAGCAGCTTTAATAATTTGAAGGATTACTTTCAAAATATGAAAAATTTTAAGGTACTAATATATAGAAAAAATTTGCTTGATTATTTGAGGACTTATTTTCACTTTGGTACCCAAATGGCTCCATGGATGAGGATTAAAATTTGTTTATGTAAAAGAACACACAGAATCTAATCCATAATGCACTTCGTTGGTTTTTAAAATTTATAAGAGTGTATTTAGCTTTTTTCCGCTCCATGCTATGTATATAATATAGTTTATACACATTAAAATAGTATTAATTTTAGAAAACCCACTTCTGTGGTTTTTAGAAAATCCCCTTGCCCTTGCCCTTTGGGCATAATCCTTCTAAACTTCTTTTAGTCTAGTAAGTGTTTTGAATATTATTTACTTCAACACACCTTCACTGTAGCAATGCCGCCAAGCCTAATTTGTCAACGATCCAAACATGTTACCAAAGAATGTGAAAATACCCTCAGACATAATAAAAAATCCTTTTATATTTTTAAATTTTCATTAATTTTTGACGACTTAATGTTCGCGAGGAAAAATTGAGAAGATTTAAAATTGGTCTATTCTATTTGAAGAATAATGAATACAATCTCTCGAATGCAATCTCTCTCTCTAACTGACTTAGATAAAAAGAAATTACAAATTCCTCGATCGGTTGCCCGATTTACAAAAGAGAGAAGGATCAACGGAGACCCTTCCCTTTATTTAATCTGGGTTCTTCACGGTGGCGGTGGGAGCTTGAATCTTGTATCCCGTTGACGATCCGACCGTCTTGACTCGTGGGACGATGTTGAAAAATAACTCTCAGAGCAAGTTTAGAACTCGCCGAAGTTAAAACTCTTTGATAGAGTTGATTTTAGAAAAGGATTAGTAATCCTTTTAGCCAAGAATGGCGGAGAAGAACTTGCCGTGCAAGTTTGAAAACTGTAATCGAGTTGAACTCTCTAGGAGAATTGATGTCATCAAAGAGGTTTGATCATTTCTTAAAAAAAGGACGCAGATCTTCGGTAAAGTCTTAATATCTCCAAATCCAACCGGTAGAAATCAATCTCCACCTTTCAGAATTAGGAACGACGAGTGTTGAGGCTGCCCTCCAAATTTCACTCCGATCAGACCATGGATGAAGGTCCGATCGTCATGCCGATCACAGCTGCACAGAAGAAACCATTCTCTGCACAATTGGCTTCGGTAAAACCTCAATATCTCTAAATCCAACCGATAGAAATCATCTCCACCGTTCATAATTAGGCAAGATGAGTGTTGAGATTGCCCTCCAAGTTTCACTCCGATCAGATAATGGATGAAGGTCCGATCGTCATGCTGATCACAGCTATGCAGAAGTGGCTGTTCTCTCCTTTGTTTTTTAGTGCTCCGGCCAAACCTTTCAACCCGCCCCCATTTGGCTGTGAAAACCTCCCATTTATAGGGATTAAAGGGGTATAACCGCCCCCTTAAATTTCTCCATAATGGGGGTTTAGTGGGGTGTAACCACCCCTTAAATCTCTCAAACGGTTTAGGAACCGTTCAACTCATGTTTGAATGAGTCAAAACGCGAAGTTCGCGTTATGGAGCAAGCCTCGCGTCTGCATTTTAGGGCAGGAACGCGGAGATGGACCTCCGCGTCTACGTTTTAACTAGGACGCGGGGCTGGAGGCCCGCGTTTTGAGCTTCGAACGCGGGCCATGTGCTCCGCGTTTTAGGCTTCGAACGCGGGCCACGTGCTCCGCATTTTGAATTGAAACGTAGGCCATGTGCTCTGCGTTTTGGGCTTCGAACGCGAGCCACGTGCTCCGCATTTTGAATTGAAACGCGGGGAAGCGTCCCGCATTTTGCTTTGAAGAGATCAATACTTGTGATCTCTTTTCACAAGGATTGTCAACTTGTAATCCTTGTACTCTGGAGACATTAGCTTCTGATTCTCCTTTGTTGTCGTGAATCGTCAGCTTGTAACCTTCATTGATAGTGTTTCGCGGATATTGACTATCTTCAGTAATTTTTTTTTTACAGCCTACACTTAATTTTCATTTTAGGGCCCAAAAGTTTGCGCACTTTTCACTTTGATGGCTCGAATTATTTTCCCAACACTTTGGCACTCTAAAGTTTTGATCACATCTCACTTTGATACCCGCAAAGTATTATTTAAAGTTATATATCTCAAAGTTTCAATTGAAGGAAATAATTTGAAACAAATTATGAGAATTGGGAAAATTGATAGACTATAACAATAGGATTTACTTGGTAATCCCTCTAATTGCTATTTCTACTCTTGATTGGATGGACTAACTTCAAAATAAGTTAAGAATCGGACGGCCTAATAGCAATTCGATGATTAAAGGACTAATTTCAGAATAACTGAGGGCTGAAGGGCCAGATAGCAGTTTCCAAGATTTAAGCGATGAATTTCAAAAGACGAAAGATTTAAGGGACTAATAATTGGAAAATCCATTTGTATCGGAGTGAAAAAGCAGTAGCTCTTAGCATTTTAGGACCCCTCACGTGAATGAGTGTCGGACCCAGTAGTTCATGTGCAGAAATGTGAGAGCCACGAATGAGTAGCATGCGTAATTATGGGGCCCACCAAGTATTGGTGAAGCAAGCAGCTCAGACGAAAACGCAGCAAGCTACTCCCTCATGTTACTTTTTCTTCTATTTTGGTGGCGATTGAATAGAACAAGATATCGCGGGCGCCTTCGCAATCGGAGGCAATTCAAGAAAGTAGCAGCCCACGACTACTGCTAGAATAATAATCAGAGACGGAATTACGCCCATTTATAATGGTGAATATAATAAAAGCAAACTTTATATATTTCCAACATATTATGAGCGTAACAATGTCCGTTAGAACTCATAAAGATACTCATGAACAAAAAGTTGTTACCACATAATTTTTATCATGTGCTTAACAACTGGGTAAAATGGATCTAATAGTATGTTAATATAAACTTAACAAAATTATTTTTTCTTAGGGTTACCCACCTTACCCGTAGATACTGATTTAATTAATCCTAAAAGATAATTTATTAAACTAAATACTTAATAAATAAAAAATTATAAATATTTAATATCTAAATGAATAAATAATATTGTCACGCCATCTTTAGTTGTTCTACTTTCGAAATTAATTTATTTGCTACAATATATATATTTTTTTGCACGGCGAAATGGATGACTTCCGCACTTTGTAAAAGATGACTTGCATAATTTTAGGTTCATTTACAATTTAGTAAAAACACCCCAAGCCCATTTGAGTGGTCATTAATAAGGCCCATATTATGGAATTGAATATATTGAGAGAGGCTCAGGTGTTAGCACGAGCCATTGGGTCCCACCAGTGTGAAAAGCTTGGATGAAGCAGGCAGGAGGCTTTAAATTTGATTATGACGTGGACCCCACCTAAGTAGGAGAACACAAAAAATAAGCCCACATGAGCCGTATTCTCTTTTTATATATAGTATGACATAAATAAATGCATGGAGAGTATTACTTATTTAACGCTGTCTTAAGTTTCTGAACATTTTTTTTTGGCTAAATATCAGAAAACCCCCCTTGAGTATTGGGATTATCACAAAATCCCCCTCTAATTTTTTGATTTTATCAGAAAACCCTCTTTAACTTTGATATTTTATCGGAAAACCTCCTTAAATTAGGGGGGTTTTCTGATAAAATCTCAAAGTTAAGGTGGGGTTTTCTGATAACTCCTAAACTTAAGAGGGGTTTTCTAATATTTTCAAAGTCAATGAGGATTTTCTGCTAATCATCCAAAGTTAAGGGGGGTTTATAGTATTTAGCCTTTTTTTTTATATCGAGTTTTTGCTTTTCTTTCGTTCTTAAAATTAATTTAAATTCTTTATCCATTCGCCGATTTCGTGCAGCACCGAGCAACATTCTACTTGCTCCCAACCAATATTGATTCCATCAAGCAAATGTAACTATTGAAATTCCGGGTCTTTGCAAGGTCCCAATCATGAGGGTAGTGAGAGGTAACACGACTACATCAACGATTATTATTGTTTCTAAATATTCCATAGGTCGTTTTCCAAAAAGTCCATTGTATTATTATTCTCATTATACTAAATAAATGCCTACCAAAAGATGTCCCTGTTCAGATCAATTTGGAAGCAATTATGTGAGTGCATTTTAGGTGTATCAAATTCATGGAGAGGAACTAATTAGGCACGGAATCCTCCAACCAAACATGAATGAGTTTATGACTCTCTACTGATATTCAAAATTAATATTTCATCTTCTCATTAGCATTAGTAAGTATAGAACAATCGTTCGAACAATAAATATAATAGAGAGAAGCAACTAGAAGACAACTCTTGAGTTAACATCGTGATAGGATGCATGAAGGCTTCTGAGGAGACAAATATAGCACATGCGTATTGCACGATGAAGCGGTAACTATAGAAATAACATGTGCACATAACGTAGATCTTCGCAATCATGTGATTTCATGCACGAGAAGATAACCGTATAATTCAACAATGGATCATTACAATACATGGCAGCATATATAGCGGTGAAATTTTCGATATTTAGCTTAATTTTGATGAGACGAATCATACCAACAATATGAGAACAATCATTACAAGCATATAAAAGTTAGGCGGATAAAGCAAGATTTATCTTGTGCCCACAAGGTGATTTTTGCACGCATGCATGTGCATGAAAGTGGGATTCCTTGCTTGCTCTGCATACTTAGTGAAGATTGTAGAATATTATGGCATTCCTCCAGTTTGTTTCTTGCATCATGATCAATCTTTAGACGATAGAGAAACGAGATGCGATACAAATCACGAGAAGAAGTATTTAATCTGAAGTATGCATTTGGATTAATTTTCTAAAGATAATAATCAAATTATCATTATGTAATCTTTCTCTCAAAAAAGGAATTTTTAAAAAAAAAAAAAAGTTATCATTATCTAATCATGGTTAGGTTGAGGCCCAATATGCCGGCTTGAGAGAGCACATTAAAATCTATAGTTGTTACTGGCCTAAGGCCCAAATGGAAGGCCTGTAAATAGCTCTGATAGCAGCGTTTTTTCTGTTTCCAGTTTTAATCCCCTCAGAAATGAGCGGCGCAGTAATGGCGCGATTCCGGTCCCTCTCCAGGGTTAGTTCCAACTCCGCAGTCTAAATATTTTTATTTTAAATTTTACAAATTTTGTTTTTCTGAGTTTAATTTCCCTTGAATTAAATTCAGCAGGTGCCTCTTCGATCATCCGCTCGCTCCTTCATCAATCATGGACGGTAATCATTCGATCTACTTGCTGCCTTTTCTTTTTGCTCTCTCCAACTTATCATTTTTTATGAAGATGTTTATTAATTTATTAATTTATTTATTAATAGGAAAAACTCCCCAAATATGACTTGGTGTTCTATTAAACTTGAATTTTATGAAATACTCATGTGGATTGTCCGGTTTATGATCGATTTATATCGCGTGCAATTATCTAGAGTTTGAATCACGATCTATGATAGTGGATGCATAATTGATGACCCGCATGTGTGATGTTTCCTTGATTTACAAGATGATTCAATGGGAGGTGTTAGTTTTGTTAGTTTAGTGAATGTGCATATAATATCTCAGTCATTATCAACCTCATAGGAGGCTGACAGTACTGTACACATTCACCCTTATCTATAGACAGATGCAACCAAATAAAATAATAAGGATAGTATTAGTATGATGCTTTATGTATGTAGCTGATTAGGGGCTGTCTGTTTACACGCAAGTGGAAAATGAAAGTGAGAAAGTGGCTCCCTTTTAGCACTTTAGGTGTTTAATTGCGTGCAAGTTGTTGTGAAAGTGAAAGTGCCCGATGTAGATAACAGAACAGAGAATATTTAGGTTTACATTATCACATATTTCCCATGTTCCTCAGAAGTAGGGAAAACTTAACAAATCTGATTTCTTTTTGAGTTTGTAAGTTAGTCAGCTTGATATTTGGTTTGTATTTATCCAACACTCATCGGCTGTCAGGTAAACCCTGCAGGCTCTAGTGTTTTTTTTAGAACACTGAGGTTGTTGAGACGTATATATTTGATTAGCTATTGAAGGTATTTACAGGCTTGTACGATAAGGGGATATTTGTTTCTATGTGCACGAAGAACAAGAAGGATCCTTTGATGGTTGTTACTTGAATTTCTCCTCTTTAATTTTCTCTTCCTCTTTGGTTGAGCAGGGGGTTTTAGGAGAAGGGGTCTGTGCAGTTTACTTATTGTTTGATCTTCAATTGGATTGGGCAAAATCCTGATAACAGGCTTACAGACAAACCATATCTAATTAGGGAACGCACTACCACAACATGACTTTATTAGGTCAGTGCAAGTATAGTTTATGTAAAAGGAGCCAATGTACTGATACTAGAGTTAGTTGTGGTCCTTGCAGATTCTAGTCTAGCTGGAATTGGAGCTTGATGGTCATTGACTCATTATCCATGCAACTTCATGTTGCAGGCTCGTCACAAGCATGTGCTACAGTAGGGTGACTAGGAATGATGTTATGTGGAGAACTGGTAGTATGTGCTATTGTAGGTTGGGAGTGTTCTCTACTTGTTTCTATGTATTCAATGCTATCTTTTTCAGTCTCACCTATTTATTTACTATTGCCATGTAAAAAACTAAAATTTTGCTGTATCCCTACAGTTCATGGTCACAAATATACAAGATTCCTGCCAACTTTGTTGAAGTACCTCAAAATAGGAAGCTTTGTTCTGCTTTTAGTTCTTGTTCAACATCCCAAGGTGTGCACCAACTTCGCCAAAGTCCATAGGTTGTTATTGTAAGTTGTGTTATCTTTCTTAGCTGCAATTTAGCGATATGCTATCTAGCATCATATATATATTTGTCTAACTTCAATTTCCACATGTTTCAAAGGCCACTCTTTCTGTCTAATAGAGATGCAAAACCATATCAAAATAAAAGCAAAGCATAGCAAATAGTTATCTCTACTTTCTTCACTTCTTTTAATATTTATTTGACCTTTATTTTAACTGGGTCATTAGGAGCGTCTAAATTATGTCTAAATTACGGATTCTTTGGGATGTTCATCCTAAAGAATTAATTATCTTCAAGCTAGATAGCAGACTGCGGCACTTCTGGCGGGAGAAATTTACATCCATGTCCACATTTTCCTTTGCTGCGATATATCTGACAGTCAAGCTTTACACCGGAAATCTTTTATTTGTAATTTTTTTTCTTTCTGATCTTATTAGAAGTTAAATAGAACAGTTATGCTTTATGTTTGCAGGCTTCTTTATTTTGCAAAGCAGTTATCTACAGTGTACCAACCTTAGATTCTCATGCAGCTCAAACATGAAAATATATTTATAAAAAAAAAAATCTAAGGATGCCATTGAAATCAATAACAGGTAATGTAAAATGCAAGTTATTTTCTTAAAATTTAATATGTGTCTACAATTAGTAAAGGGAAGCACAATGGATCTGGAGGCATTCATGCTGGTGGTGCACTGATAAAAGGTTTCAAGGGCTGAACAAATGGTGACTACAGGCTACAGCCTGTCAAAAAATTGACACTGTCAAAAAATTGACGCATTTCAAAGTCAAGATAATACATAAATCTCCAGCTGATAATTGAAGTAATCATGGAAATTTGCAGAACTATTGTTAGTTATTAACTCAAAAAATTCTATTTTTATCACAATTGATGTACCAACTTATGTCGTTTATGCATGATCTATAAGGGAAAATTTGCAAATGTGGGGATCAGAGATAAACACAACAAAGTTTTTATTTTCACTTTGAAATTATCTTCGGTAAATGAACTCAGTCAAAGCATGCACATAAGATCTGTGGTAATCAAGATGAACTTTGTCATAGATAAATACATGGAAGTTTGATAAGGCGAATTTCGTGGGGTTTATAGGCTCAGTTATCAAAAGTAATCTTCAAACGTGTAATGTGAAGGAGATTATGCATTGGGAAACTGCTTGTTTTTTAACTAGTTACATAAAGGAGCTTTAAAACCATACTTCTGGAACTGCATATGGGCTGAAATGAACCTGACCCACATTAAGTGAATTGCAGGAAGTGGATATGAAATGTAAGATATACATCCAAGAATTGTATGACGAGCTAAAACATGTATAATATATTTGAGTATATGTTTGAATAAATGTATGCAGATTCAAGGAGTGTTGAAGGAGTGTCGCAGTCGGACACGTGTCAGACACTGATGCGAGAGCCCAGATGAAGTGTTGGGGTAACCTAGTGCAGAAACTAGAAACGAGGAATTGAAAACTCGGTTGATACCGCCATGTATCAGCCCTTTTGTTTCAGATTTACAGTAGGAGATGCAAAACCCTTTTTTTGTACATCTGGAAAATGAGCAACAATTATCACACATACAATTTGGTCCATATTGGTTAAGCATCAGGTGAATAAACCTGATAAATGGAAACAGCCTAAAACATCGGTAGACTGCAGGATTTGAGCATTGCTTGAGTTGTATTTAAGCATTCGTAAAGTAATCATGGTTCATCGAAATTGAATTAATGAATTAGTTAAGACAAGCTATGAGCTGGTGTAGCTAACTGCTATTGGGCCAAAATAGGAGGGGTCTAGTACAAAAAAGTTCTCAAAGTCCCAAAATTACCCTCAGCCCATTTCATCATTAGCCTCTAACTCTTGTTGTGTATTGGGTGTTAAGGACATAGTTGCTTAAACTTCTCTTATTTCCAAACAAGGTCTAT
The DNA here is from genome assembly GCA_012295165.1 of Asparagus setaceus. Classification (NCBI taxonomy): domain Eukaryota; kingdom Viridiplantae; phylum Streptophyta; class Magnoliopsida; order Asparagales; family Asparagaceae; genus Asparagus; species Asparagus setaceus. The sequence continues at coordinate 45,726,828 of CM022703.1, read as the reverse complement.
GCCCAACGGTGGTCAGATTTTTGCATATTTGTAGATGCTTTGCGCTTATATTGCTTTCTATCTAAAGTCTTTCCGCTAAACCACAGATCTGACAACCAAAAGATGTGTGCCCTGCAACTCAAAGGATATCCGGCCCATGACTGAAGAATCAGCAAATGAACTACTCTCGCAGGTTAAGACAGTTTATGTTATGTTCTTTGTCCAGATATTCTTCATGATTGTTGATTTTCTTGTAATAACTAGGTACATGGTTGGAACCTGTCAACTGAAGGTGGTGTGATGAAGCTACATCGGTCATGGAAAGTCAAGAGTTTCACCAAAGGATTGGAATTTTTCCAGCTTGTTGCAGATGTTGCAGAAGCAGAAGGTGGGGTTGTCACATGCATTTTTTATATAATCACATTCACACTTCTTTAATGCAAATTTCTACATGGTGATGATCTTGTAAGTGGTGAATATTTGAAGTGCTTCTTATGGTGAAATCTTGAGTGCAATCCGACTTACTTAAACGTCACACTAATTTTAAAAAATTAGGATTACATGCAAAAGAAATTAGAATACACGAGAATGTCTTGTCCATGCAGGATAAGCTACAACCTCAAGTTGGTACTGAGTTTACCTCATATAAGTGTTCATTTTGAGGACATGTATGACATGTATAGAGTCTATTACCTGCTTTCAAATTTCATTAAATTTCATCATCTGTTTAAGACTTCAAATTCTAGGTGGGTACGCTATGTTCATGTCCTGCACCAAATTCTTTTCCTTTTAGAGATTTTTGCTTCTTCAAAAACTTTTTCATATTCGTAGTGCATTGTAACCTAATATGTAATAGCAAAAGGGAGCAAACATCAATTAGCTAAATCATTGGTTTGTTGGGCATGTATATAGACATTATTACAGACACATCCAACTTCTGCTTTCTTTTTCGCATGTTCTAAATGTTAGAATTTAGTATGACATTTCGTGAATGAAGAGTGACTTATATCATCCTAAGGAATTATTATTTAGATGATCATATGTATGTACACGTGCGCACACACACATGATTTTACATACATTCAGTCATAAATACACACGCACGCACGCACTCACACACACACACACACTCTCTTTTGACACATACATGCATGCATGAATGCATAAATATAAACATATATACTTTTGAGATGGATAAGGATCCTCGTGCTGGTTTTTTTGTGGCCTGTTGTCAGTGCAAGTAAGGACAATCATCTAGACTAGCTTAAGCAGCTTTATATGCAAGTTTAGCCTTATCATTAACTCTGGAATAAATTTGACACCTGGTGCAGCAAACTTCCTAGTGGATTCTGATGCTGCGTAGCATAGTTTTTCATCTTGTCCATCATATCTTATATCTTTCTCTTGTGAAACCTGTGCATCTGATATGCGGGATTACTATCTAGGCTACATTGTTTATCAACACAACCAAACATTAAGTTGGAACCAGTGATGCGAAGTTATGAGATACCTGTCAGCAGCCTGACCCTGGTGCAACACTTATGATGTTACTGTATTAAAACAAGCTGCGAGTGAAGATTTGAATGCTCTAGCATGATGCTTAACATATCATCTGCAGATGTGACACGTTACACCTGGGAATGGAAACCATTCATAACCATCTTATCTATCTAGTCTGCTTCTCCATTTTAAATTTCTCTTTTTGCTTGAGTTCATCCCTAGCAAAAGTGTTGTTTTATGTGCGTGTTTTTTGTCTGCCTGTGTGTGTGTGTGTTTTCTTTCATTATTTGTGTGTGTGTCTGTGTGTGTTTTCTTTTCTTTATCTTCCTTTTTTTTGGGGTAAAGAAAAGAGGAGGGGGTTGGGGCTTAGTTGGAATAGGGTTGAAAATTCTAATTATTTACTCCAAGTCTCCAATACCAAGAAAAATAATTCTAGATGATACATTCGGGAGGAAAAATAGTTTATCTTTGTTACAAAAAATGAATCTTAGAAAAATTAGCACCTAAGCCTTTCAATTGAATCTTAGAAAAATAAATCAGATTATCAGAAACTCCAAGAATATACATGTCTTCTGTGTTACATTCTTAAATAAACATAAATGCATATGGGTCAACAACTAAAGTAGTGTTACTTTTTACTGGCAACACAATACTCAAAGAAGAAGTTGCTATATTTCAACCTTACAAGCTGTTAAATAGAACTGGAGTAGAATTCTGATACTGAAAGAGGTGGGCCGGTCAGTTCCGTGCCTAGGCTGTACCCTACCTCAAGAATGTCAAGTTCCAAGTTCTTGACTAAATTTGACTGGTTGCTTGGGCAAGAGCCAGGTCTCATTTATATTCTAGATGATAATAAATTTGCAGCGATGATGACGATGATCCTAGAGTGTAAAAAGGTTGTATATGACATATATAACGTAATGACACCTTGCAGTGATCTTAAGTCACAGAGAATCGTGTTGTTAATAATCTTTTGTGATCATAAGTGATGAGCAACAATACTAATTAATTATTGTCCTTTTCAACGCTCCCTCTTCCCTGGAGAGGAGAGAAGAGAGGAATTCTGCCTTGAACTTTGAATTTTCAGTTTCAGAATATTTATTCTCGCTGTAAAATTAATATGTGATTTATTTTATTGCACACAAAGAAACAGGTTTTCTGAATACTAGTTCATTGCATGGTGTTTCAGGTCATCACCCTGATCTTCATCTGGTTGGTTGGAATGATGTCAAAATTGATATATGGACTCATGCAGTTGGTAAGTTGGTTATTATATTAAGGATGCAGTATCCCACCTTACATGTAATATATAAGATGCACTGTTATCAGATCACTGGTGACTGGATTATTCTTTATCTAATTCATTCTTGTTAAAAAAAAGGGAAAAAAAGAAAAAAAGAGATACACTGTCTAGTTTCTTTTATATAAACATGACAAGAAAATCTTCTTAATTATTCTATTGTTTCAATTGTTTCTCTGGAAGAGTGGAAACCTTGTACATTTCATATTGTTTCTTAACAGCCATATGAGTGCACTGCTTTTGACGTCTTCATTATTTATTATTTCCAGTCTGGTATTTAAGTATCATAAGTGAGGAACTGAGGATACTTAGCTTTTTACAGATCTTGTCAGGAGTATGTGGTGTTGTTCATGCAATCACGAAATCAGTTAAGAAGTGTATACCTGAATGATAAGGTCAACGAGTATATTAAAAAAAAATTAGTAGGATCTTAGAGCATGAAATTATAACCCTCAACCCTCAACACAACTTCAATATTTTGGTGTAGTGAAAGGAATCTTTGACATGGTATCAGAGCAACCCAGGTTCAAGTCTTAACAACAACTTGGGAGTTTTGGTGTACTAATAATGAAAGGACCCTCAATCTGCTGGGCATGTTTAAAATTGTAACCCTCAACCCTCACAACTTCAGAGTTTTGGTATAGTGGCAGGGACCTTTCACAAGGATAATTTGGTTTGTCATAACCATGAACATTGAATTGTGTGTTTCTGCATTCGTAGGGTTCGGTAATATTATTTTACCAGATCGCCCTCTCTCCATCCTGACCATACAGGATTAATTGTTAAGTTGAAGACATCGGATTGTAGCCACAGACCTAGAACTAGCTATCTTACTATTTACAGCATAACATAGTTGGGTTTGTCTTTGAACCTTTCGTCATTAATGTATTGAAATGTTTCCTCTATCAAAGTTTGTCCAGTATCTATAAGATGTCAACATTCTTGGAGTTTTTAATGTAAATGCAATTTCAGGAAATGGTTGGGATTGATTATGTTTCATAGATGTACATTCTGACAATCTAAGACTTTTGTAAGTGTTTAGAAGCTAATTCTATCCTCAAACATGTGAAGTTATGAAGGGGGAAAAAACCAACAAACAGAAAGAAGTAATGCAATTTGTTGGTAATATTTTCTTTTGCATTTTTCTTTTGACTATGATCATGACATGGTTATCTCACCGTAATGAAACAGGAGGACTGACCGAAAATGACTTCATCCTTGCTGCAAAGATCGGTTCTCTTCGCGTGGAGCATCTCGTAAGGAAGAAGCCTGCTGCTGCTTAGAGAGATGAATTGTTTCTTTTTTGCTGCAAGTTTAAAATAAACTCTCTCCAGAGCTCAGATGTCTTGGTTCTAATCCTAAAGCTAGTACTTTTATTTACGGGTTATTGTGAATGGTAGTAGGTTATGTTATGCATCCCTCCTTTTGTTGCTAATAAATAACTATCCTGGATTTGATATAATCATAGGTCTGGTTTGTGAGTCACATTAGTGTATGCTTATGATGGTGTACTTGTGTTTTATCTATCCATTTAAACTGTTACTGGTGCCAAGAGGCGGATAAAGAGACTATTGTTTGTTTATTTATTTGTTTGTCTTATGCTTGCCAGTGAGTCTTGTTTATGAACCAGGCTACACTTTTTGAGTTCATGCGTCTGGGACTAAGGCCATGTGTTGCGAACCCATAATACCGGGCTAGAATTGATCCTTGCCCAGTTTTGAATCGTTCAATATTTAGCAAAAACACGGTCAGGATTGGCTCTTTTTTGGGCCAAATTTCGACCCTAAAACCGATTTCTTTTGGTCTATCCCGATGGAACCAAGGTAATCCGGGTTTTTGGATTTGCCAAACACAAGCTAAGATTGAAATCAGCTACTTCTGGGTAATAGATTTGAGCTTTCGGTGAATAGAACAAGGGTCAAGTGGGAAGAGCTTTGCTGTCTCCGTTGTGTGGATGTGGATTATATATTGTATTATCATATATATGTATTCATTTGCTTATATCTTATATTGGTCACAATAAAAGACGGATGCAGATCGGATAACAGAAAATATATGTAGACAAAAAGTAGATGTGTTAGAGATAAATAAAACTTAAACATATATGTCATATGGTGCAAGGTTGTATAAATAAAACAAAATTTCTTTAATCATGATATTGTGTTAAAGACTACATGGGGTCTGTATGCAATTGAGTGATAGTATAGGAGTCTAACGGCAATTAATCCGTTCTATATACTGTAATATCTATAAATTATTACTCAATTTTAATTCAAACCTATTATAATTATTGGTTAAAATTAATAAAAACATTATGATTATCCTCCATTATTCCGTCGCAGTAAACATCCAAATCCAATATGAGAAGTAAAATAATCCAAATCCTTACTATGTACATAGACCGACGAGATCTATTATCAAATCTCCCCCAATTTTCGCACATTAATAACAGAAGATCCCTCGTTACTTGTTCCCCACTCTTTAAAAAACCAAAAAAAGAAGGGAAAAAAAAAAGTTATTAAAGATAAAGCATCCCCTCATAATTAAATATTTTATTTATTCCCAAAAGGGTAAAAATATGGAGAGCAAGGGTTTAGGACATTTCAGTTTCTTCAGCCGCGGCCGCAAACAAATCTAAAACCTAAACTCCCCAACTCAGATAGAGATTCCTTCGTCTTCTCCCTTTCCCTTTTTTTAGAGAGAGAAACTAGAGAGAGAGAGCGAGAGGATGAGCGGCGGCGGGAAGAGGGGGAACGGTGCTGCGGCGGGGTCCGCTCCGGCGGCGGCAGTGGCGATTCCGGCGGGGTCGAGGAAGATTGTGCAGAGCTTGAAGGAGATCGTGAATTGCTCAGAGGCCGAGATCTATGCGATGCTTAAAGAGTGTAACATGGATCCTAGTGAGGCTGTTCATCGTCTCTTGACTCAAGGTGCCCTAGATAAGAAATTTGGTTTTTTTTTTGTTTTTGTGAATTTAGGGCTTTCTAATTGTTGTCTAGTTTAATAGCTGAAGTCTGAACTAGTTGTGGGTGGGTGAATTCCTTTTGGATTGTGTCAAAAAATGGGATCTTTTTACTGTATTTTGGTTCTTTGTTAAGATTTTGAGTAGATTTCAGGGTTCATATGGGGTCTTTTTGTGTTCGTAGTAGTGGAATTTGAACTGGAGGAAATCAAATTAAGTTACTTGATTCAATTAATCTGAACTAGTTGTTGGTTGGTTATTTGGATTTGGGCTATCCTGAAAAAAATGCGATCTTTTTAGTAGGTTTTGGTTATTTGTTTATCTTCCTTTCCTTTTTTTCAATTTATGTTCATAGTAGTGGAATTTGAACTGGATAAACTTAGATTGAGTTACTTTGAATTGATTTGTTCTGCTTGGTTGATTTTTTCCCCTTTGTGTAGGCATTAGTATTTCTAGTAAGTTTTGCCTGTGCATCTCCTTTCCTTTAAAAGCTGAAAATTTGAACTGAATGACACTGAGGGAGAGAATAAATGATCTCGTTATGTCCATTTTATAATAGGAAAAGCCGATCGTTTTACTTGCTTTTATTCTTCAGTATCAATTTTGCTTAAAATTGACCTCTTTCAATGAATAATTAGATTTGGATATGAATCATACTATCTCTGTTGTGTACTGATTAGGTAGTAAGCTTAGAACAGGAAGAACTTGGACAGAGTGATCTAGAAAGAGAGAAATTCACCCTATGTTTTCTTCATTGGATTGGGCCTTCTTATAGCAGTTCTTTTGCTTTGATTTGTAACAGAAGTTAATACTTTTTCTGTAGTTATTGGTCTTCCCTTTCGAAATGGCTGTTTTGAGTGATCTGCAACAACTTTTTATACGTTCATAATGTACACCTAAGATCAGAGTACACAAGAGGAAGGGAAACTTTTAGGAGGATGAGATGGTCCCTTTTGGATTTGATTGGATTAGATGTTGCTCTCTTTGTTGGTGTACTTCTGCATTAATTCACGCTCTCCCTTTAATTCACTTCTTTGTCCATTACTTCTTTGTTTTTAATTTGTAAGTTAATTTGTTTTTGTGTTTTCCTTCATGCCACAAGCCTTTTTTTTTTGCACCAATTGATATCTATTTGTGGTCAGTGTCTAAGTATAGTTCAATAATATTTATATTTTAAAGTTGAACAGCGAAAATTCAAAAATGTGATCTAGTGATAATAACGGTGGGTTTTCTAATTCGATTGACCTGTCAGTAATTATTTGGTCCTTAAAGTTAAGCTTCTAATGTCTATCTTTATTTTCTTGCCCTCACTTCTCTGTTTTTTTGTTATCAGTTGTTGTGCATTACTGATCGTACATTGTAATATTTAGCACTTTTGTTTCAAATCTATAGTTTATTTCCTTTTCATATATTAGAAGTGAATCACTATTAAGTTAAGTTTCTAATATGATATATCTCTTTTCTCTTTGTCACGCCTCTTTTTTGGATAGCAAATGCTGCTTATAGATGGTGATAATTGATAAAGCATCCTTCCTGCTGTTATTTGATTGCTTTACTATCTACTATCACTTGCATATTTTGGCAATACCTGAGATCTTATGCTTTGATAATTGAAAATCTAATTCAAGGATTCTTAATGTGTAGATACTTTTCATGAGGTGAAGAGCAAACGGGACAAGAAAAAGGAGGTTAGCATGTTTTGAAATTTTATTTTGCAACAAATATTGAAGTCCTAGATGTCTAGTCGCGCTAAGGGTGAATTCTTAATATTTTTTACTTATTTATTAGTTTACCTGTACTTCCAAATTTGTTTTATTCTTCGTATCATGAAGACTGGTTGTACTTCAGCTTGACATAATTACTGTGCAACACTTGGTTCTGTTTCTGATGTCCACATTAAATTACTGTTGGAAATTTTAAATTAGAGCCGAGTACTTGGATTTACTTATTTTCTAGGCAAAAGTTCAGTGGTGGTCCCTCAAGTATTCCTCATATATCATCTAACTCCTTTATGTTCGGAAATCATCAGTTGAGGTCTCTAACCTTACCTCTATCATCAACATAGCTCCATTTTACAAACTTATATTTAAAGTTTTAAACTGCTGAGGTGTTAGTGATGTAGCAGGACAACCTTGTAATTTATTAACCTTTTGGCTGACCGGATGCCCCTACATCACTGAATCATCAGTAAGATTTAATTTAACAGAAGTTTGTAAAAAAGAATCTGGGCTGATGACGGAGGTAATGTTAGGGACTCCCGTTGATGATTTCCAAACATAAAGGACTCATGATATTTTGCCGATATATAAGGAGCCTTTTGAAGTTTTGCCTTATTTTGAGGTTATTCCCTCTAATAAAGTATCAGATCCTTGTTGTCGTGCCCTAGTTATTTTACAGTCTTGGTATTTCTTTATAACGTTATGATGATTTTGTGAATGATGTTATTGGGCTTACTCTACTTAGTTGTCTGCTTCATAGCTAAAAATTTGCCAATATTCTGATAGCAAAATTCTTTTTCATATCACTTGAATTTTTCTGATTAATCCTTCTTATCCATTTGTTTTACCTTCTTTCTTTAGACAAAAGACACCCCAGACTCCTGGTCACGATCAGTGAGTAACAACCAACTTCGTGGAGCTAGAGGTGGCACTGACCGTGGGGGACGTGCTAGTTCCAACCTAAGTAGCTCCTACGGTACCTACTTTTTTATATGATTTGAAAAGGCTTCCGTAGCAGTTCTTTAGCCATTTATTTAATTTAGCCTTTCCCCCTTTGTGCTGGTAGATTATGGAGCTTCTCATGCTAAACCTGTGCACAAAAAAGAAAATGGGGCAAATACTGGTCCTGCTCATTTCGTTGCTGGATCTGGCACTGGAGGAAGTAATCTCAACCGAAGACCAGCAACATTTTGGTTGGTTTTCTAAACTTGGTACCAGAAACATTATGTGCTCCCAGAAACTTGAAGATCTGATGACTATTGTGCATCAAATACATCATTCAATAAATATTTTTTGACTTACCATAAAAATATTGTTCTACATTAATCTGAAATTAATGCATCAGTAAACATTGCATGGAAAGCAAAGTTTGTATGATCCATGGTGAGCTGAAGGAATGTCTCCTAAACTATTGTTACATGTGGTCCTCTTTTTTTCCCCATTTTTGTAATACCACTTGGGAATTTCCTCTACTTGCATAACTTCTATTCATGTCTGGAAGAACCCGTACACTTAGTAATTGTTATCAATAAATGTTAACTGAAATATTTAACTTTAATGGGTGTCTGTCATGTTTTGGATTGGTTTCCTGTCATCAATTAATGAAGCTTTTTGCCTAATCTATCACTTTCCGATGCTATGTTTTCTTTCACAGCGAAGCTGTTCCTGTGCAAAACACAACACAGGGTTCGTTCATAGCTGATGGTCCCTCTTTGCCTTCACAGCCGCCATCAGGATTCCAACATAACTGGTCACGAGTTCCAGGTCAACCATCAATGGCAGATATTGTTAGGATGGGTAGACCTCAAGGCAAGCCTTCCAACACTCCCGTGGCAAGTGATACATTCCATGCGTCACATGATCCAATCATGTCAAACATCTCACATCAGAGTGCAATGTTACCACCAACAACAATTGCACCATCGGAATCAGCTCAAGAGTTTCACTCTTCTCAAGGTCCTATTTCAGGGGATGAAGGGAGAAGTCATGAGTTTGGCCCTGGTGCAGGCCATTACATTTCACATGATGATTGGTCCCTAGTTGGTGAGACATCTGCAGGAAGCGGTTCAACCCGTCCAAAATATCTGGTGCATCCGTGCATGCTGACCCATCTAAGTCATCTAGTTTACTCCCTGATGAGGCAAACTTAGAACGAGAACATTATTTGGATGAGAATCAATTACTAGAGGAAGATGTTAATGGGGACTATATACCATCAGACTCCATTAGATCAGGATCTATATCTGATGGACAAGATGAGGATAATTCCACGGATAGTACTCATCTAGAAGACGGCCCACTAAATGACATGTCTCACCATTCTCATTTGCATTCATTTGAACATCATGAAGGTAAATTTTTATCTCTGAATGGCATCCCCAATTCCCATTATCCAAATAACAATTGCGTCATTGATAAAATAGGGTTTTTAACTTTTGCCATCTTCTCTTTTCCAAAAGATCTCGCGTTTCCCATAGGAAAATATGCTACTTCGGATGTTTAGGAGTATACAAACATTCAGTCGCTGTTTACTGTTGCACAATTTAACCTGAACTGTCACTTAAGCATGTATGCGTCTCAACAAAGTTTCTCTGCAGCTTCACTTGTGGGACCGCCGATGTAGGACATCTGTCACCAGTTTCTTTGCAAAATGTTTCGGTTTCTTTACTTGGATGGTACACGTTGGTGATATATTCTAGAGTTAAACTCTTGGACATTAAAATGTGATTATGTTGTCTTGCTATTAGATTTAGAATTTTATGCTTCCAGTTTTAGATGGAGACCACTTGTATGGAAACGTTGCTGGACCTATGGTGTAGTGTGCCAAATTTTAACAAACATAAACTAAACATGCTATTATCTAATAATATTTGTAGAAGAGAGGTTAGTAATATCAATGTTACTTGTTTATCGTTTTAGCGGGATAAAAGGGTATGGTAAGAAATTGTTATCCTTACCTGATCCATTGGGATAAACAGATAAAAAAACTCTTACTGCCTTATTCATCTGGATAAAAGGGCAAGGAAAGCTTAACTTTACCGTAAATCAGGGTAAAAGGGTAAATGAATTTCCGTCACCCTTGTCATCCTTTGTTAACTTCTCATAAGATGTCCCATTAAATATTCACGATAGAATGAGATGTAGGGAGATGTTATAATGGATTATTATAAATGGTTTGAAACTGGATTCCTTAGCCTTTTAATTTAATATGGGAGGAAATTTGTTTTACAGTGCTATTATATGCAATAGTTGCTGATAGTCTATAAAAAGTGCAGGTTATTGCTGTTAACTAACAGGTTGGAATATGCTTGTCATATTTCATGAGACTCTGGCCTGTACTAACACATATGAAAATTACGTCATTATCGCCATCCTTTTCATTTAGTTGTCAATGCATAATTAGACAATAAGTTGGTCAATGAGGTCTCATATCCAATGACAATTGTGCTTTGCCTTTTCTACGATCTTCACAGCCATCAATCCATGTGTCAGTTAATCAGGGTTGTCCTGGTATTTCACAATTCAAGTTTTGTTGTTTCTCTGGATTTGATTACAGAACCTTTCTGTTTATCTCTGGGATTTAAATCTTTGGAGATAACATCATTTGTTATATTTCCTCCTCTGCAAAATACTTTTAGTTCTTGATCCAGAGTAGGATCGACGAACCTATGGTGCAATTCTATGTTCACTGTGATCTATGATTTTGCAATCTGTATTGTACGATCTGATAATTGGTGATGCATGATGCATGATTTGTTAATAAGTGATGGTTAATTTGTTAATTGCTTCAGATATCTTACTTAAGGTAGTAAACTAGTAACTTTACTGTTGCATGCTCAACACTCTAGACTTTGAAGGTATTAAATAAGTATGTCAGGAGCAGTTTGTCAAGTCATCTATGCATGTGGAGTGCAGGAGTACATGTATATACAGTGGTTTACTTTTAAATAAACTTAGCTATTCTTTCTCTTCTTACTATGACGTATACTTGCTGGAGTTGCTGCTATTCTTTCTCTTCTTACTATGACACATACTTGCTGCTACTGCATATATCTTAGATGCTTTCATTAGGTATCTGTATTCTTCACATTTCTTACTTGATGATTATGCTCCTATTGCAGTTGAGGATGTCAATGAGAAAATATCATTAGCCACTACAAATTTGCAGCAGTTAAGTCTACAGAAGGAAGAGCTTGACACCTCATCTGCAGATGACAAACCGGCAGTAATAATTCCCAGTCACCTGCAGGTTACGAATGCTGATTTCTCACAATTGAGCTTTGGTAGTTTTGGTTCTGGTGTCAATGCTACACCTTCTGGATCATTTCCATCAAAACCTCCGGGAACTAATTTGGAGATAGCCCCAGTGACAGAAGATATCACTCTAGATCATTTGAATTCGAGGTACTTTGTGCTCATCATCTTGACTGGCTAAGTTTTATCAGCTATGATTTAATATACATGTGATGACAGGAATCCTGAATACTATGACGGCGAACAGCTAAAGTCTGCCTTAAATGAGGGTATGACATCCATAACTAGCACAAACACAAGGAGTTTTGATATGCCTTCAGCTTCTCAACCTGACAATGTCAGTGATGCTGCCGTGAATGCTGCACATGGACTTCATGGAAATTTGCCATCTGTCTCTGGTTATGATATGTCAGCCACCACACAACCAACTGCAACATATACTTATCCAGATCCTAATTCACAAATGCAAAATCTTTCTCCATTTTCAAGTATAATGGTGATATACTGTTCTCTATCTTTTACTTCAGCCAAACATTGTTTTATAATTGCTCATGAACAGTTTTTCCTTTCATTTTCTCCAGCTTTACCTGAGAATAACTTCAAATATATTGATATATGATCGTCATCCTTTCTTAGGTAATTTATATCAGTATTGTGACATGACGAATATTATGAAGTGTGCCTGAAATATTTTAAGTACAAGTATATGCTTTATGGAAGCAAATATATTCCTCAGTGTATTGCATAAGACTTGTATGCTTCTTTAATTTGGTAATATTATTCACAGTAATAGCGGTAATGACACTGGGAAGAATTTTTTTAGCCAAGAAGTACCAACTGAAGCACTTACTGCTGTAGGACCTGTTTTATGCCACCTTTTGTCCTTTAACGGTCACTTGGTCTTTATTCCAGGCAATGAGAGTAAGTAGTTGATCCCTAATTATTAACATTTAATACTCCTGAAATGCTTGCTATTTCTCAAACAAGTTCAAATAAATGCTTACTCATGCCCTCTGTTATCTTCCTTTTCTTCTGGAATTATTCCTCCCCTTGTTTTCTTTTACCCTTTGGTCTAATAGCAATACATGTAAACCAATTCAAATCACCATTCTGCCAATACTTATGCATTCATCATCCGTACAACTTCCTCTCTTTCCGACAAATTCATTAGCTTCCTCGTTAGTTATATAAGTTGTCCATAACCTTACCTCACTAGAAACAAGCAACATGCATGCATTTTATAATTGGTATTTGTGGCCTTGCATAACTGTCATTTCTTTTTTATTTTTTTCGGTTTGTGGTATTCTTTATTAAATATCTACTTAAGGGTTGATCTTTGCAAACTTATGTGTAACAGTGTTGTTTGGTCATGCCATTTGGTAAATGACAGTCAGTTATATTAATGTTGAAAACATAGGCATCATGTATGCATTTTATAAAGCACATTGATCATACTAATATTGGAAAACATTGAGAGCACACTATTAGATTCAGGTACTATATGACAGTATATAAGATCCTATAAAATTAAGAAAAGTATATGATAATAAATAAATACATATCAAGCGATAAATATTACAACCAGTATATAAGAGTCGGTAATAATCATTCATAAGCCAGAGACAAGTATTAAAAACAGAAAGTTTTAAGTGTATAACATTTTGACTCATGTTGTGGCTGATCTCACTTATCGGAATTGAGAATGTGTTAAATCATACTAGAATTGACTTAATCCAACTTCGCCCTAAAATGCAAGCTTATATGCTATGATGAATGTTTCAACCTGTTATTAATTTGTTTACTTTGTCACGGATCCTAGTGGTGGCCATGTCCTCATGCATTAGATGCTTGTCTCTGGTGTCCTGTGTGGCACAATAAAGGACAAGTCTTTACTCTGTCTGGACTCTGGTGTCTAGTATGTACTATTTTATTTTTAAGGAATTAGTTTGTTCTTTTCAATATATTGTTACCTTTAACACAAAAAATGATCACTAATGGTCAGTGTGTGCCCAAAATAAATAAATAAATTAATTAATTAAAAAAATTGTAGAAGTTACATCCGTAGATATCTTTTTTCTGATTGCAACCGTAGATATAAAATATTCAGGTTCTTGTGCATGGTAACCCCAAAAAAAAATTGCGACTGAACTATTTTTGTAGTGACAGAAGGTCCATTAGGATCTAAGCAAATATGTGGAAATGGAAAATGCTGAATAACTAGACATTATTTTCCAGGAGGAGTAAAATTATGTTTATGTTTGATTTCAGAGAGTATTTGAGAAAACAATAAATGAATAAACGTGGTTTTCTACGTGAGAAAATATGTAACATTCTGCAGCTGAGTGTTGAAGTTCATTTCTGGTTTAAGCAAATATGAGAGTATCAAATCCATTGTATGGAGGCTTTTAGGATTTTCCTCATTAGGATTTTCTATAACATATTGCTTTATTGTCAGATTCTAGCCTAATAGTTTTTATTCTTTCTGTGTCATTTGTAGTAGTTATAAAGTTAATTTGAAGTATTATCATAGTTATGGAGACTTTAGCGGTGAAATAGTCACTAGTCAGTATTCTTGCTTGTTCAGTTGCTTGAGGTTGTGGGAGCAAGGGTGACAAGCCAGTATTAACCTTGAAGCGCTGTAGATTTTTGTGTGGGTTTATAGGGTTCCCAATTTACTTGAATCTGCATCTGATACTATTGAATTAGCCTTTCAAGGGAGAATAACAAGGGAATCTAAAAGCATCTCTTTGGTATGCTCACTTGTTCAGTTGCTTGAGGTTGTTGGAGCAAGGGCAACAAGAGCCAGTGTTAACCTTAACCATTGTAGATTTTTAAGAGGGTTCATAGAGCTCCCGGTTTCCTGAATCTGCATCTGAGACTATGGAAAAGGCTTTTGATGGGGAGTAAAAGGAAATCTTAGAGCATCTCTTTGACTGTCTGGAAAATAAAATGGGTAACTAGTAGGCTAGTCTATTCTGAAACAGCTAAAATAGAGGATATTTAGCTTCAGTATGCCATGCCTTATTCATGTCGGAGGCCTATTCTTAAGGGCCAGAATCTAGTTTGTGAGAATTCCGCATGAACATGTCAGCAATATTTATGGATTAGTTTCTTTCTCCTTCTTTTTCTTCTTCTTTTGGATTGGGTCTAGTATTCAATCTGCTTCAACTTAGATAAAGGTTGTATCCTTATAACTCGAACTATTTTCTTTTCCATAAGGACAAATCTCCCCTTGTGCTGAAAGGGTTTGCTGCAGAGCCCTGCAGTTAAGTTTTGCTTATGGTCATATATTTATCTGGGAATTTACTTGTATCGACTTAAATGTCATGGCTAATAAACTGTCCTTGGGCTTGCATTACCCTTACAAGTAAGCAAGGAAGGTAGCAATGAAGATCCACTTTAGACTTTTAGAAAAAAGTATAACTTGTATGCATGGTCACAGGCAGCACCTTCGGAAAGATGATCCACATGAGGAGAAATTTGTATGCATGGTCATAGGCCCTAAATACTGTACTAATGTGCTTAGGTCTTGTAATTTGAGTTAAGGCATCATTATAAGAAGCAGGAATCTATAGATACAAATATGCAGGATGCTAGGACAAGACTTGTCAAATCTTCTTGCAGTGTTTTATTTTTATTCCTACTGGTAAATCGGTAAACCAAAAACAAAACATTCAATAATATTTTCTATAATTCATTACCAAAGCAATGGGAAATGAGTTTGAACTTTCTTTTCTTTTTTGTGGAATATCATCCTTTTTATATATAGTATTGGGTTACATCCTGATATGTGTATTTTTCAAAGATGTTATTAATACTTATAGTAAAAAGACTGTAAAGGAAAAAAAATCATGTGCGTGTTTGTTTGGAATTGGAATTTTTTTGCCTCTTTTAGAGTTGATATAGAGGGCATGCACTGTGTTATAGTATGCATTGGTCGATGTAAATTTCAGCTTGAGTAAATTTATGTTCTCCAGAAATTTTGTTTCTGGTTGATTTGCTTAAATTCTTATGGGTATTGGGCTGAGTTCTTACATGCATGTTGGTCTTAGGTAGATACTGTCTTTTTATTACTTCAGTGCTGACTGTGGTTTTCATGCCAGTTATACTCTTCATATACTTTTGTTGATTTTCAAAGTTCATCTTTTGGTGCAGCAACCATATACCAACCCTTTACCAAGCAATTTACCAAGCAGTTTATTGGCACAAACTGGACAACCTCTTCGAGAATTTGACCTCCCTTTCTCATCCTTACTTGGAGCTACAAGATACAACACAGTGACGCCCGCTGTTAGTGGGTCCATTTCCGTGCCAGAGGTATGATATATTTTTAAATGCTTTATCATTTTTTATAATTAACCTGGTACAAGGGCTCATATACATCGTTTTAAGCTACAAAGAACAAATGATGGTGTGATGAGATTAGTTGTACATTAATAATCTTTTGAAGTTTAAGGTTTAGAGGTATGCTTCACTCATCGCGTTTCTACTTTCTTTATTATAAGTGCGTTCTAGCTTATGTAACCTAACTCATAGGAATATCATACATCTTATATTTCCTTAAAAGAGGCAAAACCTTCCTGATAATAAAGGTTGAAGTTTCACGCCCATATATGTTTACAAGTTTCAGGGAATTCTAAACCAGCAGGCACCGGATTGAGCTGTATTTTCCATTTTTCCTTTTCTCAAAATACAATCTTCGTGGTGGAACATGATTTTCTTTTGTTGTAAGATTCTATATCTGTACGCATGCTATGGGAAATCTGCAACAACAATTACAAAGGCTTGATCACAAATTTTTGGGGTTGGCTACATGAATTCTATTCTCCCATTAACATGGCCATCTCCTCCACATATCCTTCTTAATTGTTCGTAACCGTCTCCTTTTAAGCCTACCTCCTACCTCTAGTCCTCCGTTCTCCATTGGTTACAACCTTATCACTTCTAGTTGGTGGATTTTGTGGCCTCTATTGCCAAATCATCTCAATCAATGCTCTATGATTTTTATCCTCATCCTCAGTAAGAGCAATCACAAACTTCTTTAGGAATATGGTTATTCTTATTTTATCTCCTGGTGTACATCTACTTGTCCGACATTACATTTTTATTTATGCTATACTCAATTTTTGCACGCTTTGTTTCTTAAATGATCACCACCCTGATCCATGAAGCATTGCTAGTCTTATAGCTGTTCATAATGCAAGTCTGTGGAAACATTAATCCCTGTTTAACTGGTCCTTGCTTTTCAAACTTAAAGATTTATCTATAATTCGGTTTTCTCCAGATATATATCCTTCAGCGACATCCAACTATTCTAACATTAGTTTTTTTCCCACAGGTGAAGCCCGAGGCTCAGCTACCTCAACAAGCCCTGCCTGGCTCCAGCATTCACAGTACCGGCAGCCCTCAACTCCCTCAACATTTAATCCACCCTTACTCTCAGCCTACCCTCCCTCTTGGCCATTTTGCAAACATGATCAGCTACCCTTTTCTCCCTCAGAGCTACACTTTCCTACCCTCAGCAGCCTTCCAGCAAGCAGCATACGCAAGCAACTCCCCTTTCCATCAATCTCCAGCAGCTGCTGCTGCAGCTGCAGCTGCAGCTACAGCTATGAAGTACAGTCCACTACTACCTCAGTACAAGAGCAGCGTCTCTGGCAGCAGCTTGCCTCAGTCTCTCCCTCTTCCTCCTGGCTACGGAGGCTTCACTAGCGCATCAAACATTGGTGGAAATTTCTCCCTAAATCCTTCCACTACCTCGGCCAGCACAACTATGGGGTTTGAGGAAGCTTTGAGCTCCCAGTACAAAGAGGGGTCGCAATATCTCCAACTTCAACAACATGTAACTAGTCTTGCTATATAACTTCACATCTCAACGATTTTTAATTGGTCAATTTCAGTGGAGGCCCCTCATGTATTTGTCAAATATCATTTGGGTCCTTAATGTTTGGAAGCCATCTAGGCCCTAACATTAGCTCTGTTATCAGCTGTCTTTTTTACAAACTTCCATTACATTTTGCTGATGTGTCAAGTGACCTGGCAGAGCAAACATGTAGTTTAACAAACTTTTTTGCTTACTGGATGTCCTGCCACGCCAGCAAGATTTAATTGAAGTTTGTAAAAGTCCTTAGGCTGATGATAGAAGTGACGTCAGGGATTTCCACTGATGACGTCGAAACATAAAGGTCCTTGGTGATAAATAACCTGTACATGAGGGATCTCCGCTGAAGTTTTGCCTTTTTATTTCTTCGTCTTACTATTTCCCGTTATGTTTGCTTCTAGAGTGAGAACCCTGCCATGTGGGTCCACGGAGCAGGATCAAGAACTGTATCAGCTCTCCCGGGAAATACATTCTACGGGTTCCAGGGGCAGCAAAGACAGCAGCAGCAGCAACCTTCGCAGTATGGGCAAATGGGTCATTTGAACTTGTACCAGTCACAGGGAGGACAAGCTCAAGAACAGCAGCAGCATCAGCAGAACCCAAGTGAAGGGAATTTGAGTGGTGGCGCTCAGGGCCCAGCCTCTCACAACCAAATCTGGCAACACGGATACTGATCTTATCTTTTGTTGCTGAGAATGGTTTAAAGTTTTGGTTTGATCACTGGACTCATGGTTATTATCAAATTTGATCAAATCGAATGTACATAAGAACCATTGTGTACTATTAGAATGCTCGAGTGTTTTAATTGTAACATGAACTTTTGCGTTGTGTTCTTCATTAGATTTCTTTGTAACGATGATTAGTCTAAATTAATCTAACGCGTTCTTGGTTTCTGATTCTATTGGATACTGTAAAGCTTGTTTCGCTCCAATGACTTGTGTCATAGGACTTGTGGCTCTACGGCTTCAAAATATGGGTATGCTGGGCTACGCTAAATGTGGTCTTGCTGCTTAAATATGGAAGAAATTGACATATTCACTTACTTAGTTGAAGTTTTATTTTGATCGGGTCAGATGGCACAATGGAGCTATATTTACCAAAATATATACTTCGTAAATGAGAGGCTGTGTATAGAGGAATTGGCTTCAAATGCCGCCATATTATTGTATGGTAAATTTTTTGTCTCGAAACTGATAATTTTATTACATGAGATACTTGGAGATCTGTGATTTGTGATTCATAAATTACAAGTACGAGGTTTTACTACCTTTTTTTTTTTTAATAACCTAGTCCGGAATCGAATCCAAGATTGTGAGAGATATATTAGGACCTCTCAACCGTTCGGATCACTTGCGGTGTGTAAGTTTTTATTAGAAAATCCCCCAACAACATTAACTACAATTTTCACTAGGTAAAATATTCTTCTATGTAATTTCTGATAATATCTCTTTCATTTATTTTATTTTGGAACCGTTGAATTCATTGTAGAATGATTCCTATATCGAAATAGCGTATACTCCTATTTTTTTTCTTTTTTTGGATATCCCCTCTCGTTTCATCTCTATTGTATGAACCATATTTGTTTCAATCCGAAATGATTCTATCATTGATATATCCGCAATTCAATATAGATAGATATATCCCACATATATATATGTCTCCCTCTCCTTTCATTTTTACAGCGCGCTTTGTAATACTGGAAGGGTCGATATTCTTTCTTCTTTTGTTTCGTCTTATATCAAGTTAAAGGGCACTTTTTGATAACCCCTAATTCCAAGGTGTTTTCTGATAACCCCTAAGTTAAGGGGATTTTTCTGATATTCTGAAAGTTATGAGGAGAGGATTATGATAATAGTCCAAAGTTCGGTGAGCTTTTTTTTTTTTAATTTAAATAGTAGACCCCCCTTGCCTTAGATAAATAGGTAAAACTGCCAAAACGAATTTGACTTGCGGAACGTATCTAGAACTGGAGATAGTAGCAACTTCAAAAAAGATAATACAGGGGTCTAGCATCAATTTACCCATAAAAGTACTGCTCTCCGTTGTAGTTGCTTTTGTAGTGCTAATTGGGGGCAAAAGCGAAGGAATCAGCTCTGAAGTGGAAGAAAATTAGAACGTAGTGGAATTAGGAAAAAGGATCCAATTCTCAATCCTCGTTCAGCGGTAGGATTTCCCTTTTCCTCTTCCTATTTTGCTTTTTTGTTTATGGGGTTTCTGGGTGTTCATCATCTTGTTACCAACCAGCTATTATTTTTTTATTTATAGAAATTTTGTGGTTTTAGTACTAATTGGTGGCATGGGTTCTGTAAGAAATTTTGTAGTTAAAATTTTTTTGCAACTTTTAGTCCTTCCAAGCTTTCATGTGAAGCAATGCTACTTAAATTAATCATGGATGATGTGAGTACCTTATAGTTTATTATTTCTGGTAACGTTCTGAATTTGTGACCCAGGCCATCCTCTAGTTATAACAAGCTCGGGATAGCTGTCAACTTTCACCTTTCTGCAAGTAGGTTTTTTTTTTTTTTTTTTAAAAAATTAATTAAATGCTGCTGTATGAGAATGTCATGTGGTGTTCTTATGTTAAATGTGTGCGAAAAGGATGTTACAAAGTAATAACACTTTCCCTTTGTATTTATGAATCGCGTCCCATTGCCATGTACTATTGGCTTATCAATGATGCACTGAACTATATTTCAGTAGATTAAGCTTCGGTAGTGCACTTGTGAGCTTCGTTCAATTTTGTGGAATATGAAAATTAGCAATTGCTAAAATATTATGTTTATGGTAATCCATTCATACGTTGAACAGAATTTGAACCAATAGAAGTGTAATATTATAAGCACAAACTTTATATTATAGGTGAAATGACTATTCACTTTTTATGGTTGCTATTTTCTTGACTATGTATATGCTTTTGCCTTATGTTTCAGGTCTGTCGATGTTGTTTTGATCTGAGGTTTCTGAAAGCTCATCCTGAAGCCTATAGCTCGCCTAATCTTGAATCTTTTTTTTTTTTTTTTAAACTTCCAAAACATCCAAGGATCTTGTGTTTCTCTTTAGCTTTCAGTAGTTCGTTCTCCTGTTGATTCAAAGGTAAAATGAGTGGGATGGAAAATCCGCAAACTAGCTTGAATGGCAAGAATAATAACCAAGAGGTCAATAAGCCCCAAGGAGGGCAAGGGAACGATCTTTGGAAGGATGGCCTCATTTTTGCTTTTGAATTTGTTCGAGGTCATAGATCGACAACTCATTCAACGCCAAGAAGAGGCACTTCAAATGTAAAGAAGCAGGTACACACACGAACCATCAGCAGTGGAGCGATACCAGAATCTGTAATAGACCTAAACAACAGTATATCTAATGAAGGAGCTGCAGGAGTTCCTCAAATTTATGATAGCCATTGGGTTCCTATTGGATGGGAAAGGATTAAAGAACTGGTCCAAATGGTTCGAGTTGATGAAAATTGGGATTCACAGCAAATATGCTTGACTGAGGATGAGGATGATTTTACTGTTGCTGGTGTTGCGGCACCATATTGGGAGCGTCCAGTGGGGCCCACATGGTGGTGTCATGTTAACCCGACTCATCAGTCCATTCAATCGTGGCTAAGTAGTGCTCAATGGCTGCATCCTGCCATCAGTATTGCATTGATAGATGAAAATCGGCTTATTAGTGAACGCATGAAGCATCTTTTGTATGAGGTAATGCCTTTCCTTTGTTTGTACCTAGATATCAACACCTTGTTTATTCTCTATAAGTTGTTTGTCATTTAGGATTAGATGCACAATGCTTGCAGTAATAATTAATTTGTTCAGGTCCCAGTTAGGGTGGCAGGTGGTCTATTATTTGAGCTCTTGGGGCAGTCAGTTGCTGATCCATTTTGTGATGAGGATGATATACCTATTGTGCTTAGATCATGGCAAGCTCAAAACTTTCTAATAACAGCATTACATATCAAAGGTTCTGCATCAAACATAAATGTCCTCGGAATCACAGAAGTTCAGGTATTTGTAAACATAGGAGGGATCATCCTGAGCAAATTATTCTTTATGGGATATCTGATTCCTTGTTACCTTTAATAATGGACTTGATTTCTCCCAATATAATTTTTCCCGTCTATTGATAATAATGTATTTTTCTTCAGGAGCTTCTTCTTGCTGGTGGGAGTACAGCTCCTAAGTCAGTTCATGAAGTTATTGCACATTTGGCGTGCCGACTTTCTCGATGGGATGACAGGTAATCTGGGTTAGTCCCCATCTTCACATGCTAGGAAGAATCTCAAGTTTACACTTCTCTTTTATAATGTGTATAATAGATACTTAAGATGTGAGTTAGACTTTATCATAAAAAATGAAAGATAAACTTGGAAATTTGATCTTAGATCTATTTGATCAAATATTGTTTAGTAATATTAAGTTCATTTTTTTACCTTTCCTCTTTATGAATATCTTGGGTGGGGGAATAGAAAGAGGGAGGTAAACAAATTTTCTTCCTTCTATTCATACATAATGTGTTTTCATCTTGATTATCATTATTGTTCGACCATTAAAGTACTTCTTAACCGTTTTTATCATCTGAGTGGATTCATTTTTATTGTCTGTCTGTTGTTGTAGATTGAAATATTAGGATGGTTTTATTGACCAAATAGCCTAAATTCCATGAAAGAAAAACATATGGAGATTGCTCTTCACTATGTTCGCTTCTATACATGAACAAACGTATTGATGACACCCTTGAATGTCTAGCCAAGGCAGACATGTTACCGAGTCCATTAGGTTCCATGTTGTCATTTAGAAACATGACACTCCAAGCACACTAAAAAAAATCTTTTTCTATATTTGAACTGTTGGACTTGCTTTCTCAAGAACATAAACTCCTCCTGATTCTCAACATGAGTTTTATAACCCAATCTTAGCAAATGAGCGATGACAACGATTTTGGAGGTGCTACTGGAGATAGATGTGCTTTGGATGTGAAAACACGCAATAATTAGTTGGAAATTAAGATATGTTTGCTATACACTATAGGACTGTAAGTCTGCAATATATGCTGGCTAAAAAAGAAACGAAATCAAACTGTCTGATATTGACTTATCGTTGGTACAGTATGCATCTATGTCAACCACTTTGTGACAATTGATGGTCATAAATCTAGATTACTTGTTAGTAGAGTTTTGTTTGACAGAAGTTTGTTTTAAAGGATGTGTTTCTCTCACTCAACACCCACTAGATTGCCATTAAACATTCAGTCTAATGGTTGTACCGACTGACAGAGGCTAATTATCTTTATCCAATATCTTGGATTTTTCTTATGGTTGCCTTTAGCTGTGTTATAGAATGTTCCGCAAACTTGTCTTTGGAGCAGCTGATGAAATTGAGTTGAAGTTTGTAAATAGGTACATTCAGATGCTCCCTTAGTATTAACATGTTCAAGGTTGTTTTTCCTTAAGAATCGTATGGATCTGTATTTTTTTCTTGTATGCTTTTGTTGAGCTGATTTGTAATATTTTTCTCTGGAGCAGGAGAAATCATGAAGATTTAAATCTGTTGCGTTCAATATTGAACCAGGAAATCAGGAGATTGGCTAGACAGGTACTCTTGCAACATTTTACTGATCTGTAAAAGCTTAATCTTCTTTAAAACCAGAGTTCATTCTGGCATTAATGTCTTCATTTGTGCAATACTTTCTACGCATAGTGTTGATATAGTTAGATTTATTTTATACATTGATCTATTTCCCTCGTTTCTAGAGATGCCACCTGTATACCTCAGTTTTAAGGATGGTTTTACTGCATCTGACCTTTCATTTATTGTATCTATTTACTTTTCTGATCTATCAAATTCATGTTATTATTTTTTGATTGGGTTCCAAAGTTGATAATTTGGGAGGCTCGTTTTGCAAATACTGAGATTTGGGGGTTGTTTTGCAAATACACATGATATATGGGGTATATATACAAGAAACCCTATTATTTATCATGAATAAGACTAGTTTATTGGCTCACGGAAACTGATTTGTAGTTTTCTACTTCACCTTTTTCTACTTAACCTTTTTTTCCCTCTTAGCAAACTTTACGTAGTCATCCCGCAACATATATATTGTTTTGCACTATTAGGAAGTGATCGATACCTCTTTTTTTACCACATAAATACCCTTTTATAAATACTGTGGCCTGTTTACCATTGTGTCCTTGTTTCGAACTAATCTGATGAGCTAGGCATCATGAGTATATCCATGATGTACATATACACTTAAACTAGTAGCGAATAACTTCCGCTACACCATCTACTGGAAGTACTCGAAAACATCTATAATCTGACATATTATTAGTTGGTTTTGAGTTGTTACCACAAGGTGAAAAATGCCTAAGGCTTGATTTCCTTTATTTGCTTCTTAGGAATCACTTTTTCAAATTTTAAGTTTGGAAATTGAACCTGGTAATGTTAGATTTTCATAAAGGAAAGCTAACGACTAGAAATAAAGCTAGATATGTCGAAGATGACTTAGGCAATTGAATCTTCTCGAACATTAACAAACATCACCATGGCTTTTGCTATGCTATTATAGGAAACCTTTCACTCCGTTGCCATCAGAGAGAACTGCTAATATTTAATCCTAGCGGCCGTGGATGACGGATAAGAAGTAGGGATTGGATGAAGGTGTTATTTGGAGGGCTCATTTAAGGAAATCAATAATACTTCATATTTTTCATTCACTAGATTTATGAGAGCCTTTATTCAGTATCTGGTGACTGGGCGAGCCTTGCTGCATTTAGTTGATTTGATTGTTAATTTTGATAATATCATCAAAACAAAGAGTAAGATTTGGTCTCCAGAATATCATTCCCCTTAATTTGGAGAATCACGCATGTAACATGGTTTAAAAAAAAGTACCTAAAAGGAAAAACAAAAATGTTCTGACTGAGAAACAAAAAATCTCAACTGAGGTCTGCTTATTCAACCAAGTCTAGATTTGTATCCAAGTATTCAACATATATGCTGATTCCACTAATAGGAATCTGTGTTTACCCTGCAAAGTCTACAGTTTGAAAATTTTGAAATCAGAAGATTAAATGTAAGAAGATCATATCTAACATGATTTAGCAAAACAAGCGGGAAAATGTTCACTTTAGTCAATAGATATTATTACTTGTGCAGTCATTAAGATTTACTGGGGATGGGCCAAATCCAAAAACACATTTTGCTTTTACTATCTGTTCATAGTTGAACTAAAATATTCTAATAAAACTGTACAGCTTTTATTTTGTAATTACAATTCTTTCTAATTTGCACTCACTGTACTGGTTATATGTTTTAACTCTTGCCAGGTTATTAGAGTTAAATGGTCACTTCATGCAAGAGAGGAGATTGTATTTGAGCTTGTCCAGTATTTGAGGGGAATTAACACGAAACAGATGTTAGAGGGAATTAAAAAGAGTACGAGGGAAATGTTAGAAGAGCAAGAAGCTGTTCGTGGAAGACTGTTTACAATTCAGGATGTGTTGCAGAACACTGTTCGTGCATGGTTGCAGGTATATGGAAAATATTCCCTGATTTATACAAATTTCTTACACACAATTGTTTTTGTGATTGAGTGTTCTTTTTTATGGCGGAGGCTTTGTTGGATGCAGATGAAAAGATGAAAATAAAAGTAAAGGGAAAATGAGACAATTATTTTTTCTTTCATTTCTTTTACCTTCAAGGGCTAAATTGATTAATAGGTCCATGATATCCTGCTGTATTACTCTTTTTTTCTTTTCTTTTCTTTTTCAGTATCAAACACCGAAAGATCATTTTCAACAACCCCTAAACCAACCACATTATTCTGTCCTCTGTCTTCTATCAACACCTTACTTTGTTCTGGTAACCTAATGTTGTTTCAAACATGCTGATGTGACCTATAAAGACTGAGATATTATTTAGTGAGGTTTATTTCTGTGGTATGAAATTAAAAATTTGGCCACGTTGTTTATACCACATGTCACCGATATCTAGAATTTTGTATATGATACCTTGTTCCAAATATCAGCTTATATATTACCTATCAAGTGTATTGGGTTTGGGTGGGAAGAAAACGGGTTTTAAACCTAAAAGGAAAAGTTGAATAGTGCTATTGCCTTTGTTTCTACTGCATCTTTCTGCTTTTGCTCCATTCTTTCCAAATCATTTTCAATCTCTGGTAATAAGTGATATACTCCGCACTCTTTATTATTTATCTTATAGCATAGCACAAAAAATATTATCCTCGAGCCTATGTAGCCTATCCCAAAAATCTGGGGAATAAAGGGTTTGTTTTTGTTGTTGTCGTGTTATACTTTCATCAAAACATATGGCATCCTAAATGTTCTGCTTACTGACATCTTTGAAACTTTCATTTGCTGCTTTGAAATTTAGGATAAAAGTCTCAGAATAAATCACAACTTGGCCATTTTCGGTGGTTGCGGCCTTGTCCTCTCAATCCTCACCGGTCTCTTTGGAATCAATGTAGACGGCATACCAGGAGCGCAAAATACTCCCTATGCTTTTGGCTTGTTTGCTGGACTTCTTCTCTTGATTGGGATCATACTGATTGGGCTCGGGATGCTATATCTCGGTCTTAAGAAGCCAATCACTGAAGAGCAAGTTCAAGTGAGAAAGCTCGAGCTTCAACAATTGGTGTCGACATTTCAACACGAAGCAGAAACTCATGCTAAACTGAGAGAGGGAAACTTTTATAGACATAATTTGCCACCAACAGCTGCAGATATGGGCTACGGCAGAAATTATGTGATCATTGCATGAGAAAGAGATTCACAACAGAAGAAATCTTGTGTATCGTTTGATGGCCATATTTGGAGAAGGCAAGATGTTTGTTGATTATTGGAATTATTTCATGACAATGATCGATGTAAGCATCAATCAGCTAATGTTGCATTTTTAGATGAATGTTTTCTGTATTTGTCACAAAACTAGTTTTTAGAAGTCAATAAGGAGTTACGGTCTATTAATATAATGACAATGCCAAGGATGTAATTTTGTTCTGCCTATATTATCACCTGTAATGTTGGTTAGGTGACTTCTCAATATTTGTATCCCTCCATTCTTAATACTGTAAAATAAGATTGTAGGTATCTTGCCTCTTTTTTCTCTAGAATCAGAATGAAGATAATGCAATGCAGTTTTATGTTTTCAACGCAAAAGCAGCAACTTCGATCAGGGTGTGGAGAGCCTGTTAATGGGTTTTGCTGATATTGTTTGCAGCATTATTATAGCCTGATATTTTGATTGCTCGTAAACTTCAAACACGATAACCAGCTTGATGAGCTTAATATTGCCATGACCTTTAAGGTTTTCCATATCTTTCACAGCTTTCTTGACTTTTAAATGTCCGCCCAACATCTATGGGCTTGAGGCCCAGACTTACAAGTTAATGGCCTAGTGAATTGCTACTAGGCCATTAGCGAAATATTTAAATATATCCTAGTATCCTAGTAGACTGCTACGGAATAAATAAGCATTAACAATTGGCTAAATTGCACAAAAATATTCTCGTTTTGATAATTAAATATCATAAGTTGCATTTTCGCACAATAAAATACCATAAAGTTTTCAAAATTCGTACGTTACTACCATCAATCACGCAAACGTGGAAATTTTCTCCGAATGTTTCTCTATGATACTTAGATAGTAATTTTAGAGCTTTCTAACTATTAATATTTGTTAAAAAATTTAGAAATAGCCCAACTTTATTTTAAAGTGGAATTAAGATAAGTTTGAAAAGAAATTTGGTTAGCTTAATAGCAAATTTGATAAATATTATTAGTGAAAAGCTCTAAAATTAGCATGTAAGTGTCATAGAGAAATATTTTTCCATGCATGTTTGCATGATCTACGGTAGTAACGTGCAAATTTTAGAAACTTTATGATATTTTATTGTACCAAAATGCAACTTGTGGTATTTAATTATCAAAATGAGAAACTTTATGGCATTTTTGTGCAATTTAGCCTTAACAATTGTTAATAAACTTGTACACTAAATTCTGAAGGAAAAATAATAATAATATTCTTCTTAGTTAATTCTTAATGGATTAGACATGAATGCCGACAGAAGATAAAATCATTTTGAAGCTAAGTCTCTCAAAATAAGCGTAGAATCTAGATCAAATGAACATAGACAATAAAGATTTGTCCAAATCGATATTTTGAATCAAATTGAACTGAGAAAACACTATTCCAAACTTTCGATAATTATTCAATTATTATTGCCATTGCATAGCAGATTCACTCGGTTGATGCTTTACTCAAGCTCACAAAGTCATGCAATGATTATTATATGTGAATAATTCAGGGTTAGGATTCAACTGCATCCAAATAGAATTATGTTATAAGGTGATGACAAAAGCATTAAACCATAAACTAATTTTAATTCTCATATCCAAAATATAAACCAATATCTTCATCGTATTTCTATTTGATATCATGAAAACAACCCCAACAGTTAAACTCAAAATTCACGAGACTAAATTTCTTTTTTATTCTAAAACTACGCTGACAAAATCTGAACCTAACCATTAACATCTAACAACTAAAATCCCCTTCGTGATATCGTGAGTCTGCAATAGCAAAATCGCCATAACCTCAATCGAACAAACTAAAGCACATATCCTACAATTGAAAAAATAAAAAATAAAAAAACCAAATTAATCGACAAAATACACAAAAACAATAAATTATAATAAAAATGGACCAAATTGATAGATAAATCTTACCTCGTCCTCTTCCTCCACGATCTCTTCCTTCTCCTCCTTCTTAGCCTCAGCGGGCGCCTCCGCAGGAGCGCCGCCGCCGGATACCGCCGCAGCAACAGCACCGCCGCCGCCGGAGGGGACCGATGCGAGCTTCTCCCTCCCCGCCGAGATCAGTTCAGTGATGTCCTTCCCTTTGGCTTCGCTAAGCAGCAGATCGATCATCTCGTTCTCAGCCTCCGCTCCGACTGCAAAAAATCAAAGAGGAAACAAGAAACTAACAGGGTTAGGGTTAGGGTTTATAGATATGAGATGAGAGGAGAAGATCTGGACCTGAGTTGAGAATGGCCTTGATGTCGGCGGCGGAGGGAGTGGCGTTTCCCCCGAGGACGGCGAGGAGGTAGGCAGCGACGATCTTCATCCCTCTCTCTCTCTAGGGTTAGGGTTTTGAAAGAGGGAGGCAAGTTTTGTATGAAGAGCAAAATAAAACCCCAGGGCGGTGGGGTTTATATCGAGTCCGAGGAATTTGGAGCGAATGGGAACACCAGTTTCGATTCGGACTATGTTTTCGGATCCCAACATGGACCCGATCTCGATTAACCACTTCGGGTCGGATCGGGCTCGTTTTCGCATCCGTATCCAAATTTATGATGGGCTTTTTGGCATTATCTTTACTTTTGCGGCTAACTTTGGTACGTATTAGGCTTGTTGGGCTACAAGGCCACCGCAAAAATTATTATTAGATGTTTATTATGGTTCTCAAGTTTGATGTTACCTGTTTTAGCTCTTTAGATACAAGTCCAGAACAACTAGGAAATATGCTCTATTCTCTTTCTCTCGCTCAAAACACAAATATCGTTTGATGCTTAGTTTCTTTCGTATAAGTAAATGAAAATCTTTAGGATTAGCTACATTCGGGAGCCTTTTAGTATATGGTGTAATTACACGGGTGATCATGGAATTTGTGTATCTTCATGGATAATTCTGAAAGTATTGGTTGTAGTTACATGCCTAGAATTTATCGGCAACTTAACGCTGTTTTTTTTTCCACGAGTTGGAGTTCACTGATAGTATTAGGATTTGGGTTAGGATTAGGATTAGAGTAGAAGTTAGGAGCAATGATTACTCACTAAATCTTTATTGTCATAGCTCGGACCCTAACTCTAATAGGCAGCATTTTTTGCATAACCATTACTCTAATCCTGTTCATAACTTAACTCTGATTCTAACTGATATTCAAATATAACTTCACACTAGTAAAAAAAACAATGTTAATCTTCCGTCAAATTTTAGGGTCAATCCTGTGAGTATAATTAATAATCTCGAGGTTAGCTATGCAGATACATGGACTTCAGGATCACTTGTGTAATTACACTGTAGTTAAAAGCACATTAATCCAAATATTTAGAAGTGCATTAGTTGTCATGCTCATATGCATCTCAATATTCTCTAATTTCTACTTGAAAAGGAGCCTCGCTTTCAAATGGTGGAAGAATTGTACTTATTTATTTACTGGTATGCAATACGCGCGTTGCGTGATGTGTGTTATAGGTATAAATAAACGTCATTACATTTTTTTGTTACGTCATGTTGTAGTATAGTATATATAGATAAATGTGATGTATGTTTTAGTATAGTGTACGTGTGTTGCATGTAAACATATTCATTTTATGTTATGAAGTTTTTGGATAATAAAATGAGGAAAATAAATACATATTTTTTAATATTAAATAATATTGAAAATACATATAGTTTTAAGTTTAATAAAAATATTTAAAACATTATAATTTTATATTTACAATATTATTATTTTAATTAATATATGTGTCTAAATATTATATTATCATATTTACAAAATATTTATGCATATATATATAGATAATGTTGATTATTTAGTATCATATTAAAAATTTTAATATATTTTCTACAACAGGAAAGTAATATTTTTACTATAATAATAATATTATTATTATTATATACTAGTGTTTTCTAATTAAATATATACAATATTTATTATAAAATTTAATATTATAATATTGTTTATTTAAATATTAATCTCACTGAGTTGGTTTGAATTCCTTAGTCTTTTGCACTTTTTCATTACATTTAGTTGCAAGGATTGATATTTATGATTACATTATTATTCTTAAAATACACTTGATAGTTATTACTAATAAAACGAAAATAAGAGCAAAGAATTGAGTTTTTCTCAATATTTCTGACAAGGCAATATTCATCATATTTGTCATCAAATTGAATTTACGCCATAACTATCATTTCTACGTTAGAACTATGACAACTTACTCATGTTGTCCTATCACAACACAAACATTCTCATTTTTAACTAGCACCCTATAGAGACCTAACATAATCTCTACAGTGACCAATCATTATTTCTCTAATCAAAATCAATCCTTTGTAGAGAGTGTTAATCTGGTATTGAAGAGAGCTTCTCATTGATTTATATTTTGGGTAAATTACAAACTATATATACACAAGTTTACACAATATAATATGAGCTGAACGGTAGGTAGATACTGTAGCAATCAGCGGTGGGCACTGTAGCCGATGACTTTAACAGCCGGAGAAGTATGACTTTAACACCCTCCCTCAAACTCACGGTGGATCAAAAACCGAGAGTTTGGATAAGAAGGAACGAAATTGGGAAATGGTCTGAGCCTTGGTAAACAAATCTGCGACTTGATCTTTAGAAGCAACATATGAGAGAATAATGTTACCATCAACATGCTCTTGTCGAACTACATGACAATCTACTTCAATATGTTTGGTGCGCTCATGAAACACCGGATTTGTGGAGATGGAGATGGCACTCTGATTATCACAGTACAAAGTGATAGGGGAAGTAACAAAGACATCAAGATCTCGCAGAAGAGTGCGGAGCCATTTCAGCTCAACTGTGGTGTCACATGCCTTCCCCTATACTCGACTCTGTCTTTGGAGCGGAGACAACGGCTTGACGCTTACTACGCCAAGAGATGAGAGATGATCGAGAAAAATACAAAAGCCGGTAGTGGAGCGTCGAGTGTCCGGATCATCACCCATCCAAAGATCGAATATGCACGAAGAGACAAAGAAGAGTCGATGGGAAAAATAATGATTGGGATATAGTGCCACGGAGATAACGAAGAACTCGAATGAGAGCTGCATAGTGAGTGGAAGTCGAATCTTGACAAAGCCGGCTCAAGATGTGTACGGCATAGGCAATATCCGGACGTGTTGCTGAAAGATAAATCAATGATCCGACAAGTTCCCGATATCGAGTAGGTGAGATAAGGGATTGCCATCATCATGTCGAAGCTTTAAGTTCATCTCCATTGGTGTGGAGAGAGAGTGGTAGCAATGGAGGGATCACGAGAGTAGCACGCTCAAGAATATCCGCAATGTACTGGCGTGAGAGAAAATAGCCACGAGAGGAGGTAGCAACCTCAATACAAGAAGTAACGAAGGGATCCAAGATCCTTCATCTCAAATTGGCGTTGAAGATCTTTGCTTTAAGGAAGTAATAGCGGAGGAATCACTCCCGGTGATTATCATGTCATCAACATAAAGTAATAGAATGACCGTGCGGTGAGGACCGATAAAATAGAGCATAGTCGGCTAGACTCTCAATGAAACCAATGGAAAGAAGAGATTGCGAAAACGCCAAACCAAGCCCGAGGAGCCTGTTTGAGACCATATATAGACGAGCGAGGCATGTCGGAGGAGCGAGGAAAGCCGAGGCATGTACTTATCTCAGACGGATCACCATTAAGAAAAGCATTTTAACATCCATTTGATATAAAGGCGGTGTTTTGCATTACCATGACAATGAGTGTGCGAATGGATGTCATTTTTGCAACAGGAGCAAAAGTTTCCTCATAGTCAATACCATACTCTTGTGAGAATCCCCGTGCTACAAGACGAGCTTTGTACCTCTCAATAGAACCGTCGGATCGAGTCTTGACCTTATAAATCCATTTGCAGCTTACCGGTTTAACACCGGAAGGTAGAGGAACAAGATCCCAAGTATTAGTCCGATGAAAAGCTTCCAACTCTTCCGTCATTGCTTGTTGCCATTCTGGATACTTAACTGCCTCAGAATATGAGTTAGGTTCATGTATAGAGTGAATAGCAGCAAGAAAAGAGACAAACTCAGGAGAATATGTGCTAGTGACACACTGAGCATACCGAGCAGGGGGATGACGATCTCGTGGAGGATTGCGGCGAGGAGGAGGAGTCACATCGGGAGAAGCTGGCACAGATATAGAGGGGACATCAGTAGGAGTATCTTGCAACGAAAGTGATGTAGTAGGTGGATGTCCAGAAGGTGTGGATGAATCAAGAGCACTATCGTTGGATGCCATTGGAGTGAAGGTGGGAGTCGGCTGAGCAGACGAAGGTACAGGTGACAATGATACAGGTATAGTAGTGGAATGCGATGAAGGGGTTCGAAGAAAGGAGAGATCTGAATCTGAAATAGTATAATAGGAAATATTCTCAAAGAAGGTCACATGACGGGCAATACGAAGCCTTCGAGTCGTAGGTTCATAACAACGATACCCTTTGTGAACTGTGCTATAGCCAAGAAAGATACATCGTGCAGTGCGTGGAGATAGTTTATCTCGTTCATGAGTTGGAAGTAAGACAAAACAGACACATCCAAAAGTGCGAAGAAGAGAATAATGAAATTGAGACTTGAAAAGTCGAAAATGTGGAGAGGTGTCAGCTAATACAGAAGATGGAGTAATATTGATAAGATGAAGCAATCGGAAGTGCCGCCCGGAGAAATCGAGTGCGATCTTTGATATGAGGAGAGCTCTAGTAGTATCGAGGATGTGACGATGTTTTCTTTCAGCAACACCATTTTGTTCATGAGTGTGTGGACAAGATTGCCGAGAGAGTGCCATGTGATTTCAAAACGGTTGCATTAGAAGAGTTATATTCACTGGCACCATCAGAACGAAATATCTTTATACGCTTATGGAATTGAGTATAAATCATGTTTGTAAAATCTTTGTAAATATCTAAAATATCAGAACGAGCACGCATGAGATATACCCAAGTGTAGCGAGAATAGTCATCAATAAAACTAATATAGTATCGATAACCAGATAAAGATGCTAATGGGGCAGGTCCCCAGATATCAGAATGGATTAAATCAAATGGGGCTAAAGCTGTATTATTACTAGATGAGAATGGTAATGCAGTTTGTTTAGCTAATCGACATCCAGTACAATTCGATAAAGAAGAGAATCTTAAATTTCCTAAAACACCAGATTCAGACAAAAGTTTTAAACGGGAACCAGAAATATGACCCAACCGACGATGCCACATGTCAGAAGCAGAAAGTCCATGGCCAATTTTGGAAGGAGAAGAAAGATGTAAAGATTCTAACTGATAAAGTCCGTTGACTCTACGACCTGTCCCAATCTTCTGACCCATGTGATCCTGGACAACACAAGATTTAGAGTCAAATGAGATAGTACAACCAGAATCTGCTATTTTACCAATAGATAAAAGTTGCATAGATAGTTGTGGAATATGAAAAACAGATGATAGTGTTAAACGACCAGAAGTATCAGAACTTGGTGTAATGTCACCCATTTGAGTAACTGCAAGGGGAGTGTCATTGGCAGTATAAATGCATAATGAATTAGGAGTGGGTGAACAGTTTGTAAGAACAGAGTTATCGAAAGTCATATGATGAGATGCACCTGAGTCGAAAAACCAAGGATTAGAAGTACCAGAATGAGCAGACAAGGCAGTGAGATCAGAGTTGGAAGAAGCACCACTAAGTCCAAGGTTCTTAGTTATCAATGCTGTAATCTCGATAGGCGCCGAAGAGAAAGAACAGTCTGCGGCCACGGAAGCGGGGTGATGCCGATTGATCACGACAATTTGGGGTCGATTCTTCTCGAATGCCGAACGAGGTGGTCTCTTTCGACATTTATCAATAAGGTGTCCTGGCTTTTTGCAATAACGACAGTAAAGTTGTCGTGAGGAATCAGAAGTATTGCCAGGACTTCGATAAGAAGAATGCTGAGAGGCAGCTAGGATCGTATGTGATGATGATGCGAGGTTGAGTTACAATAGCGAAGGAGAAAGCATTTGAAGACGGGTCTCTTCGAAATGAACTCAAGAACCGCCACGAAGACCGGGAGAGGATCATGATGAAGAATGTGTCCACGTAAGCCTTGAACTCCGGCGGCGCATGACAAAGTGATATAACGTGGCGATCCGCAGCTGCTTCGAAATGCAATGGCAAATTCGGAAGCGTTTGAGAATAGGTTCCTCCATTGTCCGCAATTCTTCCCAATAACCCGATAGTAACGAATAGAAGTCTTGAATAGACCGATCACTCGGCGTGCATCTGAAGAGCACGGTGAAGTTGATACTCACGGCGGCACGGTCACGAACAAACATGCGGTGAGAGCTAGCCATTGCTCACGAGATGAAGATGCTCGTCCAAGAGATAGCCGAATAGGAATAGCTATAGAGCATAATATAGGCCATGATTCGTTGATCGCACGGATCCACCGAGAATAAGTGACCGAGACTCATCGAAGTTGAATCACTAGAAGTGACCTCGTCTGGAGGAAGTAGATAATGAAGGCACAATAACAGCTTTGGATGGACAACAAAGAGATCCGTCAATGTAACCCCAAAGTGCGGCTTCGAAGATTATCTTGCATAGTAAGAGACCACGCAGTGTAATTTTCAACACTTGTAAGTTGCACGTCAAGAGGTGGAAAGGTGTAGAGTCCTTTCTTGTCCATTATGGATTGAATGGTAATGATAGTTATCAAAGAGAATATTAAGAGGTCTGATGGAAAACTCTAAAATGGTAGAAAAATACCAATGATTTGACGTGGGCCCAAAAGTAGGCAACTTAAATAAAAATCGAGTTATGAAAGGGATTTCCACATGGACGAAAGATGGGCTGATTGAGATCGTTTGGGAGTCAAGGAGGTGGGATCTGTCGGAGTTTGCGTCACCGGAGGCGGCAGCGGCAAACAGCGGTATGCTAACTGCTGCCAGGAAGCGGTAGGCTGCGAGGAAACCTGGCGGTAGATAGCGGCAGCGATGGCTATAAACTGCTGGAAAGCGGCAGCCGATGGCGCGAGGCGGCGGCAGCGGTAATGGCGGCGCGTGGCTTCTTCGCCGAAAGCAGCAGCGGTGGTGGTGGTGCGGCAGCCAGTCTTCTTGGCTATTCTTCGCGAAGCGTAGCCAGCAATTGCTACCCAATGAGTTGGCCAAGGGGTCGTCAATCAGAACTAGGGTAGCGAGAGGAGTGATTAGGGAAGATGGGCAACGAGATCTGACGGCTACCAGGTTTGATTGATGAGGGCATTGTAGTATCTGTAGATTGGGACAGGTAAGACCACCGGCTAGGAATGTTTCTGTGGCTAAATTTGATTGTAGGATTGGAATTGATTTAGGGATTGAACGTAGAGATTGAATAGAGCTCTGATACCATGTTAATCTGGTATTGAAGAGAGCTTCTCATTGATTTATATTTTGGGTAAATTACAAACTATATATACACAAGTTTACACAATATAATATGAGCTGAACGGTAGGTAGATACTGTAGCAATCAGCGGTGGGCACTGTAGCCGATGACTTTAACAGCCGGAGAAGTATGACTTTAACAGAGAGAAAGATCTGACTAAGTCCCAAAACAGCAATCATAATGCATACCACCATAATATCAATGCTCAAAGAACCCTAGTTCATCTCCGATGCAAATACCTTCAAGCACACTGTAGTATCTTGTTAGCTCGATGTTACATATGTTATAAAACTACTCTATTTTCTAGTAATTGGAAGGTCTAAAATTAAATTATCTAACATAACCAAAACATTGGAAATACTAAAGAGTACATGTGTATGAGTGAGTATCAATGGTTGAACTTTTGGTTTCTATAAAAAAAATGTGTTGAATAACATCAATTAATAAATAAGTTTTTACCTCATACCATGCATGGGGCTTAATATTAAAAAATTATTCTCAAATGAATTGAAGAAAGAACATGTGATCAGCAGCTCTGTCCTCGAAGAGTCGCGAACAAAGGAAAATCAAAAAAATAATTCAATAGTGAGCAAGAAATTGAACAAATTTTCGATAAAAACCTCACATCTTTATAGTGTCTGCTAACTTGGTTGACCAGCAATGGAAGCAGCAATGGCATTGTAGTGGGGATAGACTGAATTTTATAAAAATATCAACGTATATTGACTCTATTTTGTGCCACCCACGTACCATGTAGCTTTGCCTTTCTCTCTTCGGTGGATGACTGATTTTGTTTAGTTGAACTTAGGATCGGATGCCATTTAAGTATTGATCTAGTATGTATTATCTTGCAAATAACGGACAGTGGAATTTGGAAAGTCTAATAATATAATTAATAAATAATCAACAATATAAAATTGATGTTTCATTATAGATTAGTTTGGAACTAATTGTCTAAGAAAGCCATTATTTGCACTATTGCGTATAATAGACAATGAGATTTGGAAGGTCTAATAGTATATATTTATAGAAAATTAATGTTTCATAAAGAAATAAATTTGAACTAATTGTCTAAGAAGGTTAAATTTTTCTTGGGAGAGAGAAATGGCAAATTATATACGTTTTCATTTCATTTATATCTATATTTATAGCTATACTCTATACTTCTATTTATTATGGGCTAAACTACCAAATTGACATTTAAAAGACCCGTTTACCACATTGGTATTTAAAATATCTCGATGGCGCTTTGGTATTTAAAGTGGGTATACGTTGTCACCGGTCCAATTTTTTGCGGAGTTAACTTTTAGGCCAAACACCTCACGTGACCATCACGTGACTCTTAATGACCTTAAAAATCTTGATGTGGCATGTATTAGCTACTTAATGTAGACATTATCAAAAATTAAAAAGAACGCATCATTAGCCCCTCACCGGACACGGCCAATGCAGAGCCGAGGAGAGATAATGATGAAGGAGAGGTCTAGAGAGGAGAGCACGTGGAGCTCGTTCTTGAACTCGAGGCCTGACGCGGGAGAGGGGAATGGGAGGTGACGAGCTTGAAGGTGACGGACTTGTCGGAAGTGGACGCCACCAGATCTGAGTATGAGGCACAATAGCCAGGAGGCCGGAGGATCAAAGCATGGGAATGAAAGGAGGCCGTCAGGAGAACCGCGAGAGCGGGC
The DNA here is from genome assembly GCA_012295165.1 of Asparagus setaceus. Lineage (NCBI taxonomy): Eukaryota > Viridiplantae > Streptophyta > Magnoliopsida > Asparagales > Asparagaceae > Asparagus > Asparagus setaceus. Next base: position 45,689,317 of record CM022703.1, on the reverse strand, counting down.
ATGGAATTGGCGGTCGTGAACGCGATGCGAGAAAGGAAAAGTAGAGGAAAACTACAATGATGAGGGTTAGGAGGAGAGCGGCGGCCAACATGGGGAGGAGGAGGCGTGGAGGTGGAGGGAAGGAGAGGGGAGGGAGGGGGGATAGGAAAGGGGATTAGGTTGTGGTTAGGGTTTTGGAGTTCTTGAGCATGGTGATGTTGCCGAGGATGGTGGAGGGAAAAATATGAGGGAGGGAGAGGAGGAGGAGAGAAAAGGGTCAATTAAGGGTTTTGTTAATCAATTGATGAAATATTAATGTTTTAAAGAAATAAATTTGAACTAATTGTCTAAGAAAGCCATTATTTGCACTATTGCGTATAATAGACAATGAGATTTGGAAGGTCTAATAGTATATATTTATAGAAAATTAATGTTTCATAAAGAAATAAATTTGAACTAATTGTCTAAGAAAGCCATTATTTGCACTATTGCGTATAATAGACAATGAGATTTGGAAGGTCTAAAATTAAATTATCTAACATAACCAAAACATTGGAAATACTAAAGAGTACATGTGTATGAGTGAGTATCAATGGTTGAACTTTTGGTTTCTATAAAAAATGTGTTGAATAACATCAATTAATAAATAATCAACAATATAAAATTGATGTTTCATTATAGATTAGTTTGGAACTAATTGTCTAAGAAAGCCATTATTTGCACTATTGCGTATAATAGACAATGAGATTTGGAAGGTCTAATAGTATATATTTATAGAAAATTAATGTTTCATAAAGAAATAAATTTGAACTAATTGTCTAAGAAAGCCATTATTTGCACTATTGCGTATAATAGACAATGAGATTTGGAAGGTCTAATAGTATATATTTATAGAAAATTAATGTTTCATAAAGAAATAAATTTGAACTAATTGTCTAAGAAAGCCATTATTTGCACTATTGCGTATAATAGACAATGAGATTTGGAAGGTCTAAAATTAAATTATCTAACATAACCAAAACATTGGAAATACTAAAGAGTACATGTGTATGAGTGAGTATCAATGGTTGAACTTTTGGTTTCTATAAAAAATGTGTTGAATAACATCAATTAATAAATAAGTTTTACCTCATACCATGCATGGGGCTTAATATTAAAAATTATTCTCAAATGAATTGAAGAAAGAACATGTGATCAGCAGCTCTGTCCTCGAAGAGTCGCGAACAAAGGAAAATCAAAAAAATAATTCAATAGTGAGCAAGAAATTGAACAAATTTTCGATAAAAACCTCACATCTTTATAGTGTCTGCTAACTTGGTTGACCAGCAATGGAAGCAGCAATGGCATTGTAGTGGGGATAGACTGAATTTTATAAAAATATCAACGTATATTGACTCTATTTTGTGCCACCCACGTACCATGTAGCTTTGCCTTTCTCTCTTCGGTGGAGAACCGCGAGAGCGGGCATGGAATTGGCGGTCGTGAACGCGATGCGAGAAAGGAAAAGTAGAGGAAAACTACAATGATGAGGGTTAGGAGGAGAGCGGCGGCCAACATGGGGAGGAGGAGGCGTGGAGGTGGAGGGAAGGAGAGGGGAGGGAGGGGGGATAGGAAAGGGGATTAGGTTGTGGTTAGGGTTTTGGAGTTCTTGAGCATGGTGATGTTGCCGAGGATGGTGGAGGGAAAAATATGAGGGAGGGAGAGGAGGAGGAGAGAAAAGGTCAATTAAGGGTTTTGTTAATCAATTGATGAAATATTACGTTTTCTAACAGTCAATTGGGGTCCGTTAGTCACGTGGGGTGTTCAGCGGAAAAGTTAACTCCGGCGAAAAAATGAACAGTGACAACGATACCAACTTTAAATATCAGCGTCATCGGAGATATTTTAAATACCAATGTGGTAAAAGCGGGTCTTTTAAATGTCAATTTGGTAGTTTAGCCATTTATTATGTATCATTACTTATTATTACATTACATTACACATATATAAAGAGGGATTGTCATGTCAAAACATTTGATTGAGAGGGCAAAAAGATAATTAAAAGTTTTGACATAGCAATCCTCTTTTATAGGTAGTATAGATTAACCCTCTCCTATCCATCCTTTTCACATGTTTCATATACTATTATCACTTTCTTATATTTTCCAAGTATGAAATTACATTACACGTGTCAGACTGTGGGCCGTTGAATTCAGCGAATCACGCTCCAAATCTTACATCTACTGCCTTATTTCTATTCAGAACTCCTCGGTATTTCGATCACTGGATGCAGATAAAAGAACCCACAAAAGCCCAACGCGGGTCATAAAAGACGCAAAAAGATAATTTTCCCACATTTTTTTTCTCTCTCCCTCCCTCCCTCCCATTTTTTCCGCTTCACTGCGAGCAGCACGAGGACCGTTGCTTCTTCTCTCAATCAAGAAGAAGAAGAGGGAGAGAGAGAGAGATTGGCGTAGCTCCGAGCTCTCTTTCAATGGCGATGGACTCTTTCTCGCTTGTACTCGGCCACGTCAGCCACTTCCCGAGCTCCTGCAACCTCATCGCTCGCCTTCCGATCGCCGACGACGCTCGTTCCGTCGCCGTTTCTTGCAAGATGGGCCCTCGAAAACTCCGGTCTGCTTCTTCTTCTCTCTCTCTTCTTGATTTCTTTATTCTGTTTAGTTTCTCGTTTGCGATCGTGGATTGGAGCTGAGCACTAGGTATTCTGCTCTTTGATGCTTTCGTGTTAGTTACTTTCTTGATGAATTTCTTGATTTAGCGAGTAGATATCAGATTAGCTCGATTTGGTCCAAATTGTTAGGTCTCTTGCTCTCTAATGCTTTTGTTCTGTTATTTTCTTGATGCATTGTTTGATTTAGCGTATTGATGTCAGATTCTTCACTGATTAGCGTTCATCGATCATATTCTGATTAGCGATTATCGATCACATCAATTGTTAGGACTCTTGCTCTCTTACGCGTCTGTTCTGTTATTTTCTTGATGCATTGTTCGATTTAGCTTATTGATGTCAGATTCTTCACTGATTAGCGATTGACGATCAATCAATTGTTAGGTCTCTTGCTCTCCGATGCTTTTGTTCTGTTATTTTCTTGATGCATTGTTTGATTTAGCTTATTGATGTCAGATTCTTCACTGATTAGCGATTATCAATTCAATCGATTGTTAGGTATCCCGCTGTTTGATGCGTAATTGTGAGTATTGAATGATTGAGGTTACCATATTGATTGGGGAGAATTAGTTGTTACGTCAACTACTTTTGATGTTTTCTTGATGCTGAACATCATATTTGGCTACTGTCTTGATTGGGTCAAAGTGTTAGTCTCCTGCTCTCTGATGCGTAACTGTGATGCTTGAATTAAGTGTTGCCGAGAACTGTGAAAGAGTATTGAATGATTTAGGTTTTATTGGTGGATATTTTCATAGTTCATCATATTGAGTGGGTCTATTAGCTCTGATGTTTTTTTATGTTGAAAATGATATTTAGCTACTGTTTGGTTGGGGATCATTAGATGTTACATCTACTCACTCTTTCTTGGTGCATAGTTTGATTTAGCTCATTGATGCCAGATTCTTCACCTATTAGTGATTATCAATTCACTCAAATGTTAGCTTTCCTGCTGTCTGATGCATAATTGTGAGTAATGAATGATTCAGGTGATATTGATTGGGGAGAATTAGTTGTTACGTCAACTACTTTTGATGTTTTCTTGATGCTGAACATCATATTTGGCTACTGTCTTGATTGGGTCAAAGTGTTAGTCTCCTGCTCTCTGATGCGTAACTGTGATGCTTGAATTAAGTGTTGCCGAGAACTGTGAAAGAGTATTGAATGATTTAGGTTTTATTGGTGGATATTTTCATAGTTCATCATATTGAGTGGGTCTATTAGCTCTGATGTTTTTTTATGTTGAAAATGATATTTAGCTACTGTTTGGTTGGGGATCATTAGATGTTACATCTACTCACTCTTTCTTGGTGCATAGTTTGATTTAGCTCATTGATGCCAGATTCTTCACCTATTAGTGATTATCAATTCACTCAAATGTTAGCTTTCCTGCTGTCTGATGCATAATTGTGAGTAATGAATGATTCAGGTGATATTGATTGGGGAGAATTAGATGTTATATCTACTAGTTCTGATGTTTTCTTGATGCTGTCTTGATTGGAGAGAATTTTGTTCATTTGCACCTTTAAAGGCACTAGTTAGTTTTTGTATGTAAAAAACTTCAATCCTTTGACACTATGGACCGGATCAGTTAAGAATATAGCTTCTTTTGCATTCTAGACAAACAACTTGTGATATGTGTTCCCTAAAAGATTGGAAGTATCTTAGATTCTAAATTGAGCTGAAGTGAGCTTGAGAGGGGATCTAGACAAATAGTTTCTTATAAATAACAAGTCAAGTAATGGGATTGAAGACTAGTATTGCACTTACTTCGCATTTCACTATCAATCAAGAGTCACATATCCCGATAAAGGACCACCTGATTTTCTTTACGGAGACACATATATCTGTTTTTTTTTAATTACATGGTTTAGTTGAATAAAAAAAGAATATATCTGCTCTTTTTGTGCTTGGAGAAATTTATCAAAGAATTCATTTGTCAGTGAATGTGTTTTGATTTATCAATCTTTAAAATCATATCATAATGCTGCTAATCCATGGAAAAAAATGATGAAGCTAATTTATGGTTAAATACATGCAGTTCCCAACAAAAGAGACAGCAAACTAAAAATGTTTCTCCTAAACGCTTGCCACCGAAAATGAACTTTCAGTCCCATGCTGATGAAAGGGAAGAAATTCAAAATATTACCAGGGATAGTATCATAGATGCTTCTGTGGACACTTTATCGAGTTCTGTTGCTGATACCAGTTCTATTACCAAGACAGACGACACACTAACTTCTGCAGGGGAAAACATTATTCCGGTATTTTTCTGCTTCCTCATAGCTATATCTAATCTATCTGGTTTTGCTGATAAGTTATAGCTTTACCTCTTCTATACCTTTTAATGCCCACTTATCTACAATGCTTGAAATTTATAAGATATTTAGCATATCCTTTTGACTTACAAGACATGTTATGCTGCCTGTAAATTGGAGAAGTTTTAACTATATGTTTTGAACAAACATCTATATATCATTTTAGAATATAATGTACACCTTGCAGAAGGTAAGTTTTTAGTAATGAAGTCACTTGACATCTTAGTTGTCACATCCAATCTCCCGTGACTTTTGAGCATTGAATACATGTCAAGTCAGATGTTAAATGGCACCCTTGACATGTTAGTTTGTGTAGTAATAAAATTATTTGGCATATTTGTTATAGCATCAACAATTTTGGCCTTTTGTCAAATACATGTCCGATTGAGGTGCTATACAAGCCATTGACAATGTAATACATTTATGGCCACAAAACTCATTATTGAAACAACAGAAATGTCAGTTGACTTCATCATCATCGGAAGTTGTCAATAGGTTGACTATACAAGCCCTTGATGACTCTTCTGCGGCTATTAAGTATCAATATATGTCAACTGAGGTGCTGCCTTCTCTCTTCTCTAATTCATTTGGCTTGGCTGGGCTGGGCTGAAGGATTCTTACTCTTACTTATATTGTTAAAGAGCTTCTGTAATATGTAACTGTTAATGTGAATAATTTGTTACAGATCAAGAATACTGATGAATCTGGAGGACATGATGGAGGAATGGAACAACATGATGGAAGAGTCGGGGGACAGAAGTTTCAAAATGTTCGTCTTGAAGATCTGATAGACATGATAAAGAATGCTGAAAACAGTATGTATTACTATGCCTTGCTGCTAAATCAATCTCAGTTTATTGTATATTGAGGCCATTCTTTTCTGATTGGTTTATTTTAGATATTTTGCTTCTCAATCAAGCTCGTGTTCGTGCACTGGAGGACCTTGACAAGATTCTTTCTGAAAAGGAGGCTTTGCAAGCAGAAATTAATGCCCTTGAGATGAAGTTGGCAGAAACTGATGCACGAATTAGAGTTGCAGCTCAAGAAAAGATAAAGGTTGAATTTCTTGAAAATCAGCTCGAGAAATTGAAGACTGAAATGGCTTCAAGGAGTTCAATTGACGTACAAAATATTAGTGAATATGAGAATGCCTTTAATATCCAGAATTCTAAATTTTTTCAAGCAGATATTGATGCTTCACCACTTGACGAGGACCTTAGTTCCTTAAGGAAAGAAAATATGTTACTTGTGAAAGATATACAAACTCTTAAGGCTAAACTTAGTTATCTTGAGCAGACTGAGGAGTGCGTGCTGATACTAGAGAAAGAAAAATCTTTACTGGAAGATGCAATTGAGGACCTGGAGTTTAGACTTTCAGTTGCTCAGAAAGATGTTTCAGAACTTACCAAAGTGAAAACCGAATGTAGAACCTTATGGGAGAAGGTGGATAATTTGCAGGCATTGCTTGATAATGCAACCGAGCAAGCAAATCAGGCCGTTAAGGTTTTGGAAAAAAATTATGAGCTCCAGAGGAAAGTGGAGAAATTAGAAGCTTCTTTAGAAGATGTAAATGCATCAAAAGTATCTTCTAGTAAGTCTGAACAACATAATGAACCCTTGCAACAAAAAATTAAACTATTAGAGGAGCGTCTTAAGATGTCGGAGCAAGAAATACAGTCTCATGTCCAGTTGTATCGAGAATCAGTTAAAGAATTTGAAAGTACACTTAACAAGTTGGAAGAAAAAGACAAGAGAAAAGATCTTGGACAACCTGCAGAAGACATGCCTTGGGAGTTCTGGAGTCATGTATTGCTGTCAATTGATGGCTGGCTGCTTGAGAAGAAAATCTCCTCGAATGATGCTAAGTTGCTGAGAGAAATGGCATGGAAGAGGGATGGGAAAATTCGTGATACTTACCTGGCTTGCAAGGGAATGAATGACCAGGAAGCTGTGGGAATGTTCCTCAAATTAGTGTCATCGCCGACAAGGTATAGTTTTTTCCCTATTCAACTAACTATTGTCAGTAACAGAATGATTCAAAGAATAAAGCCTGCATATATTTCTTTATCATTTGCACGTTTGTTTCCCTATGCAGACCGGGCTTGAATATTGTTCATATTGCAGCCGAGATGGCACCGGTTGCAAAGGTAAAGCCGACCAATGTTAAATTATATATCAATACGTTTTAACTGAACCTACCTTTGATGCATTTAAGTTTCTCAAGTTCCCAATTCACATTTAATATCACTTCATTTCCAATGTCTCATTCTTCTATTCTTGATATTTCATTGGAGATCTTAAAAAACTTTGTATCTTCAACTAACATATGGAATCCCTGGGACCTTGTTGCTCTTGTATTCCACTAATCTTACTGCGAACATTAGCTGTTAGATTTGAGCTGACAATCTATCTATTATCTATCTTTCGCTATATACTAAAGCAACTGTCATAAAATGCAAGAATAACAATGGCAACTATTGTAATATTATTATTATTTTATTTTTTGGAAAAAATATCTATTTTATTTACTGCCGAGCCTGTATTTGCAACCTCCTTATGCTATGCATCATCATCTCTACATCAATTCTGTTAAAATTCATCAATTGCCCCCATTAATAAACCACTCACCTCTCTCCATTTCGCAAACCCACAAACCCGTGCATTGCACGGGTAACAAACGAGTATTACATTTAACTAAGATAACCTCGAAAGAAAAAAATGCTTCTTGCAGCCTTACTATAACTCCAGAAACTACCAATAATCCTGGTTTCTTGGAATCATCAGTGCATTTACATCAAGATAAAAGAGGATGGTCTGAGGAGTTGACATAAATCTTAAATGTCAAGTTGATGCCCATGTTTAGTTAGTTTTTATTAGATTCCAAATTAATTGAACAATGTTGAAGAGAAGGCACCACCTTAAGAGCTTCAAGGCCAACTGGTGTGTCTAAGGTACCTACCTTATTGAGCTTTATATTTGTACTCTGCATTTAATTCCTGATTTTTGTTGGACTTTCTCAAGGTTGGTGGCCTAGGGGATGTTGTATCTGGTCTCAGCAAAGCTCTTCAGAGGAAGGGACATCTAGTGGAGATTGTTCTTCCTAAATATGATTGCATGGAATATGAACGTATTACTGATTTGAAGGTATGCAATGATATTTTAGAGGGAGATTTCCAGGCTGTAAAAAAACATGCTAGCTTTTGATTAGCTGAGTACAGGTATTGGTGGCTCTTGCAGGCTTTAGATGTTGACATACAGTCCTATTTTGATGGGCAGTTATTCAAAAATAAAATTTGGGTCGGGACTGTTGAAGGTTTTTTTTACACAACTTCAGCTTATTAAATATTCACTAATTGGATTAAGTATTACAGTCATATGCTCAACAGAATTGCGCAATGCAGGTCTTCCTGTATATTTTATCGAACCACATCATCCAGCAAAGTTCTTTTGGAGAGGTCAAATATATGGCGAGCATGATGATTTTAAGCGTTTCTCATTCTTTAGTCGGGCAGCCCTTGAATTGCTTTATCAAGCTGGGAAGAGACCTGATATAATCCACTGTCATGACTGGCAGACAGCTTTTGTTGTAAGCATTAACCACCATTATCCTGTTGAAATTTGAGGACAAAGTTTTATCTTATGTCCTTTGACATTGCCTGTAATATTAATTTTTGTTTTTCAGGCACCACTTTATTGGGAGTTATATTCTACCAGAGGCCTTAATTCAGCTAGAATATGCTTTACCTGTCACAATTTTGAGTATCAGGGAACGACATCAGCATCAGAGTTGTCATCCTGTGGTCTTGATGTCCACCATCTACAGAGACCAGACAGGATGCAGGACAATTCAGCCCATGACAGAATTAATCCTACGAAAGTAGGTACATGGTTAAAAGTATATATTTGAAAAGTTGTAACACTGCAGAAGTTTACTTTAGTTTTCTTTTCCAGGGTGCTATTGTGTACTCTAACATTGTCACAACCGTATCACCAACTTATGCTCAGGAAGTGCGCACTGCAGAGGTAATAATTTTTGTCCTATTTACTTATTTTTGCTGTACTGTTTTATCAATTTTTATTTATTTATTTTTATTTTTTTTATTTCTTCTGCATTTTATGCATATTCTACATTTTATGAAGTGAGTATTGTTTTTCATTCTATGAGGTCCACACCTTTGGCTAATCTGCATCTATGATACATTCACCGGAATGTTTCGCACATGAGTGTATGCACACAGAAACAATAATTCAAGTTTATGTGTATTGCATTTGAAGTAACCAAAAACATTTGCAATATAAAGGGTACAAACAGTTTTTGGGACGCTTTAGTCTTTACTGATGCCTTATAGTAGGTTTTAATGGGGGCTGTTGTTCATTATGTTTCTACCATGGACATGTCTATTTTTGTAAGCCTCTGTATGAGCGCTGTGCAACTGTAGCACAAAGTTTTATCAGCTAATGCCAACTAATTAATAATTATATACCAATTTCTTGGGAGCTTATAAAAATAACATGACCTTGTAAACGACTTTACTGCTTTGATTGACAAATGACAATTTAATCGCAGACCATATCAAGCTATTACAGATGGCCAAGTAAAGTACGTCTATGTGTATGCCAGAAAACTTAAATACGAGGACTACAAAGTTGTATAAATGAAGTCATCCATTGTTTTGTGTGTGTGTGTTAATATTGAAATCTTCTCCATCATAAATTTATGTAATGCATATTCTCCATTGTTGTTAAATTATGATAATGGGCACTGAAATCACTTTGAGCATTGGCATTTGATGATGTAACACTTCTCTCGCTCACATCCATGAAGTCTTCATATTTTGTGACTCAATTTTTTATTGTCATACATTCCCGTTAGCGTTACAATAACTTGTATGCCTATAAATAGTGCAGAACCATGAGTTAACTGGTGTAAGCTGACGCATGCCCTGCTATGACATTTAATCATGGGAGTTTCTTATCTCTGTATTCTCCTACAACAATAGTAGCGCAATCCTTTGTCCCAAATCTTGTGATTCAGCTATATGATTTCCTTTCTCCATTTAGCTCTGCAAACATCTCCTGTTAAATTACCAGTGGAGTTGTTGATTTTTTTTATGGTTCATGTTTGTTGAATGTTTACAGAATTGTGATTCTTTGTGTTTATGGTCAATTGTCTTCTGTTATCTGTGTTTTGCTGTTCATATATAATTTCTCTCTTTGTATCTTGTATGCATCATCTGCAAAGTATTTCTGGGCCTTTTATGCCTCGGATGTGGGCTTCAAGCAAACATCATCCATTGCTGTGATATTTCTTGTAATCCAAACCATATAAAACATCTTTTTTGGTTATATTAAATTTGATGCCTAATCAATTTTGTAATTTAAAAACAATTTTCTGTAGATGATTCCACCACTGTAACATTTTGACTTCTTTTTCCAGCTTGTTAGTTTTAAATGAGTCCTCATTGTGCCAATTTTTGTAGTCACTTATTGATTTGTTTCGTTAGTCTTTTATATGAGCTGTGAACATAAAAATTCTAACTTAAATAGTAAGTTTTTTGCATATTGTATTTGGGCAGTTGTTCTCATTTTTCATTGGTCTGATTCAAGTATATATTTAAAAATTGATGTACTTGAAAAAAAATATTTTTATTATTTGATGGATGCAGCACACTTTGCACACAGTGAAGCAAATACTTGTGTCCATCTTAGCAGCTCACTAAAACCTGTTTGTGATGTAACATAGTTGTTGTCAATACAACAGTCCAACTTTCACCATACTACTCAAATACACAGTGCATGTGAGTGTCGGAATATTGAATGCAGATATGACCACATATCACCGAGTTTTTGTTGATTCTGCATAATGTTCTGCTCACAACTTTCAAGTGACATCTTCAGATTTTTGTTATGCATACCAATGGCGGTTTTCTTGTTTACAGGGTGGACGCGGTCTCCATGAAACATTGAATATTCATGCTAAGAAATTTGTTGGAATTCTAAATGGAATTGATGCAGATGCGTGGAATCCTTCAACTGATGATTTTCTTAGATTCCAGTACAATGCTGATGATCTCAAGGGTAAAGCAGACAATAAAGATGCTTTAAGAAAGCAACTTAAGCTGTCTTCTTCTGAACCTTCCCAACCAATGGTAAATTTATTTTTTGTCAATTAATTGCTGAATATTTGAATTAGGGCTTTTATTAAGACAACTATTATGCTTCTACTTTATGGATAATTGCATAGAATTGTCATATACACTCTTGAGTATAAATATTCTGCATTCTTCAGTAGCATTTTGTTTAAACATCAGAAGCTTTTTACAATACCATTTTATACGACTATGGAATCTTGATGCTCATGACTGGGAGCAACGAAGATGAGTGGAAGAGAAAGAAGTATGAATCATAAGACCTTTTTTCCGATGAGGTTTTTAGTTGGATTAATACTGTTTGGTAACAACTGATATCTGCAGGTGGGTTCATGAGAGAGAGTGTCAGCGACAGGATCCGGTGGGGCCTAGGGTTAGGGGAAGAGAAGAGAGAATTTTGGGACACATTTGGAAATAGGATAAATGTGGGGTTTTATTTGCTAATAAACCTTATTGAAAAGGACAGGGATTTGTTTTGGGTTTAGGGGTATTTTAGTCTTTTGATCTCACGTGCCATGCACGTGACTAGTTGAAGTTAACAGTGTTAGGTTGGGGGTTTAAGTGGGAAAGTTCATGGGAGTTTAGTGGAATTTATAACGTTCATGGTAGTTTAGTGCAAAACCCCTCAAAGGTCAAGCATGTATCGTGAAATTAGCCCTCCCTCCCACCCAAAAAAAAAAAAAAAAAGAAGAATGCCGGAGGTGCTGTTGGACAGAGTACAAAAGGTTATTTTTAAAAGGAGTACTTTTGAGAATCTTTGAGTATTATGGAGGGGCATTACCCAATATTTTAATTGATTAATGCCTCTGGCTGAGATCTATATTTGATCCCATATAAAATAGATCTCAGCCATGTTTAGAGGACGCATACAGATGCTAATTTAGTGGAATTTATAAAGGTCATGGTAGTTTAGTGCAAAACCCCTCAAAGTTCAAGCATGTTTTGTGAAATTAACCCTCTAAAAACTTCTGGATCCGCTGTTGTATAGAGTACAAAAAGGTTATTTTGAAATGTATGAATACTTTTGAGATCTGTTCTTGGTGACTATTATGGGGGGCATTACCCAATATAAGCACTTTTTAATAGATTAATGCCTCTGGCTGAAATGTATTATTTGATCCCACATAAAATACATTAATTTCTTGCACATTACTTAATGTAAGCACTGTGTATTTAATCTCTTTCCATGTTCAAAGGAGGCATACCGACTCTCATTTCTCCTCCACATTCCTAGGAGCATGTATTTGGTGTGCAGATATGGAAAATTGAAACAAAATCAAAATGAAATTTCAAATCATATAACCCTGGAAACAAAGCACGATTATGAACTAAAAATTGTACTAATAAGTATTTAGAACATTTCTGTTCTTCTATATAAAATAGATACACATTGGATACTGGTCGTGATTATGTTATAGTTTTTGTACACTCAAATCATAGCTAGCACGCCTTGGGAGAGTTGCCTTGATAAAAATTCTTTAGTTAGCTTGCTTGAGTGACAATAGTAGAGTGGCAATTTATGCTAAGAGAATCCACATGGCCTCCTGGTAAGTCAATAACATCACCAAAATGGTATGGCCTCCTGGTAAGTCCATGGATGGGTGTTGCACGTATGTTATCTCAGCACTGCTGGACTTCTACCTGGAGGTTCAGTTTCAGATTGAAGGTCCACTACAGGCCAGGGTCCTGTATTTTCCATCTAAAGGATCTGATATAATCTTGAAAGGCATTCTAGTCTTATGGGGGTGAGAAGCAGACAGTATGGGCAAGTGGTGAAGCGGCTACTGATTCTATTGCTCCCACTACATCTCATCTTCCGTGGTTAAATTGTCATTTTTGTTACCTTATGATGACTTATTCATCACGTTGATATGATAGTTAGGTTGAGGCAAATATTGTTTATGAAATCAAATTGGGATAGCTAAAATGGGGAAGTGCACCTGGAGTACTATATGGCTATAGAATATGTAGCTTCAATTAAGTATAGCTTCCTTATATTTTAAAAAGTGGGCGCCTAGCCCTCCTACGCATTTGCCTAGGCCTAAGCGGTAACTAGGCCGCCCGCCTAGGTCTTGGGAGCGCCTAGGGGGAGCATGGATTGCCTACCCGGACTGCACTGCTTAGGTATTGGTCATGATTTCCTCTGCTGTAGCCTCCACATCCTCCAACCTCTTCTAAACTCCTCCGGCCTCCTCCACTAAATATGAACACCTCCTCCGACCTTCAGCAAAACCTCCTGCACCACGACTTAAACAAATAAAGAAATTCTCCTAGTCGGGTGCCTAGAGCTTTCTATAACATTGACATTTATTATCAATTATTGTAACTAAAAAATAAAATAAAAAAAGGAAAACTGAATGCCTAGGCTCTAGCCGCTAGGCCTGGTGCCTAGGCCGCCTAGCGCTTTCTGTAACATTGGCTTCAATTGTGGATAAGATTGAGGAATGTTGCTTGAGGTTGTCCGTGAAGACGTGTGCAATAGTCTTAAGATTGTGTTGCTGATTGTAGTTAGGAGCCTTAGGGCAATAGGGACAGACCAAAAGAACCTGGCCTGATGCAGGAAAAAGAGATATTAGTTTGCTGATAATCAGAGGCAATGACCTGTAACAAGCTAAGTAGGAAAAAAGCTATTCATGTCTCAAAAGGCTTTAGTTAGATGGATGTTTTCTTGAACAGCATATTCTGTTATTCATCAAACTATCAACTTCCCTTAATAAGTTTCTCATAAGAAGTGAGTGTAGAAAATATGTGTTGCTGTCTTCACCTTCAAGAAATTCTACGTCAAAGTTGAGAAGCGCATATTTCCATAATGATCTATTTGCTGAATTTAGTTATCTGCATTTTGCAGTTCTTGTTTCTACTTGAGCACCGCGTAATAATTTTTACCATAAATGTAAACCTCAGTCACGAAGTCATTGGTCACTATGGTTCTGCTTGCTTTTTCTGGTATAAACTGTCAATACATTCTAATGCTTCATGTAATAGGTTGGTTGCATCACAAGGCTGGTACCCCAGAAGGGTGTACATCTAATTAGGCATGCAATATATCGAACATTGGAGCTGGGAGGACAATTTTTACTCCTAGGTTCAAGTCCAGTGCCACACATTCAAGTAATTCACAGCTTTCTTCAGTGATTTTTGGCATTTATGTATTATTAAATTCAGCATGTTCTGGTTACCCCTCCTAAGCATTTTCTTTACTGTTACAGCTTAATGTAATGCTTCTTTCTTTCTTTTTTTATTGTACTGAGTTTTCCTTATGTCACTTCTTTGGATGATACAATATGGTGATGTATTTCCTCCTTTAGTAAATTTTATTAATGTTTTTTGTACCTGTGAACTTGTGCCCAGTGATCAATCATTTGGTTCTCTTGCTAAATACTTTCTTAATGATGATCTTCTGTGCTGGTGTTGGATCCAACTAAAATGTATGCATCTTAACTTTTACATATTATCACATTCTGTTCGGAATGGAAATATATATGCTATGGTACTTACTTGTAGAGGTTAGTATGACACATCTCTATACTTAACTGCAGTTGATGTTTAAGGCATAATATAGGACTTCTGTTGAGTTTAAAGTTCATCCTTTTGATCGAGTAAATTGTACGAAACAGTTCCCTCCCCATCATAGCAACCATAAAACCAAACCCCAAACACAGGAAAAACCGAGAAGATAACAGAATCCCTAATAGTCAAAAGCCAATGAAGAGATACCTTGGGTTATCTCTAACTTCAGGGTACTCTGAATACACAAGTGCAATAACAGTTTGTTAGACTATGGTGAGCGTCTCTGGTAGGGAACATCTAGTTACGTAAGCTACATTTAGATGATAAGATTTTCTAGTAGCACCATACAGTATTGCTTATGGTGCTTATGGTCTGACAGATGCATTGCTTGGTCATCTCATGGTTGGACAAGAAGACAAACATGAGAGGGTGAGAAATGATATGATTGTAAAGTGCGTCTCTTATAATCTTGTACTTTTATCATTAGCAAAATCCCTGGTACCTTAGCTGAACAACGTACAGTTGTAATTATTGCATGTTTGGCAACTTTGGATTATAATCCGCTTGGCTTATAATCCACAAATAGATTATAAGCCATCATAAGCTAAAGTGTTTGGTAAACTTAGTGGATCATAAGCCACTTTCAATAGTAGTGTTTGACAAATAGATGGGTTATAAGCCATCATATTTGTCAAAAGGAACAAAAAAACATTTAATGGGGTTGGAGAGAAATAAATGGGGCTTGGAATTTTATGAAATGGTGAGGGGTATGTAGATCTTTTTACTTGGTCAAAATTTGTGGCTTGTAAGCCACCGAAAAATAAGGTAGGGTACTCTGGCTTATTTATTTGGTGGCTTATAAGTCAAAATAAGCTTGCCACACATATCTAAGTGGCTTATAAGCCACAAAAATGGCTTATAAGCCACATTGACCGCTTGCCAAACATGCTCTCAGTATGTGGACTGTGAACATCATATCTTTGTTTTGCCAATACTATTGAATTGACAGATCTCTAAGGTCGTGTAAAGAAATAAAAAACATAACTCATTTCATTCTCGTTATAAAATAATGTTGATCTCCAATCCTGAAAGTTGAGTTTCTGGTATTCAGGAGCAATATCCAAATATTTATGGTGGTATAATGATTTAGGATCTGGTACTGCCATGTTAACCCGTCTTTTCTTTTAGGCTTTTACGGTCTAACTGATCTGTTGTAGATCTTGCAGTTTGTACTATAGCGTGTTGAAGTAGATATATATTTCCATTTGCATTCTACAGTGTTGTTTATCTTTCCTGTTGCTGTGGTACTGAATGACATCATTCCAGTAATTGACATTTTGGAGTAACTCTATCTTATCATGCAGCGAGAATTTGAGGGCATTGCTAAACAATTTCAGAGGCATCCTGATGTCCGATTGCTGCTGAAGTATGATGAAGCTCTTTCGCACTCAATCTATGCAGCTTGTGATATGTTCATTGTTCCATCAATTTTTGAGCCATGCGGCCTTACTCAGGTATTTATCTCACTCTATTGCACTTCGGCAGGCAATGTGCTCATGACTGCAATTGTTTCTGTTAGTGGAGCATCATTCGTTTGGTTTATGTCTAGGTAAAAAATTTCTGCCCCTCATCCTAGAGAGTCCCCCTTGTTTGTTCGTGTTAGCAATAGATGCTTGAACTTGCGACCTTCCTGTAACTTGTCAGTGCAGCAGTTGACATTTTTCCTCAAACTCCTTTTACTTCACATATGTTGGTTTGAACAAAGTGCTTTACATTTTTCCTTCTTTCTTTCTTTAAGGTAAAGATGGCGTAGGACCACTTGTTTCATTAAAGAGAGAGTGATAAAATGCACCGCAATAGATAAGCATAAGGGAAAGTTTCAAGTGATATTATGATGGATCAATATGCTTGCTAATTATAACTTGCTGCCCACAAACCAAATTAGGCTGCAAATTTCATACATGGTCACACCCATACTATGTTCTAGTAATTCCTGATTTGAATAGAGAAAATGATGGGCGTTTGAAGTTTGAACCTGAATCTGAATGCTAACAAGCAGTCTTCTCTGAATTGCTACAGATGATAGCTATGAGATATGGTGCTGTTCCCATTGTGAGAAGAACTGGTGGTTTGAACGACACGTGAGTAATCTATTTCCATTGTAATGTATTGGTACCCATGCATAAGGATTTTTCTACTGTTACATTTATATTTTTGTCTTTCTTCCTGAAGTGTTTTTGATGTTGACGATGATACAATTCCTTTCCAATACCGCAATGGCTTCACATTTTTGACACCGAATGAAGAAGTGAGTATCGTTTATACAGCTTGTTTCCAATGCTTATAGCCAATTACGACCACAATTATTAATATATATAATAATTTTAATGATTATTTGTTTTGGTTTTCATTCTCCTGATATGCTTGTTCCCACTTTGTCTTGACTATTGCTGCACCGATTGAAAGTTATGCAGTCTGATTTCCTTTCATCCTTCACCATATTTAGGGATTAAATGATGCAATGGAACGAGCATTCGACTGCTATAAGAACAGGCCTGAAATCTGGCAACAACTTGTCCAGAAGGTAATGAGAATAGATTTCAGTTGGGATTCTTCAGCTGAACAGTATGAAGAATTATATCAGAAGGCTGTAACTAGAGCAAGGGCAGCTGCAGCTCGTGTATAAATTCTTACATTTCTCTCAACCGCACTAAAAATTCAACAGAAGAAAAGGGTCTGCTTACCTTTGTGCTTATTGTTAAAGGTGGGTTGCGTCAGGACTATGGCTACCGATTTTTGACGGATGGCTTCAGCTAAAATTTTCTTTGAGAGGTATAGATACTAGTAGCTACTTAACTAGATAAGAATGTAAAAAAGGAATTATACATACAAATACTTGATTTTAGTAATGAAAGTTCCCATTCATTCATTTGTACAGAATATCCCCTACCTGTAAACAATAAAAATAATCTCACTGGTGAAAGATGCATTACATGATATAATGGTTTTGTACAATTTCCGCATTTGTGTTTTCATTAAGTTGAATGATCTTTATGTTTGAATCAGAGTACGCAGTTTGGGCTTCGTGCATAGAGGTAAAATTTTAGTTTATCCAATTAGAAGTAATTTTGACATCTGTTACAATTGAGCTCCCAGGAGTCTCGGCACAGTGTTGCAATCAGGCATGCATACTATCAAACTGTAACAATTCAAGAAATTAGAATAAATAATTTCATTAAGAAAATCAACATACATATCCAACAAAGCATGTGCATCAGAGACGAAAACCGTGTCGAAAGTAGAAGAAGCAGAGCGAGGCCAGAATGAAAACAGACTCAACAAAGGAAAGCAGATGAAAGATTATGTTCTCAAAAACCCGAACCCAGTAGACATCAGAGCTCAAATGCTGCTGCGTCCACTGCCGGCACTTGGCCGAACAATATCGAATCCTGGACATACAATGTTGGCTCATCTCCGCCACTGTCTGCTTCCTCTGCTTCCATTCTCTCTTCCTCTTCGATATCCATCGTTGTCTCTTGTGTCTCATGGCATTCTCCCTTTGCCGCGCCCATTCTCTTCTTTGTTCATCCATTGATTGATGCTTCCTGTCTGCAGCTAGCAGGCTTTTTATATATATGCTAAATTTGGTGGACTCGGTTTTGGTCAATGACACTCTTTGCGCCTTATTTTGTGGAATTTTTCAAGAGTATACAAACCATTTGCTTTGTTTTGGATGGTACTCTCCAGACGTAAACGCGTCCGCACAAATTGTAGAATGTGACGGTGCGGTCGATGGCTAGAATTTGGTTCAGGGTTTTTTCTAGGAAGCTTCATCAAAGTCAACAAGAGAAATGTGTAAAATATTTGAGAAATAGTTTCAGTGGGTCTCATTCATAATAGTGCTCTAAGGTAAACAGATCCAAGGTCCTCTTTTGGAATCACAATGTATGCATCCGACAATACTGTAGATTATGAAGTTTGTAACTGTACCGATAGAATATTTTGATTACACTAATATTGATTACAATAACATTGAACATTGATTGTACTAATTTCGAATAGATAGTGAGACACATATCCTAATAAATTCTACCTTTGTATAATTTACTTTTCATTTGTACAGAATATCCCTACCTGTAAACAATAAAAATAATCTCACTGGTGAAAGATGCATTACATGATATAATGGTTTTGTACAATTTCCGCATTTGTGTTTTCATTAAGTTGAATGATCTTTATGTTTGAATCAGAGTACGCAGTTTGGGCTTCGTGCATAGAGGTAAAATTTTAGTTTATCCAATTAGAAGTAATTTTGACATCTGTTACAATTGAGCTCCCAGGAGTCTCGGCACAGTGTTGCAATCAGGCATGCATACTATCAAACTGTAACAATTCAAGAAATTAGAATAAATAATTTCATTAAGAAAATCAACATACATATCCAACAAAGCATGTGCATCAGAGACGAAAACCGTATCGAAAGTAGAAGAAGCAGAGCGAGGCCAGAATGAAAACAGACTCAACAAAGGAAAGCAGATGAAAGATTATGTTCTCAAAAACCCGAACCCAGTAGACATCAGAGCTCAAATGCTGCTGCGTCCACTGCCGGCACTTGGCCGAACAATATCGAATCCTGGACATACAATGTTGGCTCATCTCCGCCACTGTCTGCTTCCTCTGCTTCCATTCTCTCTTCCTCTTCGATATCCATCGTTGTCTCTTGTGTCTCATGGCATTCTCCCTTTGCCGCGCCCATTCTCTTCTTTGTTCATCCATTGATTGATGCTTCCTGTCTGCAGCTAGCAGGCTTTTTATATATATGCTAAATTTGGTGGACTCGGTTTTGGTCAATGACACTCTTTGCGCCTTATTTTGTGGAATTTTTCAAGAGCATACAAACCATTTGCTTTGTTTTGGATGGTACTCTCCAGACGTAAACGCGTCCGCACAAATTGTAGAATGTGACGGTGCGGTCGATGGCTAGAATTTGGTTCAGGGTTTTTTCTAGGAAGCTTCATCAAAGTCAACAAGAGAAATGTGTAAAATATTTGAGAAATAGTTTCAGTGGGTCTCATTCATAATAGTGCTCTAAGGTAAACAGATCCAAGGTCCTCTTTTGGAATCACAATGTATGAATCCGACAATACTGTAGATTATGAAGTTTGTAACTGTACCGATAGAATATTTTGATTACACTAATATTGATTACAATAACATTGAACATTGATTGTACTAATTTCGAATAGATAGTGAGACACATATCCTAATATATTCTACCTTTGTATAATTTACTTTTCATTTGTATATTTTTTGGCTATGAACTAATTTTAACTCTAAAGCTATAGCTACTAACTTTTGACCCTAACTTTTATTTTAAACCCAAAAGCTATATTCAATGTGGGAATATATTCACACATGAATACTCAACCGTTGTTATACTTTGACTTCCTTTGAAAAACAAAACAATTAGTTTTTGCATTCAAAATTCGTGGGATTAATGAAGGAACAAGGTATTTGAATATCCACAGAAATATTTGGATCTGTGTATGAATAAGGATATGGATATCAATATGTATAGGTTATGGATACAAATACATATATAAGTGAGATATTCAAGTATGTTTCCGAATATATGAACATACAATTGAAATTGTTTTGAGGGCGGAGCTGTGTACCTTGTTGGGGCCCTTTTCTTTCTATAATTACTATTAGCCTATATGATTAAGTTAGATGGTTGAATAATTTATTTCGTCTCACATCACCAATTAAACCAGGAGGCTCCAATCAAAGCAAAAAAAGTAATATAATTAATTAATATAAGTATTGTGATTCAACTATACATGGTAACTCATTGGTGCATTACTTGCAGCAAAATTAGTTTGACTTGAGTATTTAAACATGGTCACGATATCTGCACCACCTCTACTCGACATCAACAAGAAATGTATGACACGTGGCCCATTTCCACTGACTGAAGTTGTATAGCCGTTGTAATTGACGTTTCTAATTCCTTCCTTAAAGCCCAAGCCCAAGAGCCATTCTTAATTTCTTCCTCTAAATCCAACTTATTAAGGGCCACAATTAGTCTCATTTCCAATTTGATTGATATCATTAGGCACAGTAGAGAAAAATGGCAAGAAGGGCTGAAGCATTCACCTCTTTGCTTGCCATTTCCTTTGCGATGTTGATGCTACTCCTTTTCATCTCAGGTTACTTTTTTTTCCTTTTTCTTTTTCTTTTTTTAACATATTTGGATAAATTGCAGAAAACCCCATGTGTCAGATTTTGCAACAATATCTCTTGTTTGATGTATTATCTTAAATTTAGCCAAGAATCTCTTTTGTGCTGGCATAGAAGTATTTTAGCAGAAAACGTTTCCATGTTACTTGCCATGTTCTTTTTTCTTTTTCTAACCTTTTTTTTTTTTTTACTTTTTTTGCATGGGGAACATCAGGCCTAGTTCAAGCACAGGTCAGTCTCAAAAAATTCCCTTCTATCTACGAATTTAAGTAATTTTTGAAAAATATTGACAAATTCTATAACATATACTCATGATGGAAGATTTAAAAGGACTGTAATTATAATTCTCTGTCGTTACCATAATTTTTGAAATTATGGTTCTGGTAAAGAGACTTTAAGATGGCATCAACCTAACTCTAGCCATATTCAGAAGCACATTCAAAAAATACCACTCTGTAAAATAGTTCAGATTTTGAACCATAAAAAGTTGTTCAATATGCGAAAACATGTTAAGAGTATAAATCATAATTTTCGAATTCTCCGAACCAAAATGACTAATATTTTAGGTTTCATTGTTACAGAAAACTTGGTGTGTCGCAAAACCATCATCAAGTCAAGCAACTCTATGGGAAAACCTCAACTATGCATGTTCTCAAGTGGACTGCGGCATTATTAGAGAGGGTTGTGCTTGCTTTAAGCCAGATAATCTCATGTCTCATGCTTCAATTGCAATGAATCTCTACTACCAAGCTAATGGCAAAAACAGCTGGAACTGCTTCTTCAAGAACTCAGCACTCATTGTCACAACTGACCCAAGTAAGATTGTTGAATCACAGTCGGATTAAATTTAGAGAAAATGTTTGGAGACCTTTGTAAACTAATTGAAGTTGTTGATTATTGCAGGTTTTGGTGATTGCACTTATGCTCATAATAATTGAAAGGAGGGTTGAAATTAGCAATGAGTTGTAGTACCAATAAGATGAAGCTTATCGACTATGTAGTTGGAACATAATTTGGAGGAACAAGGGAAATTGGTAGTATTCTCATCGTATTTGCATCTTTGGCTATATTTTTCATTATAATTATGAGCACCATAAATAGTGTTTAAATCTTCTAGAATATCGGTTATGCATTTTCAAAGTTATAATGCACTGATTCTGCTATCAACTGTCAAGTATGTATTAATTCGATATACCTAGATCTTCTCTAGGATTTTTATATTACTTTTTGCATGGGGAACATCAGGCCTAGTTCAAGCACAGGTCAGTCTCAAAAATTCCTTCTATCTACGAATTTAAGTAATTTTTGAAAAATATTGACAAATTCTATAACATATACTCATGATGGAAGATTTAAAAGGACTGTAATTATAATTCTCTGTCGTTACCATAATTTTTGAAATTATGGTTCTGGTAAAGAGACTTTAAGATGGCATCAACCTAACTCTAGCCATATTCAAGCACATTCAAAAATACCACTGTAAAATAGTTCAGATTTTGAACCATAAAAGTTGTTCAATATGCGAAAACATGTTAAGAGTATAAATCATAATTTTCGAATTCTCCGAACCAAAATGACTAATATTTTAGGTTTCATTGTTACAGAAAACTTGGTGTGTCGCAAAACCATCATCAAGTCAAGCAACTCTATGGGAAAACCTCAACTATGCATGTTCTCAAGTGGACTGCGGCATTATTAGAGAGGGTTGTGCTTGCTTTAAGCCAGATAATCTCATGTCTCATGCTTCAATTGCAATGAATCTCTACTACCAAGCTAATGGCAAAAACAGCTGGAACTGCTTCTTCAAGAACTCAGCACTCATTGTCACAACTGACCCAAGTAAGATTGTTGAATCACAGTCGGATTAAATTTAGAGAAAATGTTTGGAGACCTTTGTAAACTAATTGAAGTTGTTGATTATTGCAGGTTTTGGTGATTGCACTTATGCTCATAATAATTGAAAGGAGGGTTGAAATTAGCAATGAGTTGTAGTACCAATAAGATGAAGCTTATCGACTATGTAGTTGGAACATAATTTGGAGGAACAAGGGAAATTGGTAGTATTCTCATCGTATTTGCATCTTTGGCTATATTTTTCATTATAATTATGAGCACCATAAATAGTGTTTAAATCTTCTAGAATATCGGTTATGCATTTTCAAAGTTATAATGCACTGATTCTGCTATCAACTGTCAAGTATGTATTAATTCGATATACCTAGATCTTCTCTAGGATTTTTATATTACAGCTTCAATATGTATCTAGTTTCAAAAGTAGACATAAGGCTGGGAATTTTGTTTTGGACATATTTTAAAGTTTTGCAATATTTTTCAGTTATATTTTGAATTTATTTATAAATATAAATACACGTGAAATTTACACCTGATTCATGACTGAATTATAATTTTTATAATAAAAATAAAATATTAATAAATTGTCATATCCATGTAAACTCCATGTCTATAAAGCTTTTGACAATTCAAGCACATTTGTAAAAGGGTCTGCCTCTTTTTGTTCCACACATGGATGCTGCGGTACTAAAATCTACATTGGCATGATTCCTTCCTTTCCTTGTACCCCCACACTTGTGATCATTGGTAAAGGCTATGTTGGGTAGGCTTTTCTCAGCGTTCACACATGCACATCAACATTTTCTACTTCATAGCCAAATGTTAATAGCTATAGTCATCAACATTTTCTACTTCATAGCCAAATGTTAATACCTATAGTTTGGTTGCATAAAAATGTTTATGCCTTATACTACCAGCTATAGTTCCACTAAGAATCTAAGCATTATTATAACCCAACAAAAAGAGGCAACAGTATCATTGCCAAAAAGCAGCAGAAGCAATGTAATCATGCTTCTGTTGATATCAATTGCAATGGTCGGTAGAAAGAAATTGATTGAAAACAAAAAAGGCCAAAGGGACTAATGTTTATCTGAATCACATGAAATTCTAAAATAAATAGAGAGCATATACCTATACAATAAAAGAGAATCCCACAAGAGGAAGAAGCTTGGACAACATAACATTGAATCTCTTATAACCCCATAACCCACAAAATCTGACCGTAATCTACTTCCTCTTGGAAATACTTTAAATTTGTTAGCAAAGAGAAATATGTCGCTCATCACTTATCTTTCTAATGCACCTGATGCTTCTTCCTTGTTGTCAAGATCGACAGAACTTGAGCTCTCCTTTAAAGACTCAATATCCAAGCTCGATGTATGGCTCCTTCTGTTTCTCCTTCGATTCTGATAAACAAAAAACACAATTCACTACAATTCTATCCGCAATTAACCCTATTTTATAAGGTTTAAGAGTTGACAACCTCGCGAAATGGACTATCTTCAGCTTCGAGCAT
Organism: Asparagus setaceus; assembly: GCA_012295165.1. NCBI lineage: Eukaryota > Viridiplantae > Streptophyta > Magnoliopsida > Asparagales > Asparagaceae > Asparagus > Asparagus setaceus. The sequence goes on along the minus strand of CM022703.1, from coordinate 45,665,089 downwards.
TCTGACAACTTGACCCATCTTAGGTCTCTTCTCAGAGTCGGGATCAACACATTTAAGAGCAACTATAAGGGTTCTTTTGAGAACTCGGGTTGAGGGTTTGGCCTCAAGTTCAGGATCCACCAATTCCTCGGTTCTCCTGTTTCCGACCATCAACTTAAACCATTCGACAAGATGAACCTAAGACAGAACCAGAATTAGACAATCTTGTCGATATAAGAATTAATGCAACTTTAGATAGTAGGAAAATCTAGAAGGGAAGTATAAAAATCAATTTGACTAATTTATGTCCAGTATAAAACAGTAATATGGAATCATTATAAGAATAATCTTTCCATAGAACTTGATTTATACACGCAAGGTCTCCATTTCTTATAATGTTTCCATATCCCTTGATTTATATACACAAGGTCTCCATTTCTTATAATGTTTTCATATAACTGTTTTTTATATATGCATAATCTCCATTTCTAAGCTGAGATGAAGTCATATAAATGAAAAGATTCACTGTAATTATATAGTTCTCAACTAAGGAGAATGAAAAACAAATTTGTGTTTATTTCACCAATAACTCCTGCAGTCCCTTTATGTCAAGAAATTGAACCTAGCATTTGCGTAAAGCAAGAGCTGCTAGATACAATGAAAAAAGAGGAAGCGCTGCCTGTGAAAGATATCTAATTTATTTACAATTTAGTAAATTACCTCATCTTGGGGCCTCTTGTAATCTACAGGATCCCTGCTTGTTATAGCTTCCAACAAAAGTACTCCAAAACTGTACACATCACTCTTCTCATTTAATAATCCAGTATTTGCATATTCAGGTGCCACGTATCTGAAATCATGTAGAAATTATTTAAGGTATAGCTCAAATATAAACTTCCAAGAACAAAAAAGAAGATTGAAGGTGCATACCCAAATGTCCCCATCACTCGGGTTGCAACATAGCTTTTCCCCGAACCCAAGAGCTTGGCCAATCCAAAATCAGAAATCTTGCCGTTAAATTCATCATCAATTAAGATGTTGCTTGATTTAATATCTCGGTGCACTACTTTTGGCTCAATTGCTTCATGCAAATAGGCAAGTCTGCAATAAAATCATTAATAATAATAAAAAGATGATTCTTTCTTTGTTTTTTACCCTATTTAGAAGTTAGAAATGAAGACTTACGCCTTTGCAGTGCCTAAAATTATTTTCATGCGGGATTCCCAGCTAAGAACACCATGTTGACGCATACCTCCATGGAGCCATTGCTCTAAGTTCCCATTATTCACATACTCATATACGAGCATCCTAATAAAAAGTACATAAACAGTACTGATTTAGTCTGTGACAAGAAACTTTCAAGTATAACAAAGCAACATATCAATGAAAGGACTAGACTGAATTCAAACATCTAGTTAACTAAACTAGTAAGAAAATGTAATAAGAATATGTCATTTATTACTTTTCTGTTGCCCAAAATTACATCTGAATAAAAGGAATGTAATAAGAGATTGTTGAAATTTAAGCAAATTTGACTCCTACTTTATTTCTCACATACTGCTCTTTGTCTAGCAAGCCAACATTAATATGGAAGTGTATTGCGATAAGATGGCATGTTCTCCTGTTTTGTAGTTAACTAAGTACAGGAGAAAAATGTAATGACTTTTTCCAAAATCAGATTCACGATGACATTTACATGAATCTCATGGCAACTAAGAGGTATTATAAAGTATCAAGACCCGATGTCGTATTTAAATCCTCAATTTACATTTTTAACCTCACCGAGTGCATGAATTGCTTGAAATGATTCCTTCTTAATGTCACATTCATAAAATATCCAAGATATTAAGTTGATTGGATTCCGAGCTGTCAATTGTCTATTTTTAACCTCTCTGCTAGAGCTACCGACATTTTAACAACTGCTAGGGACGTTTGTCTTGGAAACATATTTGAGATTATGGGAAACAGCCAGCCCAAGAATTCACATAAAGTGGGAAATTAGCAAGTGCAGCAAATATACTTTTCATGATACCAGCAATATGAGAAATAAGTATGAGATTTGTTGTAATAGTTTTAAACTTCAAGTAAAAGATAACAGTTTGCTTCATTCTTTGGCTTCTCACATTGGCCAAGCATCGACGACTCTAAGTTCTAAAAGAACTCATAAGCTACCTCTATCAAGAAAAAAGTATATACAAATAAGGAAACAAAATAAAAAAGCAAGTCAACTCTTCACCTGTGAATTCCTTCTATACAATAACCAAGAAGCCGCACAAGATTCTTATGCCGAACATGACCAATAGCCTCTACTTCCACTCTGAATTCCTTCTCCGCTTGCCCCCTGCAATATCAAGCAATTCCCAACTTAAGCATCAAAATTAAAGAGTAAACTACCTGTACTATTGTCGAATTGCGGATATATCCCCTGTAGTTCTATAGTTGCAGATAGACCCCCTGAGTGAAAGTTTATTGACTCTTTTACACTCAGAGAAAGAGAAGATTGTTTTCTTGACCTCACGAGGAAAAAAGAGTTTTAAAAAATCACTCAGGAGGGTCTATCTGCAACAACAGAACTATATGGGGTCTATGCACTTAAGTCTCAAATTTTTTGAGAACTAGAAATCAGCTAGTTAGGAAAACTTACATATTATTAAGCAATTTTTTCACAGCAACATCGGATCCATTGATCAACCGTCCCTTATAAACAACTCCATATCCACCCTCACCGATGATATTCTCCTTAGAAAAACGATTAGTAGCATATTCAAGATCTCTGAGAGTGAACCAGTGGCCCCAACCGAGATGAGAATTATCAGGAAGACCAACCAATGGAGAATATGGCCTCTTTGTGGCTCCTAACATACTGTCAATATCCTGTGAATTTGAACTCCCAGCTCGCTCAAGATAGTAAACCGAGCTACACTGACTCAAGTTATCAGCATCACTTGATTTACTCATTGCGAGATGTGCTTGCCCCTTTCTAGAATCATTATCGCTAAAATTATAACTCTGAGCTAAGGTTTGGTCAGCAACTCTATCAACTGTGATTTCTTTTGATATTTCGGGGATGTGAAAGAGTGGGAATTTGTCATTGGTTTTCCTTGTTTTTCTCCGGCAAGAAACCCATATGGAGATTGCTGACAGGACGACCAAAATGAATGCAAATGTGCATATGCCAATTAGGACCCAGAGTTTAAGGCCAACTACCGGTGTTTTCTTGGATAACTCGACTTTCAAATCTCTGGACATTTTGATTTCTGGGGTACAAAGAGAAATTAGCATCAGATATATGATTCAGAGTTTTACGTTACACACTGCAAGTAAAATATAGATATCGCGAATTGAGTGCTCAGATAACCATGCAGATATCCAAGTTGTCAATGTTATTGTGGAAAAAGAAATAATATGGCACATCACCAGTCACTAAATGAAATACTGATAATTTATTCCAAAAGAGACTGAGCATATCATGCAGCTGACATTGCATTACAAATACCAGGTTTCAGAATTCACTAATAGTTAAAAATGTGTAGATATGATAGAAATATAAGTCTGACAATCAGTAATCAAGCTCATAACTCCCTCTAACACTTCACCATTTGTACCAAACTCTACTTGCCTCTTGATATAATGATGTACAAATTGTCTGCTTAATTTCGAGTGAAAACAGTACAGGTAATGCTTAATTCAGATAGATTTCATAAAAGATCACATCCAGATTGGCTATTATGATGTTTTGAACAATGCTTTTTTACAGTAAAATTTACTACAATTAAATCTCTGCTCATGGACACCAATGCAAACAACTATCCAAAAAATTAGAGAAATATAATTAGTAAAAGAAAGAGCTATGTAATCCTCCCTTTCTAGGGAAAGGACTGAATTCTAAACATTTTACTGAAGATACAGAACATAAAAAGAATCAAATGGCATTTCTCATCAAGATAATACATCTCACAGTTCCATGGATGACTCAAATTAACAATCAACCAGAATGATGAAAGTCAATTATTAAGGTTGAGGAAAATTCAATCAATCTCATCTTCCACCAATCAAATTTAAAGCCACAATGTAAAGTTAAATACTCAATTCCCCTGAATAATCAAAATTAACTGGGAAAAATCAAAACTTTGGGGGAAAGATACCTCTTTGATGATTTCACCAAACAAAAAAAGATAAAAGAATCTCTGCTTGCCTCCTCTCTACAGAAAGAAACAGTTAAATCTCAAACACCCAAGATGTGAAACTGCACTGAGACTGATTTCCAACTGAGAAGTCCCAATGTTGATTTTTAAATAAAAAAAAAGAGCCCAAAATTGATCTTTTATTTCCTAATATCTGAGAGCTTGAAGTGGGAGAATTGAGTTAATCAGCAAGCTCTCTCTCTCTCTCTCTCTCTCTCTCTGTTGAGAGAGAACATTGAAAGAAGAAGCTTTGTTTTCAATGGAGGAAATCTTGAGATGAAGATAGAGAGAGAAAAAGAAGAAGGTGAGCAGTAAAGGAAAAGCAAAAGAGATAGTGGATAGTGCTGGCATTAGGAACTATTTACTATTAATAAAAAGAAAAACCATTTATAAACAGAATCAAATTTTATTTTACTTTATTTTCCAAATAATAACAAGGAAATAAATAATAATTAACTGGCAGGATGAAAAGATTGAAGGTCAACCCACAGAACAAGGCTCTCCAAAATTCCAAATCTCAGCTACATGCTAGTTGGCCTACAGTTCATTTACAAATATCTCCCTACTTACATTAATAAAGGATCTTTAAGAAGTTATATTTTTTATTTAAAAATGGGTAACTACTGGTTAGCCTTTCAACGGCTCTTTTTGTCTCTTTTAATATTGTCCAAAGAGAAATTAAAGTAACGTGTTCAAATCTTTGAGGTGAAAGTGCAATAATAGTAGATAAATTCTCATATATAGTAAGAAAAGATAAATTATATTCCTTATATTCATAGATGTACAGCTGTAATTTGATGTGGAAATGACTGTGATATGATCAAATTTGTAAGGAAATGATTTATGCAATATGCTCTACTGAAAACACTCAGTATTTGTTCATGTTGTGCATGGCTTATGCTAGCCCATATCAAATTATCTTAACTTTAGAATGAGAGAAACAATTAATTAAACACAGAGTTTCTGAGAGAAACACAGAGATCTTAATCCTTGGATTAGAAGCATCACTTTTGATTAAATTGGGGCAATATAGCACTATTAATTTACCTGTACATGTTGTGCATGGCTAATGTGTTTTTCTTTGTAAATTTTTTTTTTTTTTTAAGAAAGGGATTGAGTCAGTCACATGCTCCACTATTCTCTTCACACTCACTTTCCTTCTTTTGGAAGGCTATGAACTGATGCTTTGCACGAGAGCAGAAGAAAACTCACAGTATAGTATAATATTCCATCTTCTTCTTCCTATTTATTTAGGCTATAGTCCAAGGAAATAATTGTACATAATTTCTCCAATACTACTAAGTAGACTGGCATGCAATGTTAATCGTAAAGACTTAATCATGATAATCATATATCTTACTTCTGAGTCGTCAACAATTTTTTCTTTTTTCCAATTTCTTTTTTTATAGTCAACTTCCACTTAGTTGATGGACACTAAGCTCAAGCTTGACCTAAGTTGCTCTCAATTCTAGGCATTTGATAATAACCATAGTCTCCTTATGTAACAAGGACAATAACATCGAAGGCTTTATTCTAAATTTTTGGAATCAGCTACGTAATTTTATTCTTTACATTCAATTCTGTTGAGAACTATGCCGACATCAACCCCCTCAAATTAATTGTCTCATCCTTTAATCAATATCAAGGGTAGTAGGAAACGGAAGGGAATGTGATTGTGATTGAAATGGATGTTTATGTATCCATCATTTTGGTGGTCCTCTATTTCATTAGCTAGAACCTAGAAGCCCTACAATATTTCTCTTTTGCTAATTTAAGAGGAACACTACATTCCTCTACATTGAATCAAAGAATGAAGATGGGCCAAATATACATGATATAGACACTTGTACTCCGTTCACTTTCTCCACGCGAGACGTGAAATTATTCTAAAGAATTAGGAAGTTATATCCCAATTTCCATCAAATTAAAAATATATATACTAGCTATATGCAATAATCCTATAACTCAAATAGATTTAGACTAATTCTAAAAAAATAGGAAGCTGTATCATAATTTCCATCAAATTAATTATTTATTGTTCTAGTAAATACCAAAGACTTGAAGGGATCAGTCAAAACAAGAGGGAGCTATAATAGTGTCAACAAATTGGGAAATAATATTACAAAGAGTTTGAAAGTTGGAGCGTGAATATGCTGCGTATTGCTTGGTGAAAATGACAAGTTTGAAGTTTGAGAACTGAGAATGTGATTGTGAGCGCATTGGGAGTGCCATCAAATGGTAGATAGGACTATTGTCAGTAAATTTTTAGATATTTACTATGCTTGTACTAACTTATCCTATCTGTCACTTCTTTTTCGATCCGTCGTATCGCACGGACAGTAAATCCAAAAAGAAAATGGATGGGTGAGTTTGAAAATTTGATTGTGGAATAATGATCATTTTTCAAAGACATTTTACTACGGAGAGCAAAGGCCCAACTGCATGAAGGCCCACGGGTACCTGACCAAATAATCTGAGCCTGCATGAAGTCCCTTCTTAGGGCCTGTTTGGATGCTATGGGTATTTATGGCACCATATGGAAAGTGATTGTCACATAACCATTTTCCATTTGAGCGTTTATATTGTTTGGTTTGGATTGGCTGTGAATCCTAAAATGCTTGTTTGGATGGTATAATGCTATGTTGGAAAATAAGTTTTGTGGCCCCATTCAAATTTTCAACAAGATCATTTTTAACAGCCCATTTGTGTTATGGATTAATTCCAATTCATACCTCCATAAAACATTTAATCCAAATGGTATTAAACAAAACCAAGCTAGACTTGAATGAGAATTAAAAAATCATATCTACAATCACTACCAAGTTAAACAAGCCATTCCCCGTTCCTGAAAGAATTCACATTATATCATCTCAAATTAAATAAAAAAATATTAAATAGGAAAAAAAGACCAACGTCTCTAGAAAATCCAACTCACATTTTTTAGTTATGAAGAAAAAGAAGACCCTCTCTCTCTCCCCCCTCCATCTTCAAACCCCCTCCCATACCCCTCTTCCTACTGTAAACTCTCATCTAACAATTCCCAGTATTAAAAGGATTAAAATGCAACAAAAAACCCCATCAAAATGACAAAGACAAAGAGGCAGACTGAAAGATCTGCTAAAATTAGTTTTTTATCAATTATTTTGACACATGACAACTTTCTTCCCAATTCAGCTCATTTTGAGATGATTTCACTTTACACTGACACCGGTGGTTGACAACTCATTAGTTTACCTTGTTCTCTGGACTGCAAACAAACAGTTGAAAATTTAGAAAGCTGCTGTTTGGACCCATATTTTGACACTGTATGACCACTTTCCATAAAAAACAATGCATCCAAACAGGCCCTTAACGGATCTCTTACCGCCACCTGATTACATTAATGCACTCAATCATTTGCCCGGCAACACCGCTCCGATCAACGGAGTGCCAATATTTGGATATGATCATTGTCAGTCATAGAAAAAGGAACGATGACGACTCTCTGGAGGAAATTCGCTTGTATGTATTGCTTCGACTTCGTCTTCGATTTCATATGGTTGGAAGTCTAGCTAGCTGTTGAACAATGAAATATATACG